>JARWIR010000065.1:1205000-1520000 GCA_029959085.1 Nemophila menziesii | reverse complement strand
ATTATTTTGATTTTTTGGGTCATTGACCCTTTTAATAAATTGTAAATATGGGAGGAATTTAATTTTTATTTTCAACTGGAAAATGAGATGTTAATATTAAAAACTAGAGATTTTTTTAAATTATCTATAAATATTATGAACCCAAGTGATAAATAAAATATAAATGTGTGGCATTCAAATAAAATAATCAAACCCACTGATAAATTTAATTAAATGAAATTACTTTTGCAATTTGTTAAATTTAAATAAACTTTATCTTTATCAATATTTTGTCTAAACTCTTCAAATTCACAAGTTCATAATCGTAACCAATCACTACAATGGTGTTCATTTCTTCTATATTAAGAATTAACGATGTTATTTAATTCATGCAAAATGTTTAATTTAACTTATTTATTTGTATAAGAAATTTAATGCTTTTTCTCAATGTAACTTATGGCAATGTGGAATGGCAGAATCAATTTCCGAATACGCGGGTTATCCATCTGGAAAGGGTCCATTCGGACCATATGCCAATTTTAATTCAAGTTTGCCCGAATCAGAGACAAAAAATTAATTCAAGGCGGTTCAGATTTGAAGCAGCTTGGTGTCTTCATAAAGGGTTTCTAGACTTTGTAAAGGAAAATTGGGAAGGAGATAAGATGGGTATTGGAAAAGGTTATAGTAGCTATTCAGAGTCAAATAAATAAATGGAAAATGGAGGTTTTTGGGGACCTTAATCGCAAGAAAAGAAAACTAACAGCAAGAATTAGAGGTATACAAAAATCGCTTCAGGTTTCATACAATTCTTCACTTAGACAATTGGGATATCAATTGACAAAGGAGTACGAAAGTGTGCTTGAGCAAGAGGAAATGATGTACTTCCAGAAATCGAGAGATAAGTGGGTTGAATCCGGGGATAGAAATTACACGGTTTTAATCAGTTTGCAGCTTCTGTACGGAAGAAAAAAGCTAATTGCACAAGATTGCTTAATAATTTAGATACTTGGGTTGAAGAAGAGGATAGTCTAAAGTCTATGGTCCGGAATTATTATACATTTCTGTACGCAGAACCGAATGATCTCATGAAGGGGTGTACCTTACCGATTATTGGACCCCTCGATAGAGAGGTCACAAGAGTTCTTGAGCAGCCGTTCTCCGATAAAGAAATTCAAATTGTGGTATTTCAATCTAATCCGATTAAAGCTCCTGGTCCGGATGGTATGTCAGCAGCGTTCTACCAAAAGTGTTGGTCTTCAGTGGGTCCTTCAGTTTGTGCGATGGTTCGGGAAGCAATTGTTACTGGTCATATACCTCCGGGGTTGAATGGGACTCATACATCCTTATTCCGAAAGTACCAGACCCGAGCCGAGTGCAGTTGTTTCGCCCGATTAGCCTTATAAATTGCCTGGTGAAGTTCATAATGAAGGCGATGGTTAATAGGTTACGGCCTATTCTTTCGGGTATTATTGGACCTTGCCAAAGTAGCTTTCTTCCTGGTCGTTCCACGGTTGATAATGTAGTGCTTGTTCGGGAGGTGGACCATAAGATGCGTCATCTCAAGGGTAAAAAAGGTATCATGGCCGTGAAGATCGATCTTGCAAAGGCATATGATAAGATTCGTTGGGAATTTATTGATGAAACGATAAGGTATTTTGGTTTTCCGGAGAGTTGGGTCAAACTTATCATGACTAGCATGAAAGAGAATGAAATGAGGGTTCTTTGGAATGGGGAGCCGTTAACCCCTTTCACCCCTCATCGTGGAATCCGTCAAGGGGACCCCATCTCACCATATATCTTTGTCCTGTGTATGGAAAGGTTATCCTTATTAATTCAAGAGCTGTGTAATGCGGGGAAGTGGAAAGAGATTCAGATTGGTCGCCAAGGTCCCAAGTTATCTCATTTGTTTTTTGCGGATGATCTAATTTTGTTTGGTGAGGCTTCTTTTTTGCAGGTACAGGTGATAAGAGAAGCGATGGATACTTTCTGTAAAGAGGCTGGACAGACAATTAGTGTGGAAAAATCGTTGATTTACTTCTCGCAAAATGTTCCGGAACAAATACAAAATGAACTTGCTTTGACTAGTGGGTTTTGTCACAGTAGTTCATTTGGTATGTATCTTGGAGTGCCTATTCTTTCGGGGAGGCTTCCTAAGGGGTTTTACAAAGGAATAGTGGAAAAAATGCGGGGTAAATCAGCTACATGGAAAACAAAGACGTTATCTCTTGCCGGCCGTATCACGCTAGCCCAGTCGGGATTAAATGCAATGCCAGTCTATCAATCGCAAGTGTTGAAATTGCCCAAGTATGTATGTAAAGAGATTGATAAAGTGGTTAGAGATTTTATTTGGGGTTCATCAGGAATGGAAAGGAAAATACATTGGGTTGCGTGGGACCAGGTGTGTAAGTCAAAGATGAAGGGGGTCTTGGTATACGGAGTGTCGAGAGATACAACCTTTCTTTACTAGCAAAGCTTGGATGGAAACTTAGTCAACAAGATCAGCCCGTAGCATGGGTGGAGATACTCAGAAATAAATACTTCCGGAACGGGGTGTTGAAGCGTGTTAGAAATGGTAATGAGTCCAACGTTTGTCAAGCTATTCTAGCGGGCGTGGAGGCTTTTCGAGAAGGGTTTATTGACCAAAGTAATGAGTTTGAATCGAAAATAAAATGGAAGTTTACAAACTCAGGCTCTTTTACGGTAAAGTCGGCTTTCATGAGTACGTAAGAGAAAGAGGAAGATGAATCATTTAGGTGGGACCCTGTGTGGAAGTTGAAATGCTCGCAAAAAATCCGAGTTTTCTTGTGGAGATTGGTGCTTAATAGGGTCGCTACTTCGGAGAACCTATATAGGAGAAAGGTCGTTGAATCAAGATCATGCGGTGTATGCGGGGCGGAAAGGGAAGATTTAATTCATACATTTTTAAAATGCAAAGTTGCTGTTGTAGTTTGGAACTTATTGGGGTTAATTTCAGGTATGGAGGCAGGAGCTGCTGGTAGGGGACAGCAGCTGCTGATCTAGCGTGGAAAGAGGGTCTCGCTGCTGGACTGGACCAGGATGTGGAGCTGATGGCGCGAGAACCGTTGAAGGCCCAGGACAGGAGCTCGCTGGCGCTGCTGAACCGAGCTCCATTGCCGCGCCTGACTGCTGCAAATCAAGTCTCTTCTCCGCGGCAGGAACATGGAGCTGCTGCGAACGCTGGAATGCTGCAGCAAGGAGCGTCGGGTCCGTGGAATGGAGTTGCGGCTGCTGATCCTTGGGGTGTTAAAGCCTGGATTGAAGGCCATCTTCGATCCAAGGCACGAATTGACGGGTTGGAATGGCCTTATGTGTTTATAGCTGCACTATGGACGATATGGATCAAAAGAAATGCAATTATTTTCAATGAGAGCTATAATATTCCTCATGTAATGGAACTTAAAAGAGAGATATTCACATTAGCTAGTAGCTTTGTTTTAGCTTTGGGAAAATCTTTCGATGGTGGATTAATCAAGATGGCTAGTAACGTGATGGTTAAGTGGGAGAAGCCTACTAAAGGCTTTAAACTTAATATCGATGGTAGCTATTTTAACGCGAAAAGAATGGCAGGTATTGGTGGTATAATAAGAGATAAGGATGGTATTTGCATTTCTGGTTTTATGGGTGCTTGTACGGTTGTATCTCCTTTTATCTCAGAGTTAATTGCTCTACACTTTGGTCTTAAGTGGGCTAGCAATAATGGCTATACTGAGATGGTTGTTGAAACCAGTGTTCTAAAAATCGGCCTAGGCGGCCGCCTAGGCGGCGCCTAGGCGCTAGAAGGTAGCTAAACTTCCAGAAATGGCCCAGGCGGCCTCCAGGCGGTCCCAGAAGGTCCTAGGCGGGCCTAGGCGGGTTTAGGCGGCGCCTAGGCGGACCCAGGCGGCGCCTAGGCGGTCAGAAGCTAAAAAAAATTAAAAAAATCTATTTTTTGATTCAAAAAAATTTTAAAAATTATTTTTTAACCCAAAAAATTATATAAATTTATTTTAAAAATTATATAAATTTAAAAAAATATTTAAATAAATATAAAAACCGCCTAGCAAGAAAACGCCTAGGCTCCGCCTAGGCGTCCGCCTAGTACCCTGGGCGCTCGAAGGTGGTCGACCGCCCGCCTAGCGCCTAGCGCCTTTTAGAACACTGGTTGAAACAGATTCGAAGAAGCTCCATGCGCTAGTGAAGGGCGGTGGGAGCTCTACTCACTATGAGATGGACTCGGGGAAACTCCGTGCGCTAGTGAAGGACGGTGGGAGTTTAGATAGTCACTATGTTTCAATGATAAAAGAGTGTGGTGCCTTGTTGAGAAGTTTTCCTTATTATGAGCTTAACCATGTATTTCGTGAAGCTAATTGTTGTGCAGACAAGCTTGCTAAAGAAGGGGCAATGATGTCTTTTCAACCAGAAATATTTACCGATCCACCGGATTACCTTTGGAGATTGATTACACGTGATAGAAGCGGTTATGCAACTGTTAGAGTTGCACTAGATAGCGAATAAGAACTTTTGTTCTACATGTAATCTGATTTTCTAAACGACTTTATAGCCTCCTATGTATGAAAAAAAAAAATTGATTCTTTGACAAGTTAGGTAATTCATTAATCATCTCGTACATATAATTTTTATATACTACACTATTCCATGTTTCATACATGAGTAATGCTGGATATCACCCCAAATTGCATCACCTTTATATCGCCTCCTACATGAATTTTAAATGGACCAATCATGTGATTTCTCTTTTCTGATTTATCATTTTCTCTTTCTTTTATGATTGATCCACATAAGGGACGATATAAAAACGATACAATTTGGGGTGATATCCAGCATTACTCTTCATACATTTATGTTATGTAATAGTATTATTTCCCACTTGTTTTCCATTGCGTGTGCAATCACACACACCCTTATAGATATACTATTAGCTGAGTAATAATATTTCACTTATTATAATTTATAAATAGGTGAATAAGTGTCAATGGTTATTACATACTAATATTTATTGTCTATGGAGTTTATATAAGCATTTAAATACATTATAAAAACTCAAACTTATATTATATTGGCTGTGGACGAGTCTGCACGATATAAATCTCTTCCCCAACAACACAACCTTCAATATCTTGCGCAGAACCAAATTTCCCTTCCAAAAACGAACCAATGGCGCCAAGTTTTTGACCTAACAACTTTCTAAAAGTGGGGTCCACCGTCACATTTTTCTCACTATAAATAACCGTTTTATGCATAACTTTCCCATCTTCAATCAAATCGTTTAAATCATCATCCTCATCTGAAACCACCACTAATTCCTCGCTAAAATTAGCAAACGCTAATGTCTTCACCACACCATCGAATTTCCCAACACATACACGCCATGGAGTGCCACGTGTACCCGACGCTAAAGTCTCACCTAACCCTGACGCAATCTCCGCCTCCACTAAATTCCGATCGTTAAAACTCGGACTATGTGTATGTAACACAAACGAAATCTCCGGCGAGAGCATTTCCTGTACAAGCACCGCCATTACAGCGTCGTTTTGTCGCACTCCGGCGAGTCTCCGACTCATCACCGCTCTTCTAGTATAAAGTGAAGCCCATACTTTAGCAACTGCTTTTTCAAAAGCCGATACGTTTTCTAAATTTACGTTAGGGATAGAATCGTAAAGTCCAGCAGCGGACATTCCGGCTAAATCCTCCACGTTAGCACTTGACCGTACGATTAACCGTGTGTTTTCTTTAATTGACTTTTTTAACCCTTGAATAATGAGATTCGGAAGCTTTAGAGAAGAGATTAAGTTCATTAGTTCTTTACAAAGTTCATCTAATTGTTCAGTTTCAGCTGTTTCGATCTTTTCCACTAGAGATCTGAAAATGTCCAACTTCTTACTTTCTTCTAGAGCAAGTTCCATTGATCCAAAAGGTATAACTGCTCCAGCTGGAGCGTGAAATGACGCTGATACCCTTTGATCACCAAAAACTGAATTTTCTGGAGTAACATGAGCAAAGTAATTAAATACTATAACATTTTATTTTTATTTTTTGTTTGAATTATTTGCACTATTAGTCTGTAAATTAACTTTGAACTATAAGTTCCTAGATTAATATAGACTTAAGTGCAATTAACTCACAAAAAGTAATATAGAGACCTAAAGGGTAATTTTTGCATAATATAGGGATCTAAGTGCAATTAAATTAAACATACCTTCTTTCGATTCTTCAGCCAATTCTGTTAAACGACCACAAGCAGCAGATTTTGCACCACTGTTTTGTATTTTTGCTTCGGTAAGCTTTATAATACCTCCTTTAGATGAAACCTGATGGGTAAATGTAAAAAATATTAGAAAACAATTTCTTATTTGGTCCCTTATCTTTGCATATATAGTCCCTTATCTTTCAAAAGTAACATTTTGGTCCCATATTCTGTAATTTTGTGACAACATTGGTCCATTTTTTAATCCCATGGAGATACAAAAAAGGACTAAAATGTCAAGAAATCAAAACATAAGGGACTAAAATGTCAAAAAGATCAAAAAATACCTGACTCGAGGAAGGTGAGGAAGAATTTTTTACTGATGTACTTGAAATATTTTTCTCCAAAACCTCGCGATTATTAATATTATCTGAAGAAGAAGATTCAAGTAATTTTACACCTGATGCTGATGCTTCGATCCTGAAAAGAAAGAACATATAACATTATTTTCTTATATGGTCCCTTATATTTTACATATTTCGACAGTTTAGTCCCTTTTTATCATGCAAAAGTAACATTTTAATCCCTTATCTTTCGTTATTGTGATAATCTTAATCCTTTTTTGTATTTTCATTGTGTTATAAGCATTGTAATGAAATACAAAAAAAGGTCTGACATTGTCACAAAATCAAAAGATAAGGGACTAAAATGTTAACATTTACAATATAAAGGACTAAGAGTGTAAAACAAAGAAAAAATATATTTACCTCACAAATTTTCCATTGAGTTTCTTTATATTAGCAACTTGATCATCATCTTCACAAGTTACAAATACAACTTTCTCCTGCAAATCAAAAGTTCACAAGTATATAATAAATTTTAACATCTTCGAGTTAATTGCACAATATGTCCCTATATAATTCAAAAATTGCACTGGGTTCTAATATTATGCAAAAATTGATATAGTGAATTAATTATAATATAAGTAACTATTATTTAGTAAAAGATTGTGAAAATTTGGGGGAGTAAAAAATAAATACTTACTTGACGGGCACGAACCCCGAGATGAGATAGATGAGGAAGCTCTTGTAGAAGTATTACTCCAGCTATGTTACAACCAGCAGCTGTGACCTGTCATATTACCAAAATTTAAACATAGGTCCTTTGTCTTTGACCTTTTGACACTTTAGTCCCTTATTTTTTAGATATAACATTTTCTGAAAACGTTACTCCTTTTTTGTATATCATATGATAAGGGACTAAACTGTGAAAATAATAATACACATACCTCTTCATCTCCATCAGCTTTATTTACCACTAGAATAACAGGTCCCGTCACAGATGATGGAAGGGATCCCGGAACTATAGTATCCACCTAAGTCAAAACGAAACTATTCAATATTACAATATCAACCCCTTTTTTTTAGTTAATTGCACTATATTATGAAAATTGTACTATAGGGTGGGTCCCTTCTAATTGCAATACTTACAATAGGTCCATAAATTTAAATTTACTATTATGCAAAAATACCTATAGTTTATCATACAAACAACAAATTCAAATAAAGCCCAAAAAAGAGAAATTTTAAGAAGCCGGGATAATGAGGTTTTGCACTATAGGTCCCTATACTAAGCAAAAATTGTACTCTAGGCCCCTATATAATTTTTTTAATGAGTTGTCGCACTATAAGTCCCTATATTATGCAAAATAAATTTTATCATAATAAAAACACTTCCAGATAACGGTTTGCGTTAAATGCAATATAGACCTCAATACAATGCGATAATTGCAACATAGGTCCCTATACTACACAAAAACTGCACTCTAGGTCCCTAAATTATTGTTTTTTTATACGAGTTAATTGCACTATAAGTCCCTATATTATGCAAAATCTGCACTATAGGTCCCTATACTACGCAAAAATCTGCACTATAGGTCCCTATACTACGCAAAAATTGCACTATAGGTTCTTATATTAGTATTACACAAAAATTGTACTCTAGGTCCTTATATAATTTCAATTTGAGTTAATTGCACTATAAGTCCCTATATTATGCAACATAATATTTATCATAGAAACAACACTCTCAAATAACAGTTTGCTTTAATTGCAACACAGGCCTCAATACAATGCGAAAATTGCAACATAGGTCCTGATACAATGCAAAAATTGCAACTCAGGTCCCTATACTACACAAAAATTGCACTCTAGATCCGTATAATACGCAAAATTTGTACTCTAAGTCCCTATATTATTAGTATTATTAATTGCACAATAAGTCCCTATACTATGCGAAAATTGCACTATAGGTCCTTAATAAAAAGTACCTGAACCAATGTTCCGGAAGCATTTCCCGGTACCAAAACATCCCATCCTTCAGAACCAATCGAACTTCTCACACCCTTTAAAAGAAGCGTACAAAGTTTCGAAACTTGAAAAATCACTCTGAAAATTCACACACACCAAATTAAAATTAAATAATAATAATAATAATTGTAATAAATAAAAATTGAAAAAAAACAAAAATAAAAAAAACATACCCAGCTCGAATCTCTGCTTCAGTATAGGTTTTGACACTATTTTCAGGTATCCCTAAAGCTGTACCTAATATTTGAACTCTTTTTGGGAATATTCCAAGAAGTGCTTCGGAATATTCTTCGGTTAATCTTCGAGCTCTATCTAGAGTTGCTTTAAGTCTTAAAGCCCATATTGTTTTTCCATTTTCATCCCCTTTGTTCAAAAATTTACAATTCAGTCCCTTATTTTTCAAACTTAACATGTTAATTCCCTTATCTTTCGATTTTGTGACTAACGTTCTCACATAATCGAAAGATAAGGACTAAATAGGTAAATGTTTCCATAATATAGGGACTTATAATGCAATTAACTTAAATTAATTATGAACTTAAAATATCTTTTGTGATTCTTCAAACATTTTTGTAAAATTAATTATAACTTTGTAATATTTTTGTGGTTTTTTTGTGAACTTTTAGTTTTTTTTATGAATTACTAATCATTTTGTAAATTAGTCATAAATTTTTAAACATTAATTTTTTTTTTATATGAATTAAATATTAAATATTTTTTAAAGGATAAATAAGTAATTGGTCAAGTCTTACTCCTAAATAACATTTACATAGTTCACATTCTTTTACCATTTTCATCCCCTTAGTCAAAACTTAACAATTTAGTCCCTTATCTTTCAAACTTATGTTAACTCCCTTATCTTTCAAATATGTGACAATTTAGTCCTTTATCTTTCAATTATGTGTCTAACATTGTCATAAAATCAAAAGATAAGGGACTAAATACGTAATTTACGCGCAAAATACCTTCTTTTTCTTGAAGACCTCGAATTTTCCATGCTAAAAGCTCGTTTTGAATAGCTTCACATTCTTTAATTTTCCAATTAGATAAAGCTAATTGAGAAATTCCAATAATTAAAGCTTCAATAGGTTCATTCCAAAAGCTTATATTTTTCAAATCAACATTTTTTGCAAGCTTTTCAACTCCTCCTA
Source organism: Nemophila menziesii (assembly GCA_029959085.1). Taxonomy (NCBI): domain Eukaryota; kingdom Viridiplantae; phylum Streptophyta; class Magnoliopsida; order Boraginales; family Hydrophyllaceae; genus Nemophila; species Nemophila menziesii. Next base: position 1,510,296 of record JARWIR010000065.1, on the reverse strand, counting down.
TAGATTCAAGTGCATTCAAAAACCTGTTTAAAAAAATCCAGAAAAAGTTAACATATTTGCTATTTAGTCCTTTATCTTTCATCTTTTTGACAAATTTAGTCACATATCTTTTGATTTTGTTACAATGTTATCACTTTTTATATTCGGATAAAGGTCACAATAAAAAAGATAAGGGATTAAAATGTTACTTTTGTAAGATAAAGGACGAAATTCTCAATATATACAAAGATAAAGGACTAAAATGTCAATATAATTACCTGCTCATAAGAACAAATGCATAGTCCTCTAACCCAATCTCACATAAACGCAACTGTAAGATCAAAACAAAAGAACGTTACAAATTTTTTAAGTTAATTGCAATATAGGTCCCTATATTATGCAAAAAAATGCACTATAGGTCCCTATATTGTGCAAAAAATGCACTATAGGTCCCTATATTATGCAAAAAAATGCACTATAGGTCCCTATATTTTGCTAAAAATGCACTATAGGTCCCTGTATTATGCAAAAAATGCACTATAGGTCCCTGTATTATGCAAAAAATACACTATAGGTCCCTGTATTTATCAAAAAATATGCTATAGGCCCCTATATTATGCAAAAAATGCACTATAGGTCCCTATATATTGCAAAAAATGCCCTATAGGTCCCTATTTGATGTAAAATAATTTATATTCAACAATAATCAAGACTCTAAATCCAACAAACTAGGGTTAATTTTTACTAAATAACAGAAAATAGAGTTTTTGAGAAGTTTGGGTACCAAGTGAATTTTTTTCAACCTTCTAAATAGGGCCATAAGCTATTTTTAGGGGTAAAATCAGCATTTTTTCAAAAATCAGGGACTTCAAGTTAATTTAAAGAAGTAATAACCTTTTGCCACGTGGCAATTTCTGAATCAGAAGCATCAAGTTTAAGACCATCTTTTAAATCCTTCACAATACCTTCGCGTAAAATATTTAATGAACTTAATACTTTTAATAACACCTTCATAGTTAAATAAGCATCTGATTTTTTGTCAAAATTATCAAGTTCCTGAAAAAATCAAAACTAAAATTAAAAACCAAAAAGGACTAATCCGCAATTAAAACGAATTAATAACCAAACATTTACCTTTTTAGACTTTATAAATGATGAAAGATTTAATACATTTGCATTATCAAATGATTCCTTTATCGATTCAAGCTGTTCTTCAAGGCTGAAAAATGTAAAATGTAAAAAAAATTGTGCTATAGGTCCCTTATATTATACAAAATAGTCTAAACTTACTTTCCAGCATTGAAGAAATCTTTAAGCTCATTATGGAATATTCTAAATTGTTCAACAAATGATTCATTATATTCTCCGGGGTTTTTGGTAATTTTGTCCAACATTACTTCTGTAGCAATAAGATCCTCGGGACCCGCATTTCGATGAAGCTTGTTTTGTATTGTGTGCTTTATTTCTTGCTGAAAAAATAATTACCAATTAAGTCCTTTAACTATTAGAATGAGCATTTACAATGAAAAGATAGTGCAAAAGAGAGTAAAAGATGAAGGACCTTTATGGTAATTTATTAAATTTACCTTTAAATCATGAGGAATATCATTACGATGAGCAATATCACGGATTCTTGTTAGAGGGACTGAAGCTGTAAATTCTGCTTTAAAAGAAGGTAAACATGGATGTATTTTACGGATAACTAGTTCTTCCTGCACGTGATTAATTCAAGAATTAATAATTATTTTGCAATCAAGTCCCTTAATTATACACGTATTGACAAAATGCCTCCAATTTCAGTAATGAAGTTGTTTTGTGGCACGATGATCCAAAAGCTAACTTTAATTAGTATCACAAGGGTATAATAGTCATTTTATGTATTCCATCTTCCCCAACTTCTATTTTTTTCACAAAAACCCAAATATTACCCAAAATGCTTCTTCAGTGTTTTGAAAAGATATTTTTTGCGTAAATAATGAAAGTTAGGGAAGATGAATTACATAAATTGACGATTTTACCCTTGTAAAACTAATGAAATTCATTGAAAGCTAGCTTTTGGACCAGTAATGTCACTAACAAAACTTCATCAGGGATAAAATACGCGAGATTTGAAAATTTTGGGGTCATTATGTCAAAACAAGTAAAGTTGAGGGACTGTAAAAGTAATTAATGATAATTACTGTACCAAAGATAGACGAAATTCAATATCACGATTATCAATCACTAAAGGAACATTTCTTCTAGAAGAAAGTCTTTCGAGTTCACGGAAAATATATCTTGAAATCTCGGCATGTTTATTTGGACGATTATGCCCTCCACCTTCGAAACAAGGAATTTGTCCCGTGTTTATCCACTGCCACGAAAGTTTGTTTTAGTAAAAGTTTCAAAAATTCAAAATAAATAAATAAATAAAATTAACCTTTAGATATACGGATGAATATGTAAGAGCATCGAGAAGAAGATTATCTTCCATATCATTAAGTAAGAGTTTTTGCACAACTTCAAGCTTCAAAATTGTCACAAAATTGAAAGATTAGGGATTAAAATGATACATTTGCAAGTTAAAGGACTGACATTGTTAACAAAATGGAAAGATAAAGTGATAAAACGTTACGTTTGCAAGATAAAGGACTAATATTGTCTCAAAATGGAAAGATAAAATGTTATTTTTGTAATATAAAGGACTAACATAGTCACAAAGTTAAAAGGTAAGGGATTAAATTGTAACATTGTCACAAAATTGAAATGTTACGTTTGTAAAATAAGCGACTAAAATAGTCAAAAAATTGAAAGATAAGGTATTAAATTGTTACAATTTGCAAGATAAAGGACTAATTAAGTGATTAAAATGTTACTTTTGCATAATAAAGGGCTTACATTTGCCATGAAATTCGTAAAATAAGTGATAAAAATGTTATTTTTGCATAATAAAGGGCTTACATTTGCCAAGAAATTGCAAAATAAGTGATAAAATTGTAATTTTTGCAAGCAAAGATAAAAAAAAAAAACCAAATGGGTAATTTAGTAATTTACCTTCTGCCACCAATTCCGAGCATTTTTATCACCTTCAACTAATTTTTTCGGAATTACTTCAAGATTAGATGGGTCCCACTTTCTTTGCTTATCCGAATCATGATCATCTTTCGAACGCACAAAATTTACAGCTTTTCCTTTCCATTTCTCAACAAATTGAGTAACTTTCGGTTCTAATGGACCAGTTGCATCAACATAATTCGTAATATTATCATTTAAGTCCCTAACTTTTTCGTTATTACCATCTAAGTCCCTAGTTATAAGATTAAGCGGCTCGTTTGTTTTACTCCATTGACAAACTAATTCAAAATTTCCTCTTTGTGGTAATTTTAATACACGATTTTCACCATTTTCCCATATTAAATTATCATTTTCGATAATAATGAATTTATATTCGATTGATTCACCTCCTTTTAATTCTGTTTCGATAATCCATCCATTTTCAGTCCAATTTAATGGTACATGTTTTTTCCATGATCCAAATTCTTTTGCTGACCCTAAAATTGCGATATTTTTTCCAAATTCAACTTGGTGATCAAGTCTAAGCTTTATATATGCCTTTTCTTGCCCAGATCTAGACTCTTTTTTCTTTTCGTCCCTGCAATAATTGCACAATTGGTCCTCGTATTACGCGAAACAGCTAAATTTACTATTTTGCTTCAGAAAATAACAAATAATTCATTCAATTTACTAAACTAAACGAAATTTTAATGAGTTGGGATTTAAAATTGAAGCCTTTTCACTTAATTAAAGCTAATTGCAATTTGCACCACAAATGATTCATTCGATTTACTAAATTAACAAAATTTCTATGATCTGTGAAGCTAAATAACGAAATTTTAATGAGTTGTGTATCGTACCATTTATACATACATACATATAAGAGCCAAAAATAATAATAAACTAAAAGAAAGAAAAGAAAAGCTCATCAAAACAGTACCTAGTTTCAACAGAAGAAACCGAACAAGAAATGATTCGAGAACAACCCATATTTGGTGAAGAAATGCAAGTTAAAGAATTTGATTTCAGCTTAAAAAATCCATCAAAATTATTCAAATTTTTAGCCTTTAATCGTTGATGATCCAAATATCGCTTAGCATTTGGAGTAGAAGAGTTGAATACACGTAGAGAATGTAGAGAATGATCCATTTTTTTTTTCAATTTAGCTCAAGAATGAAGAAACAGATCGTAATTATTAGTTGGGTGTTTGAAATTATTAAACTTTTTGGAAATTGGAGTAGATTATAAGTGGAGTGGTGTGGATTTCAATGGAGTTTATGAGTATTTTAATGGTGGTTTTCTGTGCTACAGTATGGTATGTGAGTGAGAACCGTCCATTTTTGTTCGATGTTTTGTCATTATGTGTATGTATTTTTAATGAACACGTAAATAGAAAAGAAATGATTTAGATATTTTGTCACTCTTTTGGTCGACACAAACTTTTATAATTTTTTTTTCGGGGTCTTTATTTTAAACGCCTAAGGCCATGAAGGATTATAAAAAAAGCCCTAGGATAACTAAACCCATTACACCCCAACTAATACCCCAAATATACCTAAACTACCCTCCTATCCTTCTATCCATATACAAAAACCAAAAAACCAAAAATCATTACCCTATTAACACCGAACCCTCCCCTCTCCTCCACTCTCTCCACTCTGTCCTCTCTATTCTCTCTCTACACTACCCAAACCACCGCCCCCCACCACCACCCACCACCAACATCACCATGGCCATCCTCTTCCCACCCACCCCTCACCACCGCTACTCACCTTCTCCCCTCACCACCGCTGCTCACCTTCACCATGGCCCCCCTGTCCTCCCGTCGCAGCACCACAATCAACACCACCATCATCTTCAGATCCACCACCACCCCCGTTCGTGAACCACACCACCACCAAACCTCCACTCCGAGATCCACCATCCACAAACCCTGCTGCTGAGATGTTAGAGATCCACCCCCAACCCTGCTGCTGAGATGTTCGAGATCCACTAACTGCAGAGGAGAAGCGGCGCTGTAGAGGAAGAAGCGGCGCTGTAGAGGAGAAGCGGCGCTGTAGAGGAGAAGCGGCGCTGTAGAGGAGAAGCACCAAAACCCACCGCGTTCTTCCCACCCTGCCACTGGAAGACCCATCGTGTTCGAGACACCACCGCTGCATCATGAACTGCGCCGAGATGAACCCTACCGCCGTGAAGGGCCTCTCTCCTCCTTCTTCTTCCCTGGAGTTCATGTTCGTGTAATCCCACCATCGATCTGGATTTGGTGTTCTTGTTCGACGAATCCCACCACCACCGTGTTCGATCATGACGAAGACCAGATCCATCATTACCAAGCCCCCACTGCACCGCCGCCGTGAAGGTCAACCACCACCCCATCGAGCACCTCTGCAGATCGACCTACACACCACCATCACCAAGACCACCATAACCTCCCTCACCTTCGTCTCCTGTCACAGAAACAATACCACCACCACCGATCTGCAGACATGACAGTCAACACCACCACCTCCGTGAAGACCTCCGCCGATTCAGATCCAGATCGTGGCCAGCACCACCGTACAAGCGACGCCCCTGCCCTCCATCGAGATGCCCCTCTCCTCCGTGTTCATCATCACCCTGCTCGATCTCAAGTGCGGGTTTCGTTGCTCAGATCCAACTCCACTACCGACAATTGTTCAGGGGAATGGTCGATGGATTTACATTTTTTTTAATGTAGTTCGATTATTTGGGTCAGCCCCATCTAGTTTATGTTAGTTATGGGTCCAGCCCCATCTAGTTTATGTTAGTTATGGGTCCAGCCCCATCTAGGTTGTGTTAGTTATGGGGCCAGCCCAAATTGTACTTTGTGTGGTATTTTTATTTTGTCTAGTTTATACTGCTTATGGGGCCAGCCAAAAATCCTAATATTTTTTATTTTTTTGCTGTTCTGTGTAATGGGGCCAGCCCAATATCATGTTATAAATCTTTTTATGAATTTGGTCCATGTTGATTGTTGGTTCATGGGTCTAGCTCTATTACGTATCTAATGTTACTTAACAAAACAAATGACTTCATATAAAAACATGAAACATGGTTTCGTACCCATGGTGAACAAATGTGTGAAGAACATGTCCGTGGGTACATCCCATATTAAAGAAGAATAAAAACACAGCTAGAAAATATAATTAAGGACATGGGTCTGTACCACCGAGGAAGAACGGATTAATAAGGGCAAAAAGGTCAAAAAAGCCAACTAGAAAGTTAGAAATGGGCTTTAAAAGTATGTTTTTCTAGTTAGGGCTTTATTTATAAAGTTTTGAAAAGTTGTGGCTTTAAAAGTATTTTTCTCTTTTTTTTCAGAATTCTGTTATTTAGCAAAATATCCTATGATGGGCTAAAAATTATCTACGCAAAATTAGAAAAAAAGAAAGTAGATTGAATCTTTATTTTATTTTATTTTATGTGGATGGTCCGGTCCGCTTACACATACCACGGCTAATTCTACGAAAAAATAATAACATGTCATGTGTTCATTTTTATTAACTTTTTCGAACATATTTGTTGAAAATTGTCTTTTTAGTATTATATACAAAGAGAGGTGAAATAGGTAATACCTGTCGTTTCAGTTTGGTTTTTGGCCAAAACCGAAACCAAATAGTTTGGCTTTTAAGCTGGTATTAGTAAACCCAACGGTTTTTATTGGTTCAGTTTCGTTGGTTTTCAGTTCGATATAGTGTTCGGTTTGGCATATTTTTCGAGTTTGTATGTGTTTGGTTTGGTATCTTGATAGGCTTCAAACACGTCTACTTCAGACGTTCTATTATCTAATAGATCCAAATATAAAAAGTCTGGTTTTCATGTTATTGACCAATGTAGAAAAATTATAATATTGAAAAATGAAATATTATACACTAAATTGCAAATAACTAATTTAGAGGAATATTTTTATAAATTAATGTGTATGTTTTAGTATCAATAATTTTTTTTTTTTAAATCTCATTAGATATTCAACTAACGATTTATATCATTTTCAAGAATGCTTTAATAACGATTTTTCCAGCACTTAAAGAGGAGGTTTAGAGTTTAAATCTCCTCCCTAATGGGTGTAAAGCAAGAGGTACAACGGTCGAACCCCTCCCTGAACATGGGTAATCTAGTTCTGATTAACATAGAAATATACATGGGGAGGCGTTTATATCTCTCCTCGTGGGATCAGTCGTGGTGGCGCATTCGCTTCGGTTTAACATAAAAAAATCAAACCGAATATTTTAGGTTTTTATAAAAGGTTTTTGTCGACGGTTTTTTTGGTTTTCGGTGTCGATTTGGTTTTTTGGTTTTATTTTGCTCGTCCCTAACTTGTATATTCATTACAATGGAGCTCAAAAAATACTTGATCCCTTTATCGATCGACATATCTTACTTTAACACATAGTATCACGGGACTTACGTGAGACCTTACACATATTTTCACCTAAACATTTTCACATACTATCGATAGACTAGTTAATTGGAACAAAAGAAAAAAAAATGGACTAGTTAATGAAGTTCATGTAACGCCTTGTATTATGTCAAAGAGTTAACTAAGAAAAGAAAAAGTTAACTAAAAACAAAATTTCTTACCCCAAAACATAATTCCCAGCAGAATATTGTCTTTGATCTTATTTAAAATATAACGAGCAACTTTAACAAGAATGCTACTTAGTGTATATTTATAAATAATTATAATTCCAATTAATTTATGAAGTAGTGTACCTGTTTCCGAAAGAAGAATAAGCACATGAAACATTGAGATTATGTGGCAACTTTGTTTGAGACATGGAAGTTAAAGTAGTTGATGATCTCCAGTTACGTTTAAAATACCCAGAAAAGCTATTCAAATTTTTTGGTTTTAATAATGGTGGTTGATAATTATAATTGTATTTGAATTGCTTAGCAGAAGCTGAGCAGTTTATCAAATTAGAATACTCCATTTTTTAAGAATAAAATATGCATAATCTCGATGAGAGATATATACATAAAATGAAGTGTGGATGTTAAGTAGAGTGTGAATTGCATGAAGAATATATTCTAGACTTTCTGTTCATGGTGAACAGGAATTTATACTAGTATTCAAATGAAGGTTTGCTTTGCTGGAATTTGAATGTGGTCCCTTAGCATGAGAAACGTTTGAGTCGCTGTGTTTTTAGTGTTGCATATTTCTTAAATATTAGCCAAGTAGTTGATTAGTTTTCCCTATTTTTAAATCATAATACTCAAACACACAAACACTAATAAAACGTTTGAACTGACAGCCTCTTTCTTGACAACTCAAGTAGTTGGTTAGTTTTTCCGATTTATCCATTCAACGACCAATTATTGGTAATAATTATTGTCTACGCTTCTTTCATATGGGATACTCAATCCGACTATAAGAAATCTTTACATACTGTTGTCCCTTGGAAACCCAATACTTTTCTATAATTATGGTACTTCTCTATAATTATGGAGGGACTCTCGTTATTTGTATTTTTTATTTCGTGAACTATTCAAATTATACCTGAACACGGACTACTCGGAGCCCCTCTTTCTCCATTTTTGGTCTTCATGGCTTCCCGACGTATCTTTCTTCCTGATCCTATTTTTTCCGATTCTTATTTTTTTTCATTACACTATGTTCCCTTCTTCTCGTATGGGATCTAGTCTGGTCGGGAGAGGGAATATGATCCTTCTACGCCAGACGAACATTCCATAGGGTATGACTCAGCATCCATATCTATCTCTAGTGACATGCCCTTTTAGCCTGATTCGCTTGTCACTTCTTTGACTTGTGTCGTAGATCTTACGTAATCTAAGGACGTGCTTTTGTTAGTACATATGAGTGTACCTCTACATGTGAGTGCACATGACGCTTCTTTAGTAGATGTGAGCATGCATCCAGTTATGGTTGAGGTGTGTAACTCAACGAGATTCCCCACAATCCCTTCTTGTGATCCCATTTGTTTGACCTATGCATGTATGTATTGAAAGCGTTTGACATCTCCGACTAGATTTTCCTAATAGATTTGGGGGATTTTGTATTAGGCATAGATTTAAAGTTGCTTGCTAAAAATGAATAAGCCTGATTTTGCCATAGTTTCTTCGGTTTATATAGTTTTTCAATTGTCTTTCACCGCCAAAGCCCTGGTAGGCGATTCTCCTTTAGGTGGGTTGCCAATTTGGATGTTAGCAATTTATGTATTTTTGGATTTTTTTTTTTCTCAAAGAGAGAGCGTGCTTTTGTTATGAGAATTTTTCTTCAATTATATTAACTCCATTCATGAATTAGTGTACAAAATAAATAATTTACATAAAGTATTTTATTTTGTGAAATGTATAACATATCAAACCCTGCCAATCAAGAAGTGCGACTTCTACTAACAGTTATTTACCTCTCACATATGAATGAAACGTCCTCTCGAGGAGAGACTCAAATCAAGTGGTAAAAAAAGGAAGTTGGCATAATCATAAATGGCAGGTTTCGAGAAGTGGGTTTCCCCTGAAGATGACCAGTATTGAAGATGTGGGTGGTTTCTTAACGCAACCCCCACCACAATCGTGATAGGTGCTTATTAGAACAATCAGGTAATGGGTAATCTTGACAGTCCAAAACCTTAGAGAGGTCATCTCTAGGGAGAGGCCTTAGGTTCTTGGATTATCCAAAACCAAGACAATAAAGAGGAAAATGTTATTGTTATAAAAAAAATAAAGTTGAAGATGATTAGTTGTGTGGATCCCAATAAACCTTCTAGAGGTGTGGCTTTGTTGGTGGTTGATAATCTGGACACATATGTATTACCTTCATCCCACAACCATAATTTTATATCCCTCTATTTAGATGGCATCAATAATTGGGTTTTACAATATATTTATGCTCACCTTAGTAAGGATAAAACACCGAAGCTTTAGGACTATATTAAAATTGATCAGTCTGCCCTTATTATATCTCACATCTTCTTAGGTGATTTTGAATATATTAGATTCTCTGTTGAAAAAATTAGGGGCAATCCTAAAACTCTTTATGAGATGAGACTCTTTAACAGCAATATAATCCTTAGTGGTCTTAATGAAATCCATTTCTAAATATGTCTCCTTTAGTTGGAGACATAATATAAGGAATGGTGGGTGTCTAATCATCCTGAATCTAGATAGAGGACTATATTCCCATTTATGGTATGATCTGTACCTAGAAACATAGATACAGAGTGCCCCTCCTATAAGTTCTGATCACTCGTGATGTATCTCCTTTTGTGACAAATCAATTTACTCTTGATACATCATTTGATAGGGGGTTAGTGATTAAATGTGGGATTTATCCCTTATATTTGTCGTGTTCTAATATAGTGTCTTATTCTTGGAGCATTTTTTAGGTAATTTGTGTGTTAAGTGTGAAGATACTAGTTACATGGATGATATTAGAATCCAAGATAATGCCAAAAAGTCTAAAAGTAAAAAAGGACCCATATCAAGTCACAAAAGAAGTCAGTCATTAATTGATGGTAGAATGCTTCCACCAACTTGTGAAGGGCGTAACTCATAATTGGTAAGGAAACTGCTCATTAAAATTACACACAAGATATATCTTGTAGTATATTACATGTGGTAGAAAGGACAACCAATTTGGAGTTTGATTAAAGAGTTTGTGGGTTTTTTACCTAGACAAGACTTAGATTGACTCACTTAAGTTAGCCCAATCGAGCCAAAACGCTTTATGTAGCCTATACATACTTGTTTTGACTATCAAAACGTGTCACTTATCATATTTTGAAGCTATAAACGTGGAGATTAAGGAAGCAAGGGGTGGATTTCAAGAACAACACTTTTGTTCCCTTATTAGTGTAATTCTTCCCTTTTTTTTATTTCCTACTTTAATTATGACCATGTTATATTTGATTTCCTTTATTTCATCATGAACGCAGTTATTAGTAGCTCTGGACACTCAAAGTATGAACCCTAATGTTTGAATTGGAACCTTATTGTATGACTTTGGATTTTAGATAAAATAAGGTATGTTGTTGTTGTAATTATGCTTGCAATTGACTTTAAACTCTTATATGAAGGCCACTGATATAAGGTTTGTAGATAGTAAATTTCACATGAAAGGTTGATTTAGTAGTGGAATTAGTATAATTATGCCTTCTGGAGTTGAAGAGTTAGAAGAGCTAAACTAGTTAGGCAATCATGTAAGGTTAAAACAGTCTTAATCGTTATTTAATATTGTAGTTTCATTTAAAAGAGGTTCCTAGTATTGAATAGAAGTACCTACTTACTCAGAAGATACTTAAGGTGTACAACTTAATCCCAATTAGCAACAACATCCAATTTTACCCTTAGAATCTCAATTAAGTCCTTGTCTTAACTAGTGGTGAGTATGAGTATCTCTAGCTACATCTTTATCCATCCATTCACGTCCTTAGTTTAGTTGTCTTAATTAAGTTACTCGTTAAGTCTTAGCTTAATAGTAATCTTAATAAGAACCAAATAAACATTTTTATTTCTAAAGTTTTTTCAGTTACAACAAATTTCTAAATTTGAACTAAAGTACGCTATCAACTTGTTAGTCCCTATGGATACAAACTTGATTACTATTTTCATTACTTGTGACTACTCATACACTTGCTAGTTTTCATAATTCGAGTAAGATTTCATATCGCACCTCGGGGGAACAACAACTCCCCATCCCCCCTTCCCAATTATCTTCTACACGGTTTTCCCTTTTTGGGGACAAGTGTTAAGCCTTTTGTATTTGATCAAGCCTGCCTTTCAATCCCTTCTTGTGGTGGAGACTATCTCAGATTTCCTTAAATCTTCCTCTATTTTTAAGGGTCATACATTATATACTTCCTAAAAGACTACATATATACAGAATAACTATTTTGAAATGAAAAAAAAAAGATAATATGAGAAATAATGCAACTATGAACAACATCCTCACTAAAAAACTTTAATCCCTTATGCATGATAATCCCCTAGGCCTCTTTTCTCCATGATCTGATCATTTTGCATCTATTTCCAAGGATATTGGCACATTTAGGTCACTTGAAGAGAAGTATTGGTGACTAGGGAAAAAGTCCACTGATTAAGCCGGGAGACATAAATTCAAGATTTTTTCACTTATCTACCGAAATTAGGAGGGCTTCGAATAAAACTATATGCCTCCTAAAAGGCAATGAGGAATGGACAACTGGTGAAGCTACATTTCAATCCCACGTCCTTAGTTTTTTCCATGATCTCTATAATGATTTTGGTAATAGAGTTATTGACCCCGTTATTGGTATTTCGCCATGTGTTACCTCTGACGAGAAATGTAACCTTATGGCCCTATTAACTCTTGAGAAAATGAAAAAATAAGCCTGGAGCCTTGATGCGACAAAGTTCCCAAGGCCTGATGGTTTCCCTTTAACCTTCATTCATAATTTTTATAATGGACTTAAAGAGGATATCCTTGCAATGTGTAATAATATCTTACCTGGAACTGCCCCAATAGGGAATTTGAATAATACCAACATCATTCTAATCCATATGTGAAAAAATCCTCAGAGAATATGTCAATTTAGACATACTTCATGCAGTAATTTCACTTTCAATTTTTTTATTACTAAAATCAGTGTCTCTAGGCTCAGTTTGTTATACTTGAGATTATTCTCACCCACCAATCTATATTCATTAGAAATAGGCAAATTCAAGATAATATAATCATCGACCGTGAAGTTATCTATAAACTGAAACACCTTAGGAGAATTTCAAAAGTGAGTTATTCAATTATCAAATGTGATATCCATAAAGCTTATGATAATCTAGATTGTTATGTCCTTTTGAATCTCTCAAGGGAATTTGGTTTTTCTAACCTCTGCATTCCTTTGATCATCACTTGTATCTCATATATCAAGTATAATATGACTTTAAAAGGATCTCATACTAGACCTTTCTCTTATTTTAGATGTATTAGACAAGGGGGTCTCATGCACCCTTATCTATTCTCTAGTAATACACATTATTTATCCCATCTTATAAAGAAGGAATTCACAACTAGTGTCATAAAAGGTATTATCATGAACAAACATTGTCCTCTTATTCATCACTTTCTTTTTGATGATGAATATATGTTATTCTTGAAGAACCCTACATTAGAAATGACTGTGTTTAATGAGGTTAATTTTAAGTTTTGCTATAGATCGGGGCTTCCCCTTAACATGAATCAATGTTATCCTGGTAAGCCCTAATACATTATCTATTATGATCCATAATTTCACTCAAACCTTTATAATGCCTTGAATTAATGATCTAGGCATATATGTGGGTATCCCTACAACTTGGGGCAATTCCAAAATTAGGCGATAGAGGGACTCTGTTCAAAAATTGATTTAAAATTATTTGGTTGGAAGAAATATCTCCTTTATATACCTGGAAAAGCAACTCTTATATCTTTTGTCATACATACTTTCCCTACTTACTTCATGTCACTCACTTCTATCCCTAAAAAATTTGTCAATATAATTAACTTCCTTCTCAGAAACTTTTATAGGGTAATGAGGAAGACTCTTGCATTTTATTGGGTAAGATGGGATAAAGTTGCTTTTCCAAAAGCACAAGGGGGTATGTTGTGGTCCTTTTCTGTAGTCATTATTAAAGTACTTACATTACTATAGTGTAAAAAGGACATATAATATTTTTTCCCAAAAACAAGAACTTATATTGTAATTTTATGATATGTTTTCAAACTTATAGTGTAATTAAATAAAAATAGAAAGTTATAAATAAATTGACTAAGAGAAATAAGAAAATGTTGTCCCCAAACCTTTTTCCATCCCAAAAAAAAAAAAACATATTTTTGTCCATGTCTATCCATCTCGGTTTAAGTGCCATAAGTGTCATTAAGAAGTGTAAATTGAGTAAAATATCTTACCAAATTATAAGTTTAATCTATAAAACTTAATATTCGGGTGAATCTCATCAACCTTAAGAGTCTGGAGAAAAGGAGAAAATACAAGACATTACAACTAAATGATATGTTGTTAAAATATTTGTGTTTTGATTCGGATACCTAGTACATATTTTTTCCCATATAATAGAGGCTCAAAAAGCCATAGTTAATAATAAACTAACTACACCCACGAGGAAAATTTAGTACAAGTCTCGGAACCGCACAAACGCTCCTATCTCTAGTTATAGTACTCCACAAGTAGTCTTGGGGATATTCATACTTGCATGGACTCTCGAATGAATATGCAACCTTCTTTTCCAACAGATACATACATGAATTAGCCTCACGATAAACGAAATTTACCACAAGGATAGGATGGCTCGGCAAGATCTTAACACACTTCTTACCAAATTGCAAACCCAATACATTTTCAATTAAAATAAATTTTTTAACAGTTGTTTGTGAATTTATAATTAGGGGTGAAAATCAATAAATTTGGAAAAATACTTTGTTTAGAAAAAATTATTTTAACCATAAGAAGAAAATCTATTCGATTTGAAAAAGAAAATAAAATTCAAAATCCAGATCCATATATTGAAACTGAATCTATTACGAATTTGTAGATGTAATTTCGATTTCGATAAAAAGAATAATAAAAATTTAAATTTGAAATGGATGAATTTTATTTCAACTTAAATTTTTGGATCGGATTCAACCAAAAATAAAAAAAATTTAATCCAATTTTTACCCTATGAGACTTTTAATCAAACATACAAGGAAGAAAGAAATAAATTATTTTTATTTATATGATTTTCTTAATGAATCAAAATACAAATTAGCTAAAATTCCAACCATGTTCTTTTTTCATCACACTATAGTTATAGCCTACATAAAAACCATCACTTTTCACTTGCCATATACATTTATGAACGTCATTTGGTCCATCACAATGATTTTGATCTATGTGATGGGTCCAAACATCAAAAAAAGATTGATTATGTCCCCACCAAAATTGACAAAAATATGTCATTTCATCAGCAAAATTCCCAAAGTACCAGGTTATACTATCACTCTGGTTAAGGGTGACATTTGTTATCTCTTTATCATGGGTTGCACAATGGACCCTTAATAATGGATCGATACCTTTGGATGATATGCAATTAACTACTTCAACACTATAAGCATTTGGTGTTTGAATAAGATTGAATAACAAAAACAACATAAATAATATTTTCATGATTATTGGACACAACATTAAAGATGATGGTTTATACTGCAAGTGATTTTGTAAGAAATGTGGGTTTGGAGCAAGTACTTACTCTTTTGCTTTATATAGTATATAATAAACGAAAAAGTCAATGTAATAATAAGAAAGTTAATGTTGAGTATTAAAGTTTTTTTTTGTCAACGAGTATTAAAGGTATTTTTTCTTCAAAAGTATAAATAATAAAAATAAAAAAGAAATAATTAGAATGACATTAAAGTTAGTTGTGGTATAAAATTATCTTTTATTACTAATTAGGAATCATTTAATTTAATTTGTAATTAAGTAGGGAGTCAAAGACTTTTGTTTTTAGGATTAGAAAGTATATATATTTGTAATCAATTAAGAATTATCTTTCTATATATATATGATTATTCGTGATATACAATATTATTTAGGTGAGATATGGAACAAAGCAACCCCTGATAATCAAGAACGGGTAACACTTGTCTATCCAATATAAAAAATGCATCATTGCTTTCCATTTTATACTATCATTCTTGTTGCTAAGGGTGCCGTTTGTTATCTCATTATCTGTGGATGCACAATGGACCCTTAATGGTGGTACAAGCGGGCCGATATTGTTGTTGGATATGCAATTAACTACTTCAATAGTATAAGCATTTGGTGTCTGAATAAGATTGAATATCAAGAACAGCATAAGTAATATTTTCATGATTATTGGGCACAACGCTAAAGATTATTGCAAGAAAATTGAGTTTGCAACAAGTACTTAATCTTCCGCTTTATATAGGATAGAATAAACGGAGAAGTCAGTGTAATAATGAGGTAGTTAAGGTTGAGTATTAATTTTTTTTTTGTTAATGAGTATTAAAGATATATTTTTTTCAAAAGTATAAATAATAAAGGAGTTAATAAATTAGTGATTTAATATCTTAAAATCTCTTTTACTTAATTATATTGGACAAAATAATAAAACTACATATGCTTTTCCTCATTTATTCTTATTTTATTTAGGTACACGTTGTTCTAAAATATAGTAGACACTAATAAAATGACCGAGCATATTTGAACACCTAGACAAATAGGGCACTCTATAAATGAGATGTTAAGAGACGGTATATATAGATATATCAGGTAGAAACGAGGGTGTTTCGAGGTGTTTCATATCTATCGAGAGGCTAGGTTTATTTAGACTAACTGGCTAAGAAAGTACCATAATTTTTGTCTGAACTACTTTGGTATACAAATCCTCCAAATGAATTATGCCACAATATCACTAGATATCATCTCAATTAGTCCTCTCATAGTGTCATTTTAAATATCCACATTGAAAATTAGTAGGATATTTTGTCGACTCATCCACAACTTCCTCTTTCAAAATATTTTACTCCATGTGTCCCATACAGAAAACATTACATGACCATTTCTCTCCCCCATTTCAATTAATGGATTATTTGATCTAATTCCCTTCTTCATTAAAGATCCTGAATCTTGATACCATATGATAAAATATTATCGTGATATCATCTCCCACCATTTCATCCAATATCTAATAAAGTTCACAACTTACTCCAAATCTTATCATTTTTCAGTTCATTCAATTCCCGTTGTTCCATTTCAACTCACTTCCAACCACTTAAACCTTAATAGAAAAATAAGACTAATATTATTACAGAATTAAAATTAATGGATTAAGTTGATAAAGAACCAATTAATAATTAAAAGATAGAAAATAAATATGATTGATTGATAGATGAGATTAACAACTAAATAAATTAAAAGACAAATAATTAAATATTAAAGAAATAAGATGAGAGAATATAGCTTAGGTTTTGCTAGTATGCACTAATCCTTCTATTTCTTTCTATAAGTTCAGTTTATAAGGGTGATAATAGCTCTTAGATAAGTAGTCAGTATTCTAAATTCCCCCTATCCCCGGAGAGCTAACTAGGATGGCGACCTCACAATCACGAGGGGACTCAAATAGGGTGTTCCTGCGCTACTAGGTTCCTAGATGAGACTGGCTTACTAATGATGATTGGTGATTAAATTAAACCGTAATGCCTATCTAGTTAGACAAATCTTATCATGATTAATTCCGTACACTAGACGTTTATGTGGTGTTTCAATAATTAGACACCCCTTACGAGTGACCATCTAACTACTATAAGCACAACCCTAGATTGACCAGGTTTAAGATAGACAGTAAATCAAAGCACATAAAACAAATATATGGTTAAGTAGCTAGAATCAATTTAAAACATATAATTCCCAAAGAAACTTAGATAGAAAGAAAATAGAATCTATAGATTATACATAATGCAAAATCCAAGCTATGTGAAAATTAGTTCATACCAGAAGAAAATAAACTAAAAGAAAGATACATAATTGTCATCTTTCTCTCTTCAATAACTCTAATGATATATAAAACTTAAAGACTAGCTTATGGGAGGCAAGGATGAGTTTACAAAGGTTTAAGGGTGTATTTATAGGGATCTAGGAAGCCCTAAAACGTTTTCTTGGAGTGGTAGACAAGTAATTAGACTTCTAGTCCAACTCAAATTTGTAACCCTAAAATATAGAAAAGGTAATAATCTGTCGTTGTTTTGTTTTAGTCGTAGCTTCTTCGTTTCAACTGCTATTGCCGCATTTTTTTGTATCAAAACTGTTCGTCTCGGAAAGAACTATAACTTTTCTTCAGACCATTCATCCTGATTACTAGCCAATCTTGAGTTATTATCACTTTAATGGACGTGGTTGCTGGAATTTAGCTTTACTTGGCAACTTTATCTTTCCATACTTATCTTTTCTTTCCTTTATTTCCAATCCTGATCATTATCTTATTTCCTTTATCTCTTGGAATTGATTTGGCATCTAATTAATTTCCATATATCTTTAAAATTTCACACTAAATAAATTAAACCAAATATGCTCTAAAAATAATAAATAATCAAATTACGACAAGAAATAGAAAAATATAATAAATCATGTAAAAATAGAGTATATGACTTCCAAAAACACCTAAAATGATGTCTCCAACTAAGATTCAATCATCACAAATAGGGAGACATCAAATATCGAGACTCATATTGTAATCTTTACACAATAAAGGGACCTATAATGTAATTTTGCATAATAGAAGGACCTAATTTTCATTTTTTTTCAAAGTATATAGACTTAAAGTGTAAATAAGGCAAAAAAAAAAAATCAACGACATTGCCATCAAACCCCCTTGCCTCCACCTAACAAAATTTCTGGACTCCGCCTTTGGAACCAACGTTATCACAAATCAAAGATAAAAGATTAAATTTCAACATTTATTGGATAAGAGACTAAAAACTAAAAAGTCAGAATATAGAAAAATAAATGGATCAAATGTCAAAATGTATTAAGGAAAATTCTTTTTACAGGCAATTGATCTTTTCATTTCATATCAAACATTCCAAACACAATATGGACTTTTGGTAATATAGTGGACAGGGGACTCTCCTTAGCCCATGCCATTAGAATAATTGATGTGGAAGATAGAATTAAAAAAGTTAGTGATTATTGGTTGGGGGACGAGTCATAGGATTGAGATAGTTTTTCAGCACCTTCTCCCACCCTCTAAATTACTTGAGTTTGCGGGTATTCAGATGGAGGTAGGTGACAATGGAAACTTAATCTATTTTCCGTTTTGAGATTTATTTGAAAAAATTTATTTCAGAATTTTTCCGATATTTTTTATTTTCACAATATTTTAATAATTATATTCAAAAATATATAAATATGTATATGTATAGATATAAAAAAAATTATGAATATTTCTAATAATTGGAAAAGATTTAGAAATGAAATTTCCAAAGTAAAAATTAGACCAAAAATTGACAATTACTAAGGGAGTGTTTGTTTGCACTTAATGAGATCTTGATCTGATCCATTAAGACACTAGATCAATAAGATTGTTTGTTTTTCTGCCCAATTTAGATCTGAATAGCTATCAAGTGGTCTAATTTATTAAGATTTATAACTAAGTCTGATTCATTCAGACACCGCCTCTTAATGTAATAAGTTCTATTTAGCTGTCATTTAGCATTCAGTACTTATTACTTAAAAATATCAAACGACACCTAACTGTAGATGTACTTTCGATTTCGGTAAAAAGAATAATAACTTTTAAAATTGGAATGTATAAAAGTTTTTCCAATTTAGATTTTCGGGGATCAGATTCAACCAAAAAAAAATCCAGTCCAATTTTTACTCTATGTATGACACTTTTAATTAAATATGCAAGGAAAAAAGAAAATATTATTTTTATTTAAATGATGTTTTCAATGAATCAAAATAAAACTAATCTAAATTTCCAATCATGTTCCTTTTTCGTCACATTATACTCATAACCTACATAAAAACCATCATCCTTCACTTGCCATATACACTTACGAACGTCGTCACTTGGTCCACCACAATGATCTTGATCTATTTGATGGCTCCAGACATCAAAAATAGAATAATTATGTCCCCACCAAAAAAAACAAGTAACTATTATTTCATCACCAAATGATCTAAAACTCAATTCTATAATGTCATTCTTGTTAAGGGTGACATTAGCCATTTGTTTAAAAAAGGATTCACAATGAACCTTTAATGGTAGGACATGTGGGTCGGTACTATTGATTGATATGCAATTAACTATTTCAACACGACCAGCATTTGGTGTTTGAATAAGATTACATAACAAAAACAATATAAATAATATTTTCATGATTACTGGACACAAATTAAAGATGGTGGTTTATACTACAAGTGATTTTGCAAGAAATATGAGTTTGCAACAAGTACTTACTCTTTTTCTTTATATAGGTGATGTCTCCTCATTTGTGATAGATTTATGTTAAGATGAGACATCATTTTTAGTGTTTTAGAAGTCAATAATGTCGATTTTCTTGAGTTTTAGTGCACTTTCCTATTTTGTGTCTTGATTTGTAGAAATAATGTTTTTAGAGCATATTGGGTTTAATTGTTTATTTAGTGTGTAGCTTTAAAGATAATTATGGAGATTAATTAGAGTCCAAGTCAAAGACAACAACTTATGGAAGGAGATATGCATGGTAATTGGAGATAAGGAAGGAATTGCTAAAAAGATGGAAAAGGAAAAGCTGCCTAAATCTGGGATTCTGCAAAGATAGGCGTTTTTACCTAATAAAGAGGCCGAATTTGGTAGATTACTCCTAAAGGGTGTAGATAATTCTGTTGCGATTCTTTTGGTATCTTGTGGAGCAAAATCGGACCAATAATAAAGAAGTTATGACCAAAACAACGCAGCAGTGTTTATCTTTATTTCCATACGAATTTGAGTTGGGCTAGAAGTCCATTACCTTAACTCTTCCTCAAGAAAACGAATTAGGACTTCTAAACACCTATAAATACACCCTTATATCACTTGTAAATCATCCTTGCCTCATAGTAATTAGTTCTTAAGGTTTTATTCTTCCAGTTTATTGTAGAGAGCAAGATGATGTCTTTTATTATTTCTTTTAGTTTATTTCCTTCAGGTATGAACTAAACTTCCCATAGTTTGGGTTTTGCATATGTATAATCTATGAATTCTAATTCTTCTATCTAAGTTTCTTTGGGAATTATATGTTTTAATATGATATTAGCTTCTTAATTTATATTTGCTTATGTGTTTTGATTTAATGTCTTTCCTAGAATTGATCACTTTAGGATTGTTTTAAGAGTAGTTAGATGGTCACCTTGTAAGGGTGTTTAACTATTGAACCACCACATAATGTCTAGTGTCGATAGCAGTTCTGACAAAACATACTTCTAACTAGATAGTCATTAAGGTTTGTTTTAACCACCGTTTCACCAAGACTTGCAGTATTTGCTTAGGGCCTTAGTGGCGTTTGATAACCCTATTTTAAATCACTTCTTGGTTGTGACGTAGCCCCCTTAGTCGCTCTCAAGGTCTAAGGTAGTGGAATTTAGAATCCTGACTAAGTATTACCAAGAGCTAATATTCTCCCTTATGAACTAGATTTATAGATAGAATTAGAAGGATTAGTGCATACTAGCAAAACCTAAGCTATACTTCTCATCTCATATTCTTAATCTTTTACTTTATTGTCTTTATTTTCTTAGCTTTAATTTAGTTTTAATTCATAAAATTCGAAAAACCAAATATTTTATTTACTGTTTTCTAGTTATTTACTTTTACTCGTTATCTGTTCCTACGCGTTTAACACACTTAAGTCCCTGAGAACGAACTCTACTTATCATTAAAACTTGCATACGTCCTGTAATACTTGCAGTACTGTGCCTGTCTAGGGTGAGAGTGCATAGTTTTCCATACTTAAATTGATCTTATTTTTATCACACCCTAGGCGACACCAATAGGATATAATAAACGCAAAAGTCAATATAATAATAAAGTACTTAAGGTTGAGTATTCAAGTTTTTTTGGTCAATGTGTATTAAAGATATTTTCTCATTCAAAAAATATAAATAATAAAAAAGGTAATAAATTGATGATTTAATGTCTCATATTAACTATGTTTTACTCTACTTTATTATATTTACCATAAAAGAACAAAGGAATATTCTTATAGATGTCTATTCTGATTTATTCTTTTTTTGTCATTTAAAGAAACAAGAGAAAATAAAAAACCAGGATTCAAAACCAGAAATATAGACTCACCTATTTTAATAGAGATGGAGAAATATTGGGTTGGACCACATTCATGATGTGGCATTCAAGTTTATGTATGAAGTTAGTTTCCGAGTTTTATTTAGACCTTTTTAGCTGAGATAGTGAAGGTCGTGTTCTAGTTCGAGGAATGCTAGTTCCTTTCACAATTAAAAAGATTCATAACCACTTTGAGTTCAAGAAATTGGTTGGACCATGAAAGTATCGAGAAGCGGTGGGGAATATCAGGACTTACGATTGAAAGCAACACGATTGAAAGCTACTTCCTTCTATCTCTTAATTTCTTCCATATCTTCTTTCCTTATTTTCTTAGAATTGATTTGACATTTAATTATATTTCATATATAATTAGAGTTTTTTATTAACACACAAATTAAACCAAATATGCCCTAAAAGTAATAATTCATCAAATCAAGACAAGACAAGAAATAAGAAATTATCAAAATACGAAAAAAAAATCTATAATTAATTAACCATAAACACCTAAAATGATGTCTCCAACCTAGATTATTATATAAAAAATAGGGAGACATCAATAAACATAGTACAAGTGCTATCATGAGGTTACTTAATAGATGTCATTTAAAAGAATAAAGAGTAAATTACCAAAATAGTCCTTTTGTTTTGTAACTTCGTGACTAGTTGGACTCTTAATTTTTTAAATGGAACAAAAATTGAGGACAATGGTAGAACTAGTCGGTGGTAGTTGTAGATGAAGGTGGTGGTCGGCGGAGAATAATGGAGGTGGTGGTGGTGGTGGTCGGTGGAGAATGTATGAAGTGGTGGTGTATGTATGAGGTGGTGATGGACGGTAGAGGTGGCCAGACTTTCAAATTTAAAAATATATATTATATTATGAATATTATATAATAAAAATAATAAAAATATTAAAGGTAGTTGTGGTATAAAATTATCTTTTATCACTAACTGGAAATTTTCTTTAACCTAAAATATGACCGATTTGATGAGTTGTAGCCTTCCATCAAATGATAAACATTTGGCACTCCAAGGTTTAATATTTGCAACCATTTTTTTAATTATTGATTTGCAATCTTGAGCATTAAGGTTTCTAGCTATAAGAGGAACACCGGGACATCTCATAGGTAAATGCCCTCAGGTATGTGTAATAGATCCCACATCTCTTTTTTAACTACATGTGAGCATCCACTATAGAATTTGTTACTTTTACGATCAATTATCTGGATCCCTTAAAGCTATAAAATAACTTCAAACCTTTCTTTATGCTCACAACAGTACTAATAGATGGTTTAAAAAAATACCACCAAACCATTAACAATATAAGGTGATTTAACCATTAAACCCAGACATATCATAGGTAAATGCCCTCAGGTATGTGTAATGCATCCCATATCTTTTTTTTTAACTACATCTGAGCCTCTACCATAGATATGTTTCTTTGACTATCACTTATCGCGAGCCCATAAAGCCTATAAAATAACTTCAAACCTTTCTTTATGCTTACAACATTACTAATAGATAGTCTTAAAATACACTTAAACCATTAACAACATAAAGTGATTTAACTTCATTCTTGTAAATTTAGGATGCCAGAGAAAAAATTTCTTGTTACCCAGTTTTGATTGAATTTGTGCAAGTACCTCCATACTAGGAACAAATAGATAGGGGAAAGGGTCCCCCTGTCTCAAGCACCCTGCCCTCCTCAAAAATCCATTAGGATATCCATTTATCATAATATCATAATAGGTGTAAGATACACACATTCAACCTACTATATAAATTTATTTGGGTACCCAAAGGCTTCAAGTGTACTAAAAATAAAGACATAGTCTAATGAATCATAGGCTTTCATTAAGTTCAACTTCAAGGCACATCTTTTTGATATACTTGTTATGTTATAACCCTTGACTAGTTCTTGAGCTATCAAAACATGTTATCCAATACTCCTACCTACTATGAACGCAAATTAATTATCTGAGACAAGTTTGTGTAAATTTATCTTAAACCTTAATACTATAGTCTTTGATAAGCACGTATAGATGATATTACAACAAGTTATGGGTCTGTAGTTCTTGAGTAAGCTTGAAGTTTGTTTCTTATGCACCAAAGTGATGTTTGATGTGATCTCTTTGAGCATTTTACAATTTTCTAGAGTGCTTTGAGTTGCAACACAACCATCTTTTCCTATTATGTCCCATGTTTTCTTGTAAAAACCAACTGTAAATCCATTTGGCCTTAAGCTTTTTGAGCTATCAATAGAATTCATAACTGATTTTATTTCTTCTTTAGTTACAAGTGAACATAAAAGCTCAATATTTTCACTTAAGATTTTCTTCTGGCATATACTTGCTATGGTGTTGGTTGTGAAAACCTCTTGATTGTATCTTGCAATGCCAAGTAAGTCCTTGTAGTGATTGATAAAGGCCTATGATATTTCTTCTTCCTTTTTAATTATATTGCCATTCTCCTTAGTCGTACTTGATATATTAGTGGGAAACCTTCTGGAAAATTGCATTTTTAATATCTCCATTATCTACCCTTAAAGCTTTAGATCTTTGCCTACTCATGGATTCCTCATACGATAATGTCGATTGAAGCTTACTCCCTCTTTTCCACAAATTTTGTTTACTTAGTTTTTCACATTTATTAAAGAACATAATAATTGCATTAACCATTACAAAAATATCCTTCATAGAGTATCTTGATAGTTTAAATGTTTATTGAAAATATAAATTTCAATATTTTTATCGGGGTAATAGTGAAAAAAAGTAGTAAAAAAATGTCTTGAAATCCTTAATGTATTTGGGACATAATTTTTAGTAAGTGAACAATTATGTGGAACACGGGGGGTAATCATGTCCAAAAAAAAACACGGGAGGTAATTAATAGTGTACACTTTTCTTCAAGAGCTTGTAGGCTTATATCACCTTGTACTTTTGGCATATGTACACCATCTAATTTATCATGTGTGTATTTATTTTGAAGGTTAATATGTTTGCGGTATAAAATATTAAACTCTTTCAACTTATGTTAAATTAAGTTTAATTTCTCAGTTACTACAAACATATGTTGGTCTTTGATCTTTGTGTTTCATATATCCTTCACCAATTGTATGATCTCTTTATACCCCACCCAAGTATTGTAGAACTTGAGCGGTGCTGACCCTTTCTTTATGTTTTGTATGAAGTATAATTTTTTTTTTGTTACAATAGAGATCCTAAAGGATCGTGGGAAACTAATCTAATATACCATTAAACAGATCAGGACTTTAGCCTACTCTAAGTGTCTTCCAGCCCATCTTGTCCAGTGTAAGTAAACTCTAAATGCCATATATGGATCAAAAAGATATGACAACTCATTAACTTGAGACGTACCTGCTCGTGCTAACCAATCCGCGCACGAATTAGCCTCTTTCTTTATATGACCTTAATTTCAAATCCACTGTTTCTAACAAGGCTTTCTCTAATATGTTGTAACCACCATGCGCTGGACCTTTATAACTTTCCACCTTTTGAATCGCCTCCACTGCCTCCCAAGAATCTATCTCCACTTCCACCTCCCGTATGCCTAACTCGTCCACCAATTTTAACCCTTCATATAATAAAGTTATCAGTTGAACCACCATCGGCGAATAATGTCTAATTTTCATACTGAAACCTCGAACCCAAAAATCATTAACATCTCTAATGATACCTCCACATCCACCGGAATGTCTCCACTTGCTACCGTTCGTGTTCAACTTGAATCCTCTACTAGGTTTATTCCACCCACAAGATGCACCCTTTTCCTCCTAGGGGATGACATACCTGACAAAGCCCCCCAAGACTTACCGAATATATTGGCAAGATATTTTTCTTTCTCAAAATTACTATACCTACCGGAAGTTCGCAGCCCTAGAATGCCACCTGATTTCTTTCCTTCCAAATCATATCTATGAGCGCGCCGAAGAATACACTCCAGCAAACACTGACAAATAAACTATTACTTCCCAAGTTCATAGACCACCAGGTGTACATGTTCATCTTGTTGTGGTCAGTTCCGTTCAACAGGCCCCTGTCCGATTATTCAGAAAACATTCCAGGGAGTCTGCTATCTCCTTCAAGATCCATGTTGCTATGAAGCATATTAGCAACACAATTTATCCGTGAATGAACCTCTTAAGTATGCTGCGAAGCACGTGAACCTCTAGCTGCTGTGATGAAGTATACATATTGACTTCTTTGATCTAAGATCCAAGGTGCCTTAAAGGTCAACGATGTTTGAGGAAACTAAGACACCCAAGGATCATTAATCTTGATTATGCTAATCCTTTTGGCTTTCTCTTCTATTTTTACAATTCTTGGATTAGTCGACGCAAGATCTTGGATGCATTTTATTATACTATTTGCACATTCATCAACTGATATACAATTTAACTTTTCTCTTGTTTGAGTAATTTTATTAAAATCATCTTATACTGTTTGAGTAATTTGATTAAATTCACCTTGTACTGTTGGAACAATTTGATTAATTCACCTTCTATTATCTGGGACTTAATAATTGTGACCAAGTGAGTTATTTAATAAAAAAATCATGATTATTGAAAAAGGTGTGCAAAAGAAATACGAAACATATAAATTATCTTTTCCCGCCAAATAATCATCAAAATCCTCTCCATCTAAGCTTAAAAGACACATTCGACCAAAAAGAAAAAAGCTCTAACACACAAAAAATGGCGGCCTCCATTAACGAAACTAGAGAATGGATAAAAGTAAACGAGACAGCAAAGGAAATGCTAAATAGAATTTTCACTGAGAGACCTTTCTTACTTTTACCTCTTCCTCTTCACCGCCTCCCTCTCCGTTCCGGCAACGTTTTAGAAATCGTCGGTCCTTCTCCTTCCTCCAAAACGCACATCTTAATGCAGGTTTAGCTAAGTGTAAATCTTTAATTGCACTCTTGATCATTGTGTTATGTGTATATATGCGAGTCTATGTTATTATATATACGTATATATATCGAGAAATTAAGTAGATTTTGATTGGATTTAGCTCAGTGAAAATTGCAAATTTTCACCATTGGTCCTTGTGTTATGGGTTTAATTTTGATTACCTCGGTTTAAATCTTAATTGCACCATGGGTCCTTGTGTTATGTATACATATAGAGAAATTAAGTAGAGTTTCATTCCAATTAGTTTACTGTAAAGCATTAATTGCACAACTGGTCCTTGTGTTATAAACTTATGTGTATATATAAATAATTTAAGTAGAGCTTCATTGAAATTAGCTAAGTGTAAATTGTTCATTTCACAATTAGTCCTTGTCTCAGTAACTCGATATTGGACTTCAATTATATGTTAATTACTCAGAAGTCCCTCAAATTTATGTTAATTATCAATTGCAGGCTGCTATTAATTGTATTTTGCCTAAAGAGTATGGAGGAATGGAGCGTTTAGTAATGTTTATAGACTTGGATTGTAATTTCGATATTTCACGATTTTCTCAATTATTAAAGCTTAAATTAACCCAAGCTAATTGTAACGGTATTTCTTATACTTATTTGTTTACATAGTTTAGTAAATTGCACAATTAGTCCCTATATTATGTTAAATAGCCAAACATACCTCTAAGTTTCAAAAAGTGCACATGTCTTAAAATACAGGGTTTATATTGGACTATTAACATAATACAGGGACTAATAACGCAATTTACAGTAATACAAAGGTTATATTGAAGCTAAATAATGTTAATTTCAGGTAATAAGACACATAAAGAGTTATTTTCACTATGCATGAGACGGTTTTTGTATGTTCGATGTTATAATAGTTTCGAATATCTTGCAACTCTAAAGGTACTTTTAATTCAGGGACCAATGATGCAAATAATTATATAACGATTTAATTTCCTTGTAGACAATGAATTATCAACTTCAAAAGCAAAAAGAAATACACGGTGTTGGAGTTCATTTACTTATGATTGATAAGTATGTTAAGTTTTTTTTTTTTTTTCTTATAAAAAATAATTATTAAGAAATTTTCTTTTATAGTATTGGAGCATTTTACTGGATGGATCGTGGTATATCTTCTTTACCTAATAACAGGTAATTATTTATGAATAAATTATGTTTTATTTATGATAAAATATAATTTTTTTTAATAATTTATAGGAAAAGTTTTTCACTTCAAAATGTATCAGAAAGTGTAGTTGAAGAGATTCAAAGGCTTTTATTAGTACATCCTATGGTTGTTTTAGCTACTAAAACAGCAAGTTTTGTAGATAAACATAGTACTACAAGTGATGTAAGAAATCGAGGAAAGTGGGCCCCACGAAACTCTATAGATGAAAGAGATGTTACATATCGTGAATACATGCCTTCTGTTTGGCAGGTACTTTCCATGATTAATAAAATTACTGAAATATTCAGTTTTAATTTTCTGATGAACTTTTTTTTTGTTCATACAGTCCTTTGTTACTCACAGAATATTACTGAGGACTTCAGGTTTGCATATTTATAATTTTAAATTTCAGAATATTTTAATTTTATTCTTTGGTATAAAAATTTAATAATTATTTATTGCAGAATATCATATTCATTCTGCAGAATGGTTGTTACCACCTTTGAAGACACTTGATAGATTTTCTGTTACTAATGTATGTTTTTTTATCTTTTATTTATTTATACGAGAATAGTTTTATAGTGTTGAGTATTTGTGATATTTTAATCTATCAGGAAGGTATCTTAAGTGCATTATAAAAGCTGAGGCGCACTAGAGTGGAATTTTACAGGAGGAAAAGTTCTTGGATTTGTTTAAACTAAAAGTTTGAGTAATTAAATCTTCTTTAATTTTATGAAGAAAATTTTGTTTAAATTGTTTTATTGTTTGAATGGTTGTATTTTATCTTCTTATATGTATTTTACTTATTAAAGCTCGTGATTAGCAATTTAATTGATATTTTTACTTGCGATAAACATGAAAACTACACAAATAGAGTGTTGATGCTCCCACGAACATAGCCCATTACAACCTTTGATCGAGACGACAAATCAAAAATTGTCTAATAATATTTGACTTTTTACATTAACAAAATATTTTTTCACCTATATTCGAAAAATACTCCCAATAAAAAACAAAATCTTAATTATTCTCCAACTAAAAAAGATGATACATCGGAACTTCACATCGATCTTTGTGATACTCTTATTTATCACCCTATCAACGACGTTATACACGACGGCAGAGTCGTCATCTTCGCCGTTAGAGGTTAACGGAAAAGTTCTAGAACTTAACGAATCAAACATCGAATCAGCAATTTTTCAGTTCGATTACATTTTCATCAATTTCTGCGCTTCTTGGTGTAGTCATTGCACAAGTCTCGCTCCTGAGGTTCTTCACTTTAATTTCATAATAATTATATTAATATTTGTTTTCATCGCACTTTATAATGATTGTTTCTTAGTTTTAACTGTTTTATTATTTAATAGTAGATAAATTAGTAGTAGTTGAATTAAAATTAAAGCACGTGGAGCTTATAAAATCTCGTACATCAAATTAAACTAAAATTATTCAAACTTCTGGCGCCATTTGTAGAATTTCTTGTGTTTCCATCAATAGTTTTCGAAATTATTTCAAAAAAATTGCAAATATACCCCCAACTTTTATGTTATATTGCAGTTAGACAAAGCTGCTCCTATTCTAGCTGGATTAAAGAAGCCTATAATCATCGCGAAAGTAGATATAAAGAAGCATAAAAAACTTTGTTATAAATATGATTTTGACTTTGAGTATGTTATTTAATTCTTTTTTCAAATTTAATTTACTTTTTACTGTGATTAACTATATTATTTTATTATTTTTAAAAAATTACAGTGGATATCCAACTCTATTTGTGCAAGGAGTATCTTCAAAATATTATGGACCAACAAAAGCCGAATTATTAGTCCAAAATCTAAAGAAATTGGTAGCACCAGATGTAACTATTCTAAATGCTGACTCAGCAGTTAATGAATTTGTTAAAGAATCTGGTACAGATTTTCCGATATTTTTAGGTTTTGGTGTTGATGAATCTTTGATTAAAACTTTGGGTCTTAAATATAAGAAGAAAGCTTGGTTTTCCGTGGTAAAAGATTTTTCGGAAGATTTAATGTCGGATTTTGATATTTATAAAGTACCTGCTTTTGTAGCAATTCATCCACAATATCATGAAAAAAGTGCTTTTTATGGTCCATTTGAAGGTACCCTTCATCTTTTGTTAGTGTATTATTTCCCCTCTTCTGAAATATAGGGACTTATAGTGCAATTTTTGCATAATATAGGGACTTATAGTGCAATTTACTCAATTTTTTGAATATAGGGACCTATAGTGCAATTTTTGCATAATATGTGTGGCGCTTTCTCTTAAAATATAACTTATTTTGCATAATATAGGGTCTTATAGTGCAATTTACTCATTTTTTGAATATAGGGACCTATAGTGCAATATTTGCATAATATAGGGACTTCAAGTAAACAAAAATAAGAGTAGCCTTCTCATGATCATATTCATATCTCATTTCTCTTAAAATATAGATTATGTTGCATAATAGGGACTTATAGTGCAATTTACCTAAAATTTGTGAACATAGGGACCTATAGTGCAATTTTTGCATAATATAGGGACTTCAAGTAAAAACAGATGATCATATCCATATTTCATGTGTAGCGCTTTTTCTTAAAATATATATTTTTTAGCACAATATAGGGACTTATAGTGCAATTAACTCAAAAATTATGAATATAGGGACCTACACTGCAATTTTTGCATAATAATGTCTTAATATTTTGTGTTTTAAATTGCAGAAACATTTATTGAAGAGTATATAAAACAAAGTTTACTTCCACTAGTTTTACTAATCAATCAAGACTCATTAGAACTATTAAAAGAACTATTAAAAGATGATAAAAGGAAAATTGTATTAACAATTGTACAAGATGAAACTGAAGAAAAAACGTTGACTTTAGTCAAACTATTAAAAGCTGCTGCTTCAGCAAATCGTGATTTAGTGTTTTGTTACGTTGGATTAAATCAATTTGAAGATTTTGCTGAATCTTTTCATGTTCATAAGAAAAAGACTAAATTGCCCAAAATGGTTGTTTGGGATGGAAATCAAGAATATTTCACTGTAAGTTTTTTTATTTTATTTTTTTATTCTTGAATTAAAAAAATTAAAAAAATTGGCCCCATAAGTTATATATAATTATACTGTAGGGAGATATATTGCAATTTTTGCATAAAATAAGGATTTCTATTTTATAGTGCAATTAACTGAAAATATAGGGACATATAGTGCAACTAACTTAAAAATATAGGGATTTATAGTGCTATTAAATGTTGGAACCTTATAGTTCAATTTTCTGTATAATGTAAGGATCTTTAGGACATTTAACTCAACATATAGGGCATATAGTGCAATGAACTCATAATATATGGACTTATAGTCTTATAATGCAATCTGATATTGGTACCTATAGTGCAATTTTCTGGATTATATAAGGGTCTACACTGCAATTTATAACTTATACAGTTATGCTGTAATTAATTCATATAAATATAAGTGTAGAGAGATATATTGCATACTTTGCATAAAATAAGGATCTATAGTGTAATTAACTGAACTTATAGGGACATATACTGCAACGAACTCAGAATATATAGGGACCTATATTGCAATTAACACAAAATATAGGGACATATAATGTCAGTTTTGCGTACTATGGGGACATCTAGTGTGACCTATAGTGCAATTTAATATAGGGACACAATGTAATTTTGCATATTATCGGGACCTATAGTGCAATTAACTCAAAACATAGGGGACTTGTATTGCAATTTTTGCATTATAAATGGACTTATAGTGCAATTAACTCAACAAGAGTTGGGTCATACCCCCCCTACCCCCACCCCACCCACAACCACACACACACCAAAGTTGTTAGCTCTAAATGAGGTAATGGAAGAGTATTTGATTAGTTATAAATTTATAGTGATTAATCCTTTTTTTATTTATTTTTTATTTATTTTTAATTAATTTGTGTTAACAATTTACAATATTCTAGGTGATTGGTTCTGAAAGGCTTACAGAAGTAGATCAAGGGTCAGAAATAACAGGATTCATAGAAGGATATAAAACAGGAAATGTGATAAAAAAACAATTAAATGGTCCATCTTTCTTGGGATTTTACATATTGGCCGTAATTGGAATTATTTTTTTTATTTTAATTTTGGTTGGATCAATTAGTGTGTTGTATATACTGTTAAGTAGTAGAGAGAATTTAAGACCATGTTTGGAAATCAAGAATGTTACGACATCTGGAGATAAGAAACAAAATTAATTAGTGGTTTGGTTTTGTTTTAATTTTCTTATTTATGGTTTTTCGTTTATTTATGTTTTGTATTCTTTTTAGGTTGTTAGAAAACATGATGAATTTAACATTGAAAATTGATTACGAAAAATAAATAGTCATGGAGCATAGGACTCATATATAACCCTTAAATAATAGTATGAAATACCAAATATGAAATATGCAAGAAGAAATGTTTTCAAAAATAACAAGCTTATGGATGAATAAACAAGAGTATTCCAATATGAAATATGCAATGAAGAACACAAACTATGAGCTCTTTACTAATTGAAGGTTTCTAGTTCTAAACTCGAGTTTCTTTTCCTTCTCAAAGCATCTTCTTTTTGATCCGCAAGATAACCTAAACTTCTTTTCTTGGATTTAATGTGTCTTCTTTCACTGAGATATTTCTTTGATACCCTTTCTCTTTGTTAAAACTATAAGGTGGTTAAGGTAACTAGGAATAGTTGGTTTCATCGACCAAGAAAAGGTAGTGGTTAGTTAGTAGTTATAACTCCTATTTCCCAATATACTCTTTCCGTCCATTTTTATTTGTCCATCTTTCTAAAATAAGATGTTCAATAATGTTTTTCCAATATCACCCCTAATTAATTAGTCTAAAGCAATGATGCATTAAATGACATTCTACTCAATGAATAAGGACAATATAGTAAAAAGGGAATGTATTTAATGTCTTTTTTAATTTTTGTGCCATAAAAAGTAGGACAAATAAAAATGGACAGAGAAAGTAATATATACAACACGTCGAATGAAAATGTGAGATATCCTTAATTTTTGTAAAACAAATTTTAGATATTTTTTACAAGCCTTGGGTAGGTTCCCTATATTCATTACCATCATATATTATACTTTCTCCATAAGGTAGTTAAGGTAACTAAGAGTAGTTGGTTCTGTCAACCGAGAAAAGATAGTGGTTTGTTAGTATTTATAATACTTTTTTCCTAATATCTAAAACACATTGAATGAAAATATAAAGATAGCCTTAATTTTTTCTAACAATATATTCATTACCATCATATATTTTTTGTGGCTGGCTTTGCTGGCCCATGTGTTATGAAATCTCCGGTCTTTTCTGAAACTTTAGCCTTGCACTTTGGTTTGAAATGGGCATTGAATCGTGGTATCACTGAATTATATGTTGAAACTGACTCAAGAGAACTTCATGCGCTAGTGAAGGGCGGTGGTAGTTCTACGAGCTGGAATTGTCATATAGGAAGTGAGTGTAGGAAGATGTTAAGGGCTAATCCGGGGGTTGAGGTACATTGTATTTAACAAGAAACAAATATGTGTGCAAATAAGCTAGCTAAAGGTGGAGCAGATTCGAATGGAAAGCCTCGCACTTTGGAGGATCCTCCGAATTTAACGAGAAGCAAATATGTGTGCAGATAAGCTAACTAAAGGTGGAGCAGATTCGAATGGAGAGCCTCGCACTTTGGAGGATCCTTCGAATTTTTTATGGCATTTTATTACTAGTGATAGGAGTAGTTGTATGATACCTAGACTAGTATTAGACCCTCTGTGATGGATTAATTGATTGTATTTAGTCAACTTCGACTTTCAAAGCCTCATATATATATAAAAAAGAATATATATTTTTTTTCTTCCTGGCTCCCCGTAGTAACTATTTTTCATTAACTCTAAAATATTATTTTTTGCTTTTCTTTTTCTTGGATCATTCTACTTTTTTTTTTTTTTGGTTCTAAACGCTTATAGATCATTCTACTTGAAATATTCGTATTAGTACAATACATTATATAAAATATGTAAGAATATTAGTATTTATTAAAAGAACAAGTGATCAAATGGTTGATATAAAAAAATATAAAAAAATAAAGGACAAAATAGATAATAAGCCCATAACTTTTGACGATGAAACAACAAAAACCCATTCCTTTTTTAAACCCTAAAATAAAAACAATGGGTTGAACCGGATTATCCGGTTTATTTCTCCGGCTTTTTTCATTTGTTAAGGTTTAAAGGTTTTTTTCTTTCTCACAAACGTCTCCACTATCTTCTTCTTCTCTCTCTAACTCTCTCTGGAGATAGTCTTCGCCGTCGTCACCTACCGCCATGCCTACCGTCAGCGTCGGCAGAGATCGTCTTTTCCGAGCACTTGGCACCACCTACAGTAAATCTTCCTCTCTCTCTATATATATGTATTCTTCACAAGTTCTGCTTATTTGTAGATTTATTCGTTTTTTTTTTGTGATTTCAGCTGAGGAAGAATTCGATGAACTGTGTTTTAAATTCGGCATCGAGCTTGACGACGTCGTATGTACTCTTAAACCTCTTATATGAATTGACTTACATTTGCTAGTAAATCAATCGATGCATTTATACATATTATGTTCAATTAATCGAATCGATAAAACGAATTTAAATGTAGACAACTGAGAAAGCGATTATTAGAAAAGAGAAGCATTTGAAAGAAGAAGATGACGTAACTGAAGATGAAGAAATCATATACAAAATCGATGTTCCAGCAAATAGGTAAGTTTTTTAACTAATTAATTTACTATCTAGTCCCTGTATTATGCGAAATAGTCATTTATACCCCCTTGATTTGATTATATGCAGATATGATTTGCTTTGTCTTGAGGGTTTAGCCCAAGCACTACGCATATTTAACAAAATTGACCCCATTCCTACCTACAAAGTTGCAAAAATTACCGAAGAATCCATGCTAAAAATGCACGTTAAACATGAGGTATATATATTTACTTAACTCACTATTATTACATATTTTAACTCTAAATAAATTAATCAATGAATTTTTATTTATTCAGACATCAGAAATTCGTCCATTTGTTGTTTGTGCTGTTTTAAGAGGTGTAACATTTGATGAAACAAGATATAACAGTTTCATAGATCTTCAAGATAAGCTTCATCAAAATATCTGCAGGTAATATTAGTTTAAATATTTTCTCGTGTTTTAAATATTAATTTATCTTTATATTCTATAGGAAAAGAACTTTAGTAGCTATTGGTACACATGATTTAGATACTATAGAAGGTCCTTTCACCTATGAGGTAACTTTTTTCCTATCTGGTAATTTATAAATGTTTAATTAATAACTAATATAATAATTTCAAATTCTCAGGCTTTAACACCTTCAGAAATTAATTTTGTACCATTAAAGCAGGTATGTAAATTATTTTATGAGAAATCTTGAGATATATTTTGTAATAAATTTTTTTCACAGACAAAAAGTTACAGAGCTGATGAATTAATGGAGTTTTACAA
Source organism: Nemophila menziesii (assembly GCA_029959085.1). NCBI lineage: Eukaryota > Viridiplantae > Streptophyta > Magnoliopsida > Boraginales > Hydrophyllaceae > Nemophila > Nemophila menziesii. The sequence goes on along the minus strand of JARWIR010000065.1, from coordinate 1,474,848 downwards.
GGTAAAGCTGTAAAATCTTATTTACTGTCTATAATTTTGTATTAATATTTTTTTTTACAGTCCGATTTGAAGTTAAAGAAATTTTTACACATTATCGAGAATTCTCCAGTTTACCCAGTCATATATGATAGTAACAGGTACTTTTGATTTCTGAATAAGTCCTTTTTAACCTTCAAATTATCATATTCAGTTACTTTAATCTCTATTTACCCTTTATTTACAGGACTGTTTTGTCTTTACCCCCAATAATTAACGGGTCCCACTCAGCTATTTCACTAAAGACAAAAAACGTGTTTATCGAATGCACAGCTACAGATTTAACTAAAGCAAATATTGTCTTAAACACAATGGTAAGTTTTCGAGTTTTTAGCTACTTTTTTTAACTCACCTTATTAGTATTTTTACCTTTTTACCCTTTATTAGGTAACAATGTTCTCAGTGTATTGCGAAAAGAAATTCGAAGTTGAGCCAGTTAAAGTAATATATTCAGATGAAAAATCTTATATTTGCCCTGATTTATCACTTTATCAAATGGATGTACCTTTATCGTACATTACTAATATTATAGGGGTCTCTTTACCAGCTGATGAGGTAAACTTTTTCTTTTTATTAAAAAAAAAAAAATTGTAACAATTTAATTAATTTCAGGTTGCTAATTTATTGATTAAAATGCAATTACAAGCTGAAGAATATAAAACTAAAGATAATGAAATTAATTTTACTGTATCTGTACCTCCAACTCGAAGTGATATTCTTCATCCATGTGATGTAGCTGAGGTAATTAATTAATTAATTAATTAAATTATTATAATTAATTTAATTTAATTTTAATATAAAGGATGTAGCAATAGCACATGGATATAACGAAATTCCGAAACGAAAACCCGCTTCATTAAACCCATTAACTCTAAACGAGCTTAGTGACCTATTCCGAACCGAGGTACGTGGACCCCACAAGGGTATTTTAGTAAATTCATTATGAAGTTATTAATATTTTTTATTTATTTAGATTGCTATGGTGGGATATACTGAAGTATTAACATGGATTTTATGTGCTTACAAAGAAAATTTCACTATGTTAAAACGTGAAGATAATAATACAGCAGCTATTAATGGAAACCCTCGTACAGCTGATTTCGAGGTTTTTTTTTTGAAAAAAAAAAAAAATTGTTACATTTTTTATTTAATTTCAATTATTTTTACAGGTTGTTCGAACTAGTCTCATGCCTGGTTTACTTAAAACTATTGGCCATAATAAAGATCATCCAAAACCTATTAAGGTAAATAATTTATTTATTTAAATTATTTTTTTTGTTTCTAATCTTATAATTTTTAATTTTTTTTTAGATATTTGAAGTGGGTGATGTGGTATTAATAGATGAGGAAAAAGATGTCGGTGCAATTAATAAACGTAGAATTGCAGCTTTATATTGTGGGGCCACTTCAGGTTTCGAGGTATTAATTTTTTTTAATTTTTAAATATTAAAAAGAAATTAATTTTTTTTTATATTTGCAGCTTATTCATGGATTAGTTGATAGGCTTATGGAAGTTACTGGAACAGCTTTTGTACCAGATAAAAAGGATTCAGGCTATTATACAGGCTATCACATTGAATGTTCAAATGTAAGTTTTTTTTTTAAATTATTTTATAAAAAAAAGGAAAAATTAATATGTGAATTTTAGGAGCCTGAGTTTCTTACTAGGAGACAAGCTAATATTATTTATAAAACGAAGAAAGTTGGGAGTTTTGGTATTGTGCATCCTGAGGTATTTATTTATTTATTTATTAATATAGGGACTTATAGTGCAATTTTTTTAAAAGTTAGTGATGGTTAATTATTTCAGGTGTTGGAGAATTTTGATATTCCATATCCTTGCTCTTTTGTGGAAATTGATATGGAGAGTTTCTTGTAATTTTTGGGGTTTTTTTGATTATGTACCATGAGAAATGAGAAATTGGTTTTGTTTTGACAAATTGTTAAAAGTATTTGAATTAATGTATTCATAAGTTTGTGCTACGATTATAATTTTTTCCTTATAGAGAAAATATCCAACAATTTGTGTAATTGTATTTTTACCTATTTGATAATATTACACTGACATTTTGTTTGTTTTCTCAGTGGATTTTTCTCTTTTACCGTATTTAATTTCTTATTTTTTAGATGATTACTAAATAAACAATTTGATAAGAGGATCGAATGATCAACAAGTAAGACAATAACATAAGGATCTAGAGATTTTCTAGACGAAAATGATCGGTTTTCCCTTAAAATACCTAAAATAGATGATGTTACATACCGCAATCAGACAGAGTATACATGGACAAAAATGAGAAAACAAAAGAAAAAGACACAACTAAGGCGTAGGCAAACACAAAAATGGAAGAAGAAATTGAAAGGCGATTTAAATTTTGAGAAGTGAAAGGTGTCCGATTTTGAACTAAAGATAAAGGATATAGAAAATGCAAAACAAGATTTAGTTATTCAGTTAAAGAATTAAAAGGAAAAAAACATCTTCAATATACATGGAAGAAGAAGGAGAAGGAGAAGGAGAGAATTTTTGGGCGAAAGGGTCTAAAAATTTGACACTGAAGAGAGAGAGTGATCAAATGAAGAATGAAAATCAAGAGCTAAAATCAAAGCTATGCCAAATTCCAAGCCCTGCAACAATTGAATCTGAAAACGCGTGCTTGCGAGCATAGAAAAATCAACTTACAGAAGAAGTAAATAAACTTGAAGCAATACGAAAGTTGAAAAATATCCGAGAAGCAAAAAAACACAGTAGAAACAGATAAACCAGTAGATATCAACGGGAAAAAGGGAAAGAAAAGACAAAGAAAATGTAAAAAAGAAACAGAAACAGTAACAATGATAGAAGCCGAAAAAGAAAAAGAAGCAGAAGAGGCGAAAGAATCTAGAAAAAACAATACAAGATGAAAACGAGACGAATAGAGGATATATGAATGCATGCGAAGATAAGGAGAAAGCAGGAGAAAAGGAGAAACCCCATGAAAATTTGAAGCAACATATTGAACAAGTAAAAAAACCGAAAGAAAAATTGTCTGAAATAGAAACATAAAAAAAAATGGATATTGAAAAAGAACAAGGTAAAAGAAGGGTTGGGGATTGAAGAGGAGGAATCACTATCTCAGGGGATCAAATCGTTTGGAAGTGAAAGAAGACAAAACCAAAGATTTGAAAGAAAAAATATCGAGTTTTTTTTAACTGTAGCAATTATTTTAGAAATAATCAACGATTTGGCACGCAAACAAAAATATTTGCAAAATTGGCACATGGGCGGTATCCGTGATACCGCCCTTGATTAGGAATTCGATTAAGGATAAAGGGCGGTCGTCGTGTGACCGCCCTTAAGGTAATTTAATTTTTAATGAAGGGCGGCTCTTTGACCGCCGCCCTTGCTCACAGATTAGGTTTAAATTACCCCTTTCTTCCATTTCTTTCCATTTCAATACCCATTTTCTCTCACACACTCACCCCTCTTCAAATCACTTCCAAATTCTTCATTTTTTTCATCAAATCCTTGGTCCAATCATCTTGAAGGTAATTATTCTATTCATTTGTGTTTATATATACCATTTATATGCAATAAAAACTAGGGTTTTGTAGAGGTATATACTAGTTGTGTGTGTTAATTAATTGTATGAGATTGTTTCTAACAATTAGTAGGTTAAATTAGGTTTTATATAATAGTTGTGTGTGTTAATTCGATTATCTATTGATTACTTTGTTTGTATTGGGTTTAGGTGAAAATGAGTTTAATGTGGATATGTTTTTATGGAGGAGATGTTGTTCTTAGCGGTAATGGTTCGGTTGAGTATTCCGGGGGTAATTGCAAACCATTTTTGACCGGAGGAGATATAGGGTTGATTGGTTTAAAACAAGCCGTATGTTCGACTTGTAATTGGAATGCAAAAGAAGTTATTTTCGATTTGAAATGGCGATGTCCGGTTTCGTCAAACCCCCCACGGTATCATGCTATAGATGTTGGGGAGGACACGATTAGTCCGATGATTTGTGTTGCGAGAAACGGTCAATACAATGCTATTGAGATTTACGCCGTGGTTAAAGAAATTCGTGAATCGCAATCTTCTAATTCGCGTGTAAAGGGTAAAAAAAAGAATTATGAGCGGGGTAACACATCCACACCTCTTGAGCCGATTGTCGAGACAATTCGTGAAGACTATAATGAAGACGATGACAATAGCGAAACCGAATCGGAGGCATCCGATGAAGAGGGTTTTCACATTTCTAGTGATGAGGGCGAAGTTAGTGGTAAGGACGATGATGAGGATGACGATGACGATGATGAATGTTCTAATCCATCTAACTACAATTTCGGTCCCCTTGATACGAGCGAGCAAGGAGAATGTCATGATTGGCAATTAAGTCGACCATCTTCCATGGTGACTGGAGTTCAACTCATCCATGGTGAGAGATATGCCTCAAGGCGTGCTCTTTTGTTGGACGTGAGTAGGTGGCACCTAAGAAATCACAAGCAATGTAAAACTAAAAGGACGAATAATAAATACATTGCACGCATTTGTGTACATGCTAAAGACGGTTGCCCATTCTATGTACGTGGTGTTTATGTTAGCCGAAGTAACGTGTGGCAAATTACTAGGTTTGAAGAACATACATGTCAACCCGGAATTCTTGTGAAAAATCACCGACAATTGACTTCCGATTTTGTTAGAGATGAAGTATTTGCAATGGTGAAGACTGATATAGCTATGAAAATTGGTTTGATACAAACTCAAATTCATAAGGATTACGGACACTACATTTCGTATGGTAAGGCATGGCGTGGTAAACAAAAGGTTCTTGAAAAACTATTCGGAACACATGAAGAAGCGTTCACGGATTTACCACGACTTTTGGGTGCTATACGAGCCACTAACCCGGGATCAATATACGAGTTTGTTTATAAAAAAACTGTTGGAAACAAAGCTACGTTTGATATGGTTTTTTGGGCATTTGGACCTAATATCGAAGGTTTTAAGCATTTGATGCCCGTGGTTAGCATTGATGCAACCCATTTATATGGTAAGTACGATGGTAAACTACTAATTGCGGTTGGGTACGATGCAAACAATCAACTATTTCCGTTAGCTTATTCGTTAGCGGATGTTGAGTCGACACGCACATGGACATTCTTTTTGAATTGTTTAAAAAAATATGTTACGAAGAACCGAAAAATTTGTATATTGTCGGATCGGCATAAAGGTATATTGGCAAGTATTCGGGATGTGTTCCCACCTTCGATTGGGGTTCATCGTTTTTGTGTGCGCCACTTAGCAAGCAATTTGAATCACAGGTACAAAAATCGGGTGGCAAAGAAGACTTTCGTTGATCTTGCTTACATGTCGGATATGCATGAACATGATAAGTATTACCGACAATTTATCGAGTTAAATGACGGAAAATACAAAGATTGGATTGAAAGAATAGCAAAGGATAGATGGTCTCTTGCACATGACGGTGGGTACCGCTACGGTAATATGACAACGAACTTATCGGAGGTTTTTAATAAGGTCTTGAAAGGAGTTAGGGGGTTGCCGGTAACGGCTATAGTATTGTTAACATTTGAAAAGAGTAACGGTTACTTTGTTCTCCACAGAAAAGACGGGAAGGAGGCTTTGGCAAAAGGAAAGGTATTCCCACCGAAGGTCGAAATTGAACTTTATAAGAGTCAAGTTTATGGGACAGGTTATAAACCTGAACTTTACGATGCAGAAGACGATATATGGGTGTGTAATGCGTTGGATGGTAGGAGATCGGATAGTGATAGAACGAGTTTCATCGTAAATGTCAACCAACAACTATGTGCGTGTGGACTTTGGCAAATGTTGCACCGTCCATGTGGTCATTTCATTGCTGTTACTCAAACGTACGATAAAGATAAAGCATACTACCCCTATGTGTCTGAATACTTAACGTTATCGAAATACATGGACTCATATGCCGGTAAGTTCCGTCCTCTTATGGATGTTCCCCTATTTTTTTTTTCAATTTCCTTTCCTATCTAAACACAAAACATACACAAAGTCACCCTAAACATAAACAAAAAATTTCAAACTTAATAACCATGTCAAATACTCAAATTCAAACACATGTTAATAAAAAGCAACAATACAAACTTCAAGTTCAAACACTAAATTGAAACACTACATTGAAACACATGTCAAATAAAAACCAACAATACAACTAAAATACAAACTTAAGCAACAACTAACTAAGCTCGTCTCCTCCTAGTATCATCGAAACATCTCTTAAGGTGACGGTCATCTCGCCTACGGGCATGTGAAAAGTATGAGTCTCCCGTCTCCACCTTTCGACCATCGCAGAGAGCAACGCGTGGTCCAACACGATCCTCGATATTTTACGAATCTCTCCAAACCCAGCTTCTTCAACAAAAGGAATTACCCTTGGATCCAACTCCCACGGTGTGGTGGAGTATGGATTGATCATCACACCTTCGTATCGGCCCTATTAACAAAAAAAAAAAAAAATTAACAAATATACTAAAATAAAAAAAAATTTAGAAGGAAATAACTTACATTAGTCACGGCTTCGGATTTATGCTGAAACTTTCCTTGTCTCCATAAAAGCGTGTCCGGATTGCTACTAGAGGATGCCATTAAACACTAGCCAAAAAAAAGGAACCGTCAAATCACTAAAAAGGACCGAATGTGCAATTACGTAAAATGCAAGGACCAAATTGCGTAATTAATTAAAATTCATTTTGCATCAAATATATACTTACAAAGGACCAATTATTGAATTACCAAGTTTTAAAAGGACCTAATGTGCAATTACAAACATTTATAAGGACCAATTGTGCAATTACAAACATTTATAAGGACCAATTGTGCAATTAACGAAAATACAATCTCATACATGTATACATAATTAGAAAGTTATTAATTTAAATAATTTAAACAACTAATGCAATTATAAGGACTAATAATGCAATTATCCAACTAAACAAGGACCAATTGTGCAATAACCTAAACATTTCATTCAATCATATACTTTTCCAATCAATATAAAACGAAATTAAACATTATAACACTAAAATTAAAGCATTCAATATATAAGCAAAATCAATACAACAAAAAAAATTCAAAAAAAAAAATTGAGAAACCCTAACCTTGGATTGATGGATGGAAGATTGACCTTGAGTGGTGATTGGTTGTTTTGAATTGCTGGCCTTGGAAATCGGAGGTTGGTGGCGGCAACACGGCGGAGGCGGAGCAAAGATGGGGGAGGTTTTGGGCGGTTTAAGGTGTAAGAATGAACTCCCGTAATGGGAGTAAATAAAAATTGCAGGCCAAATAAATCTGGAACCAAGGGCGGTATGCTATGTACCGCCCTTAAAACTCGGTCAAAAATGAACTAAGGGCGGTATGCGCTATACCGCCCTCCTAAAAAACTAATTTTATAAAAGGGGCGGGATGACGGGTACCGCCCCTGCCTTAATCACTAATTAACGAAGGGCTGTATGTTGACCACAGCCCTTGCCCCATAATTAATCAAGGGCGGTATCACGGATACCGCCCATGTGCCAATTTTGCAAATATTCTTGTTTGCGTGCCAAATCGTTGATTATTTCTAAAATAATTGCTACAGTTAAAAAAAACTCAAAAATATCAAAAAGAAGCCAAAGGAGTTATAACTCCCGCACCCGTACAAATATCTCAAGAATATCAAATGATGGGACCACAAGAAAACAATGGGAAAGAAAAAATAAAAATATCACCGAGCTCATTGACCAAAAAAGTTAAAGGAAGAGAGTATATAAAAAAGAAACGAGACTATGGTTACTTTATTAATCCTATTGTTTACAAAAAAACAAAAAATTAACGCCGTAAATGAAAATGAGGTGAATCCAGAAAGAAAGGGAAAAATAATTTCATTTGATGTGAAAATTCTGAATAAAATGAGAACAAGAATATTATTTACAACTATTATTTGGAGTTCACTTGGAGAAAAATAAATTACAATAAAAAATATAATTAAAGTAGCTAATCCCTTTCACTGATAAGATATGTTAAAAAAATCAACATATCATTATTGAACTACGGAAAATTTCTAATAAGTCAATAAACAATTTCTTTTCATAAATATTAAATGGATTCCAACTAAAATCAATTTTGAGCAGGTCAGTGGGCTTAGCACGGTATTCGAATTCGATAAATTCGCTTACGGGCATTTGATTGCCCGAAGTAACGCAAACTCGGACGTTTGCGGGCAGGCTAGGAGGTGCGATGCACTCGATGACACCTCCTTGTTGAATAATCTCAGCTGGAACTTCAACATCGCCAAACATGCACTTCCATTCACTCTCCGATGGTTCACAAATGAACGATCCAACAATGAGTACCTGAATTATATAAAATGATGATTATAAAGCAGTTTATAAAAATGTAAAACTGGCTTTCATGAAATGTACCTTAGTCGGTTCATAGGTATATCCCCTGTCATAGGCATATCCCCAATTTGGGCATATGTCTTGGATTGTGAACTTTTGTCCAGTGAAGAAACATTGAGTTTCCTCCTCGATCTCACCTACAAAAACACCCCATTTAGAATTATTAAAATTACTTTATGCTTAAGGCTTTCACATACAAATACCTGGTAGAGGTGGCGAGGATGACGAAGGATTCTTTGACCTCTGATCAAATGCAGTACTGTCAAAGTCGTCTGCATTCTCATTATCGAGGAGGAAATCATCATTAATGTTAATATTCATAATATAAGATTTCCTTTCCCCTCTTTCAGTTTGGGTTGATTTGAGCTTTTGTGGCCAAACCGAAAAAGGGGGAAAGGAAATCCTATACTATGAATATTAATATTAGTAATGATTTCCTTGAGGATAATGAAACTCCAGATGATTTTGACAGTACTAATTTAAGATCATCTGAGGTCATCAACTTCCTGAGACATAAATAAGGGGCACAAGTTAATAAATGCATTATAAAAAGACTAATTGCGCAATAAATCATATTACAAAACTATGCTTATCCGCTAAACTTCTACATATTTTTATTTTGAAAATAGGAAAATGGACTCATTTGGCATCTTGTGAAACACATGCGTCTATTTTATTTTTATTGAGTTAATTGCACTATAGGTCCCTATATTATGGAAAAATTTCACTATATTTTCCTATATTTGGGGTGCACAAACAAATCCATCAACCCATAAAACCACAAAAATCAACCCTATCTAACTTAGAAAACCCAAACCCTTTCTATAATTAATATTTCAAGAATCAATGGTGTGTTTCAAAAAAAAATTACATTAAATAATAAGTTTGTACCAAATCCACACCTTATCCGAACTCTAATTTACACAAAAATGTTTATATTTAACAAAGATTAGGGTTATTATTAATTTAAAGATGACGAGTCAAAAAAAAATTATTTAAGGCCATTCATAAAGGAATTTAAGCTTATAATTACCCTTTTTAGACAACCCTTTAAATGCTTAATCATTTCAATTTTCTCTTACAAAAAATAAATTAAGCAAGAATCTTTAATACAATTAACACAAGACACATAGTTTAATGTGTTTAATGTGGCACCAGAAAGACAAAATGTTTTTGATTTGTTACATATATGTAGAAATAAGATATACATGATAGCTCAAAAAATTGCACTATAAGTCCCTATATTATACCTTGGGCATGGGTCCAAATCCATGTGCACATAAATAGGGGGCACAAGTTTTACAAATGCATTATACAATATTACAATGACTAATTGCGCAATAAATCATATTATAAAACTGAGTTTATTGGATAAACTTGAACATATATTTTTGGAAAAAGGGTTAGTTGACTCGTTTGACATCTTGTGAAACACGTAAGTTTTTTATTTAGCTAATTGCACTATAGGTCACTATGTTATGTAAAAATTTCAGTAAATGTCCCTATATTGTGAAAAATAAGTAATGTATCAAAAAACAAGTGAACTAAAAAACTACTAACACAAAATATATAAATAAAAACAAAATCACTTTTTTAAATAAAGTATAATTTCACATAAATAAAATAAAGAGAAATCTTACATAATTATTTTTCCGATTCCCCACAATCTCGATACAATTTGATTTTTGAAGCTTCCCAGGAGAGTCTTCAGCCATTTTTTGATATTTACTACAAATCAATTTAAAAAATTACAGTATAAGACCAAATAGCTCACTCTAACGGTCACGGTAATTCAAATTTTTAGAGTTTCAGTGGTAAAAATTAATGTTTTACCTTAGGGTTCTTGGATTGTTGATGGCGTAGCCAAGCCGGGTTGTTAATGATGGTGGAGAACAGTCCACGTAAGGGCGGTTTTCTTGTGCAGGAGAGCCGAACTTTGTTTTGAAAGGCGTAAAATGATGGTGGGGGAAAAGGATAACATATATAAATGGGGTGGGGAGTTCCATAATAATTGGAGTGTTAGGTGAGGATAACCTATAACATTACGTGGCAACATTTAGTCCATAATAACTTAAAATGTTTTATTTGTTTCAGCAAATAATTTTAAATCTTTTTTTATTACTTTCTTTTTATATCACATATAAAAATCATATCTACTGAATTTAAAAACTTTTGATCAATAAATTTTTATTCTAAAATAACAAATTGTGAATAACTAAAAAGTTAAAATGTTATTTTTAAAAAATAAATTCAAACTTATATCACTTCTATATCCTAGGATCGAATCTTATCGGAGTCAAAATGATTCCCGAGTCCAAAGTGGCTCTCATATGTATTCAAAAAAAAAAAGAAAGAGCATTTCGAAATTTAGACGTAGGATATCTACTATTTACCTATCGAATAGGTGACCGTACGATTTCTTTTTTTTTTAATAAAATTTCGATCACCGTTACCGCCATCACCATAACCACCTCAGGCCAATTGTAAAAAGAAATTGAAAAAAAATCGACCAGTGCCGTCTCCCCCACCACTACCTGCGTCATTCACTTTCTTTTAAAAAGAAAACCAGCCTTTGTTTTAACAATCACGTACATCAGTATTTTTTTCGTCAAACTATTTTTCTGCAGATATGTAAAATGTCACTCTAGGTTTGGTTTTTGAGTAAAAGGCGTTTTAATTAAGGAAAGATTTGAATTATTATACTGATTTTGTGTAAGATTGGAGAATTTAGTAACGTTCAAGTTCGGAGTAAGTTAGCTTTGAAAATGAAAATTGGCGTTAGGTGAGATATACAAGTGGTGTTAGGTGAGAACGTGTTAATTTGAATGGTATAGAAGACTAGGTGAGTAAGGATCCTTTATATTTTTTATTTTAGTTTTGTTACAAGGGAGGTCAAAATCGACCCGGAAATGCAAACTTCTTAAAACTTAGTGTCTAACTAGTTAGACAACTAGGCATGATCCATCCATATCAATCTTTTTTAAAAGCCCTTATGCTAAATTCAGTTAAGAGAGTTTGTCTTTTTAGGTGATAATACTGAATACTAGATGAATAACTTAATAGAATTTTAAAAATTTATTTTGTAAACTTAAGTGTTGAATGTTAAATGAATAGCTTATAGCTTATAGCTTAGTAGAATTTAAAAATTTATTTTGGTAAAAGGCTATGTCTGAATATATAAGTGCCCGTTTGGAAGTGCTTTTTTGGAGAAGCACTTAAAAGTGCTTTTAGTATTTTTAAGAGTTTTTTTAACTTTGAAAAGCACTTTTTTGAGAAGCACCAAATATGTGCTTCTTGAAAAAAGCACTTTCAATAATTTTAGATTTCAAAATTATTTATAATAATTTTTTTAAATTTTGAATTTTATTCCAAAAGCGCTTTTTTACTCTAAAATAAGCACTTCCAAACGGGCCCTTAAGAGTAATTCAGATTTGAATTTATAAGAAAAAAATAAAATGAAAAATAAATTATTTTATTGATCTAATATCTTAATGAATTAGGTTAAGAAATTTATATTAGTTGGTACTTTATTTTAGACCTATTAGAACTTGGATCATACTTCATCTTATATAACTCGTTTCTTCTCTTTATTGGGTTCGGTTAGTAAGTAAAATGTAAAAACATGGATTATTTAGCTTATCACCAATTAATTTTATGAACATAATAACAAATGCCACTTTTTTCTTTCTGTCAGAAGAAAAAAAAAAAAATCTCCGACCTTGACTTTCAGAGGAAGAGCTAGATAGGAATGATGTAAATAACACACACAAAAAAAAAAAAACTCACTTTAGTTGGTTAATCTATCAAACCTCTAAACAAGTTAAGTCCTCTTAAAACACTCTCAACTATTCTTCACCCACAAAAGTACAATCAAAAACCATAAATAACACCAACTCACTATGCAAGAAGAATCAAACCACACCTCTAACAAAAGAAAAACCCCAATAACATCCGTTAAAAAACTTAACACAACTAAAATGTACACACGGGCCCACAACTAATCAACACCCGGAAGAGATTGAGCCGAAGCAAATGGAGAAAAACTAGCCGCTGAGTCACTAATATGTAACGCATTAATTTGGCGACTAGACGAAGATCCAATATTATAACCAGGACTTGGTATATAAGGTGACAACATGTATCTTGAAGAATTCAAAGGTGATGATGAAACTAAAAACGAGCCTCGAGATCTTTGTGAAGATGATCCGTTAATATTATTATTATTATTTCTAAGATCCATTGAGCTTCTACTTATACTATACGATAGTTGGTTATATGGTGTGTTTGAAATAGAAGGGGATCGAGAATATGTAGGGTGGTGGTTAATATGTATAGCGGAAGATGATGATGCGAGTGATGATGTCACGGATGATGATGTCATGGTGGAGGAGAATGATGAAAGGAGTGGTGTTGCTTCTGATGGTGGTGGTTGTCCGGTGGTGGTTCTGACGTCACGTTTGCATACCGGACAGAATGTTCTCCATGATGTTAGCCATGCATCCACACACATTGCGTGAAATTCTGTGTGAAAAAATTTAAATAACAAGTTATTAGATTAGAACATGAATTTTCAGTTAATTGCACTATAGGTCCCTATAAGACTTTAAATCAATATAACATACAGAATAACCTATATGTTATCATAGAAACATAATAAATCAACACTAGAAGGGCATTATGTGAAGATTCTGAAATTTTTGGGGGGGCCATAAGGTAAAAGTATTAGATTTGCAAAGTTGCAGTATAGGTCCCGATATTATGCAAATAATGTACTATAGGTCCCTATATTATGCAGAAATTGCACTACAGGTCCCTATATTATGCAGAAATTGCACTACAGGTCCCTATATTATGCAGAAATTTTTCTCGGGGACCAAGTGGATTCAGGAGCAACAACCCTAACTTTCTTTAGTTAATTGCACTATAGGTCCCTAGATGATGCAACAATTTCACTACAGGTCCCTATAAATTATACAAACTAACCTATACATTTCATCACTAAAACAACAAAATACTCACATAAACATAATAAAACAACGCTAAAACACGCACTAAGTGAAGAAGATTCTGAAAACTCAGGGGTAAAAAAGTAAAATAACGAAACTTACTATGATGACATGGCAGAACACGAAGTTTATCACCGACATTATAATCTTCAAGACAAATAGCACAAGTAGTTGAAGTAGTATTATTAAGATCATCTTGTACAATATTAAATATAAGGGTAGGTATAGCTTTCAATAATCTTTTACTCATTCCATTATTATTATTATTATATTCTGTTATTTGTCTAGAAGGGCGTTCTCGTCTTATTCTATGTCTCTTAATAAAGAAACATGTGGCAAGTACTGCTGACATGGCAAGTAATAATATAAATGATATTGCCATAATTGACCATGCTGAATCTTCAAAGCTTTGTAATATCCATATTTCTATTTTTGGATTGTTTATGTATTTCATTAGTGTTTCTCCTGATGATTTTGATACGAATATTGCTGGTATTTTTATTCCAACTGAATTACCTGCCACTGTGTTTTCCAAGATGCACTATATTATGAAAAAAGAAAAGTAGAATAAGAAAAGAAGGAAAAGGGTAATTACGTACTTGCAACTAAGGCACCAATTTGATTATCAAAAATAATAACAGCTTTGAAGCCAACACTTTGAGCTCTTCTAACTTTATCCTCAAAACTACAACCTCCACCTCGTATAATCAACACAAATGGCTCTTTTATTTCTTCTTTTATTTCATTTTTTAATGAAGAACATGCATTTAATGGCTCTGCTTTATATAATATTCCAACTTTTCCTGAACTTTTTACTGATGGAGCTGGAAAAAAACAAAATATAGAGACGTGTTTAGTCTAGTTTTTGCATAATATAAGGACCTACCATGTCATATTTGCATAATATAGGGACCTAGGGTGAAATTAATGCAATTATACAAGCTAATTTGCATAATATAGGGACCTAATAGTGTATTTTTTTGCATGATAGAAGGACCTATCATGCAATGTTTGCATAATGTAAGGACCTACCATGCAATTTTTGAAAACTTTCACTTGTCTCCCTAGACTTTATATAAATATTTAATTTCAAGTCAACCCTCGATGCAATATAGGTTATTTTGTATAATATAGGGACCTAAGGTGAACTTAATGAAATTATAGAGGCTAATTTGCATAATATAGGGGCCTAATAGTTTATTTTTGCATAATATAAGGATCTACCATGCAATTTTTGAAAACTTTCACTTGTCTCTCCCTGGACTTTATATGAATATTTTATTTGAAGTCAACGAATATAGGTAATTTTGTATTATATAAGGACCTAGGGTGAAATTAATGCAATTATACAGAATAATTTGCATAATATAGGGACCTATAGTGCAATTAACTCGAAAAAATCAGGTTCTTGTCAATGCCCCTGACATAAATCCCAGATATACCCAAAATTGAAGTGCAAAAAGTACCCAAATAGCATTAATAAATTCTCAAAATGACCCCTGAATTCAATAAAAATGTTTCAAATGGTCCTAAACACGATAAATTGAAATGCAAAAAGTACCCAATTAAATTAAGCTCAATTTAATCTTTCTGTATAATAAAAATCACATCTTTTCAAAAATTAGCCCAAATATTCAATTTTCAGCTGAAATAAAACATTTAACCCAGCTCAAATTTCTTAAAATCCATTACTAAATTAAGCAACTTAAGTACAAATTACGAAAACCCATATGAAAATAATGCTAAAAAATCAAAATTTATTATTATAAAGTTAAAATTAGTAACAAAACATACCAAAATTAGCTTGGATATCTTCAAGGGATAAAGTAACATTATTACCAATCAGTACCACACTCCCAGATACTGTAATAACCATTAAGCACACATATACACACAGTAAAACCCAGTAATTCACCATCTCTTTTTTTCATCCACCAAATCTCAAAATTGTGAAATTATTGCTGTTCATATTATATTATGAGAGAGAATTTTGATATTGTTTTAGGGTTTTTTATAATCAGTGATGAAGTTTTCATTTTTTATTTTGGGATCTAAGAGAGAGAGAAAAGATTTTTCTTTTCGGACAAGAAAAGAAAATCTAAATTTATGGTATTTATAGATTTTTGTCGAGTGGGTATGGTGTGCTGTAATGATTATCTCTTGCATGGAGATTTTAGCAATTAAAGAAAATAGAAAATTAGGTATAAAAATATTATTGGAAAAATAAATTGAGCCTAGTCAAATGACAAAAATGGCCTAAACACATGTGTAGTGTTTTTCTTTTTGTCTAAAATATGTTTATAGTTGATTATTGTAAATCATCTAAAAAAACAAAAAGATTAGTTGTAAATCAATGTATAAAAATCATACATCTCTTACCAATATATAAGAATTTTTTTACTAAATCATTATAGTGTATTTAAAGTAATTTTAGATTTTGTGTTTATTTAATTTTTGTTTTGCAACAGATATTATATTTAGTGATCAAAACTGTCAAATTACATTATAGAATCGGTAGCAATTCTTATCCTTTGATCCTTGAGCTTGAATCGTTAACAAACTTTAAACTTGATCATCAAAAATCACTTAATTTTGTGAAATGTAACTTTTTCATTAAGCATTTTACCTTGGTGTATATGCGAACCAAACCGAAAAAACTGCTTCATTGAACTTACTATCAGTCATCATGAGTATGCAGTTCATTCCAGCTTGAGTTAATAGGCCCATTGCCTTCACATAAGTTGAAACATTTTTGTAGTAACCTCTTAGACATAGAACACCCAATGAACAAGTGATCTCTTGTCTCTATAGTGTAGTGACAAATTTCGCATAAAGGGTTTATTAGAAATCCCTACTCAATCATTCAACTTTTGGTAGAAAGTCTATTTTTCTGGTCAACCATGATATAAACCTAAGCATAGCCTAATCTAGTCATATATTCTGTAATTGAATCATTTGTGATGGGTTACCTACTCCACTAGCCACATATCCAAGACCTTCCTTGGTCCAAAGAGCCATAGGAACATTTTTTAACTTAATCCATAATGGAATTTTTTCAGCATTGATCTTACAAACCTGCATAGCTAGTTTCCAAGTTTTGAGAAACATGGGCTTGCCTTTGATGTGTCAAAATTATTCCATGGCTTTGTTACTTCAATCTATCTCCAAAACTGAATATAAAGATGTTGCCATTAGACTTTATATCAATTCTTCCAAACGTAGACCACTGAAATTTCACAAAATTAGAGATCATGTAAAAAGGAGAAGGTGAGTCAATGAATGGACCCACAATATAATTCGCCCAAATTTTTGCCCCCTTATCAAGTATATTCAGAGGAGGTTTGACGATTATTTTACCTTCATGTGTAATCGGCTCATGATACTCTAATTTCATATTGTTCATTATGTTACCTTCAAGGATCTGTGATTCTTTGTTGACCAATAATCGTACTCTAATAAGCCTCAATAATTGTGATCTCGTTAATACCCACCGGATTTGCTCTTACAACTGGATGTTCAACCTCACTGTTTTGAATAATAGTACCATGTACTTCGTTAGCCTTAGACATAGAAGAAGTATTGGAACTAGTTACAACGTTCGTCTTCTTAGGTTGAGCATTGTTTCCATAATTTCTACTATTAAAACCTGAAGCGACATTATTCCTCTTCGTAGACGTGTTACTATCCTTGAAGATTAGTCGAGTAATGTCATTTTGTGTGGATCTCCAGGATCGAGACATCGTAACATAGAAATAAAGCAATAAAAAGAAGAAACAAATAAGAGTGAAAGAAGAGAGAGACACGGAAGCTAAGATGATCCAAATCGGGGGGAAATTGTGTGACAAATGAATGAATATCTTGTTAGATCCCAGATATATGAGAAAAAACAAGAGATTCAGGAAAGAAAAAACCAAAAAGGAATGAAATTTGGTGTTTTTTGTTAATGATTTGGATCGGAATAGAAAATAAAGCGTTTGGCCTACACTTAAATCAGAAAGTGTTGTGCGCGCGTGAGGCGCGTTCCATCCAAAACATGTATTTCTATTTTTAAATGAGGCATGCTTGGAGTTTCTACTTATTGTTTAATTTAATTAATTTTGTCTTTGATAATAATATCCCGCAAATCATTAATTGTTTATAAAATTTATTGTTGTATTCCTTGTCTCTTTTTTTTATCAAATCAATGTATACGATTGATATAATAAAAATCTAATCTAATTTTATTTGAAATATTTAGCGTTTTTTTTTTTTGTTAATATGGAAGAGTCACTTTTGAATTTGGTGTCATTGATATAGTTCGAACCTATACCATTTTTTTTTATCAAATATGATTATGTATAATTCTTTTATGAAACAATTAAACATAAATCATTTTTTTATACTTGTCAACTAAACAAAAATGTATGTCATTTTCACGTGGTAATTTATTACATTTTTTTATCTTGAATTAATCAAAAAATTGTTAATTATTATTCTAATCTTTTGAGATCTTAAAACTTTTTTTTGTTCAAACATTGAAAGTCAAGTGAATCTTTGGTGTAATTGTCAACTAAATAGGGTGTCTTTTTTTTGTTTGAAACAACTAAATAGGATAACTAATGAGTAACATTCTTCATTCTTTTCGTCTTCTTTATTTTTCCACAAGTTTCTTTTATATTCAAGAATCTTCATCACAACTTTTAACTAAGAATTGTTTCCATTATCGTTGGGTTTAATATAGATTCTTCACCGACCAAAAAAAATATATATAGATTCTTCGTCTCTAAAAAGTTTAGAATGACTAAATCAATTTTCTATCTTTCTTTTTCTTTTGGTTACGTGGATAATTTGGATCAGGGTGCACGTATCATGACTAATTTTATGTAGAATATTCATGCTTCTTCATACAATTTTTAGGTAAATCATAATTAAGTTTACACATGTTAAAGAAGAAGATGTGAATCTTGTACCTGATCAGTTAAACTAACACTGGTTATCAAATTTCTATCTTATATTCCTTATTGTGTTTGTGATTGGTAAAAGTTGATAAAAAAATTGCGATAATTATTAATATATGGATAATTTTTCATTTTTTCTTGTTCTCCAAAACCAAATCCTTTTAATGATGAATGTAGTGGAATTATGGTGAAATGTTAAAAAAAAATAGATTAAAAAAATATAATTTTATTAAATAACAATATTGTATAACACCAAGAAAAATAGTCACTTAAATCCTTCTCATCTTACAAATATCAACCAAAAAACAAATAATACACCAACTAAACAACAAATAAATAAACAAAATTGATCGATAACACCTATCCACACACGAAAAACTAAATAAAATTCCAAAGAGTCCCACAACCGATCCTTAAGAAAGATAATCCCATGTTCCAAAGCAAGGGGAGAAAGTCAATTTCCATTATAACGTCCAATAGGGAAATTCACCTGAAAGAACTAACGACGAAAATAATAAAATAATGAAATTTGAAAGATCCTGGATCCAACTGAATGCTCATCAACCTTTATGATTCTTACGAAAGGCAAATAATGATGGGCCGATCAAGTAAAAAAACATCACCTTCATACGCTAGCCACCGCCACATGTCACATCCTACCCCGATTGATACTCTACAAAAGAACGACAAACGCCTGCATACAACTCATTTAGTACCACCCTTAGATGTAACGGAGCTAGAGTGGGAGCCTAAAAAAATAGGCAAAAAATGAAATGCCGAGACAACTAAAACGAGGATAATCTAGGAGAACTCCTCAACCGAGGCACCGATGGACACACCATCGAAGATCCTTCAAAAGAGAAACTAGAGCCTTAAGGAGGAAGATCATCACCAAACATAAAAATGCATCGCCAACATAAACAAAATGTTATGGATAAGTTAGAGAAATAGTGATAGACAAATTCAAAAAAATAACAACTACAAAATATATCAACAAACAAACCCATACACAAACTCCCACAAACAATCACCAACATCGGGCATAAACAAACAAGCTCAATTCCCCAATCATAACTAGATAGAAGCCACACACAAATGAATGTCAACCACCCACAACTTCCTCTCTACTACCACCTATTGAAATAGTGAAACGCGAAAGCATGTAACTAACCTTTTCAAACATCAAGAAAGAATACAAACATCGAGCCACACTAAATCACCTTCCCAGACCTAGTTATTAGGGGACACATCATAGAAGAACCTTTAGAGCTATGGTGTGTTCCCTAGTGACTAGGTGAAACTCGAAAGCATGTAACTGACCTCTTCAAACATCAAGAAGAATGCAAACATCGAGCAACACCAAATCACCTTCTCATACCTAATGACTAGGGAACACATCATACAAGAACCTTTAGAGCTATGATGTAGAAATCCTTACCTAGTCGGCCGCCCCACCTGACAAAAAAACTTAGTCAGTTCCCCATGCCTTAAGTGGCAGCCTAGGCCCCGTTTTTTTATGTGCGACGTGTAGTATTTTTTTTTATTATTTTTTTAGTATGGCTTATTAATTAGCAAAAGATTTATTGACATTTTTATAATTTTTTATGGTTTTTTTGGATCATCCCAAAAGGTTAAAAATAGATTTGAAATGTTTCTAGTACTTTCTCGAAGGCGGTTAACACGTTTCACATCCCAAAAGATAGAGGGTTTTGGCATTTCTTATAAATATGTTTTTTAGTGCGAGATTTTAAGATCGTTTAACTACTAGTTCATCCCATAAGATTATTTTTTTTGGATATTTATTAATTGACTTTTTGGGTTATTTGTGTTTTAGTTCACCCATTTTTTTGGTTGGGTAAACGTTATACTAAATTAGAGGAGAAACTGTGCAATATACAAAAGCCACCTACCTAGGCCCGAAAGCTTAAGGTAGCAAGAAAACACACAAACAACGATCTCAAAATACATGTTAAACACCCACTATCATCCAAGAAGGCGTGATGAGGTAATAAAGAGAATAGTATGGAATAAGTGCACCACTTTATCTCCTTGCCGACCGCTAACCTCAAAAAAAGTTTGCCTCTTTTAGCAAGATTATTTCTCGCACTCCAAATGATATAGATAGTAGCTCCAAAAGCATTCCTCCAAGCCTATCTTCTCCGATTTTCCCAAGTTTTGAGTTTCTTAAGCCACTTCAATGCGCTCAACAAGATATTCATCTCCTTGACAATTCCCAAACACTTCATCCCAAATATCTCTATCAAAAGCACATTCAAAATAAAAAAAGCTTATTCAATTCAAAATCCTCACCATACAATTCACACAACAACGCCATTACATACACAATTCACCTACACTAGCCTTAACCACCCACCGCGAGTATCATTTTCCAGAAAAAATAGATAAATATAACACATAGGCTTATAATGATATAGTGTTATTTTTGCATAATAAAGGGACCTATAGTTCAATTAGCTCAAAAAATTATGGTCTTTTGTATAATTTTTTGCATAATATCGACCTCTATGGTGGGTTTTTGCATAATACATGGAACTATAATGTTATTTTTCATATATGGTATATAGTTCAATTGACTCGGAAAAATAATTACAACCTTTATTATAATTTTGGATAATATAGGGACCTATAATACGTTTTTGCATAATACAAGCACCTATAAATATATTTTTACATGATACATGGTCCCATAGTATAGATCAAAAATATCTTTACGGTCTTTAATATACTCTTTGCATAACATAGGGACCTATTGTGCAGTTTTTTCATAATACAGGGACCCATAGTGTTATTTTGCATAATATAAGGACCTATAGTTCAATTAACTCAAAAGATTAAGAAGAGCAATTTTTGCATAATATAGGTACCTATAGTGTGGTTGTGCATAATAAATGTACATATAGTGCAATTTATGTATAATACAAGGACCCATAATACAATATTCCCATGACACAACGGCCTATATAGTGCATTTTTTTTGCATACTGCAGTGACCTATAGTACAACTGATTTATTAATTATATATGAAAAGTGCATATTAGTAAAATTAATCTGTAAATTAGTAAAATAATCAAATAAGAAAGTCCAGTCATCCTTGCACCAAGTGAGCTCCATTTACTTTTACTTTTAACTAAAACATGGATGGATGGGGAGTTTCAACCCTATTTATGATACTTCAAACTATGGGTGTTTCAACAATTGGTCAATAGTACAAGGGATGTAGTGGCAAAAAACCCAGGTTTTTATTCCTCGTGTTAGATTTTGTCATTTGATTGATAAATCTAAGTAAAATACGTATTATAGGATACAAATGTTCAATTGATAAATCTAAGAGGTGAGGGGACAAAATTAAGGGCCGAACTCGGAAATAAGGACTAATACGGTTTTAGTCATAAGGAACTATATGACAATGTAAAATATAACAAGTTAATTATCGGTGCAATATAAAAGGTTAAGTATTTGTTAAACACTAAAATACGCATAAATATAAAAATTTCAGGGCTATAGAATCTATTACTTGATGAATAGTTATTCGTATCATTGGTAACTCCATAACGTAGGATTTTTCAAATTTTAGAATTTTTGAGAATTCCCTCTACTAGAAATTTACCATATTACCTTATACAGGTTGGTGTAAACTTTTTTACCACTACAATAGGTGCTATAATAATCTTCACATCATTCGAGATCTCTCGATGATATGTGTGTCACAATTAAGAAAAAAAAATACTATCTCTTTGATAGTTGAGTTGACCATCTTCCTGACACTCTAAGAAGTGTGTAAGAAAGTCCCTTATTAGATACATAAGGTGTGATAAAAAACTCTAAATAACAAGGATATACATACTACTCAAAACTTTTTACAATGCTTATTTCTTGAGTATTTTTATATATTGATGATGAACAATCTAGTTATGGACATGTGTAATTTGGATAGATGATGTTTGAAAACTCACTCTCAATTTTTTATATATGTTGATCTCCTGTATGTTGGATACGTTAGTTTTGAAGGAGAATGAGTTTGTATATGTATGAAAGAAACTCATAAACTAATATATTCCACGTGGTCCAATATGATTCATTTGTTAAGTCATTGTGGTTCCCACTGTCATTGGTGTCGCCTAGGGTGTGATAAAAATAAGATAAAATAAAGTCTAGAGAACTACGCACTCTCACCCTAGACAGGCACAATACTGCAAGTATTACAGGACGTATGCAAGTTTTAGTTAGTAAGTTGAGTTCGTTCTCAGGGACTTAAGTGTGTTATACGAATGGGTAGCAATAACGAGTAAAAGTAAATAATTAAAAGACAGAAAATAAAAGATTTGGATTTTCGAAATTAATAATTAAACTAAGAAAATAAAGACAATAAAATAAAATACGAAGAATCTGAGATGAGAAGTATAGCTCATGTTTTGCTAGTATGCACTAATCCTTCTAATTCTATCTATTAGATCTAGTTTATAAGGGAGAATATTAGCTCTTGTATACTTAGTCAGGATTCTAAATTCCCATACCTTAGACCTTGAGAGCGACTAAGGGGGCTACGGAACAACCAAGACGTGGTCTCAAATAGGGTTATCAAGCGCTACTAAGGCCCTAAACAGACACTACAATCAATTGGTGATATGGTGGTTAAAACAAACCCTAATGACTATCTAGTTAGAATCATGTTTTGTCAGAACTAATATCGACACTAGACATTATGTAGTGGTTCAATAGTTAAACACCCAATTAAGGAGACCATCTAACTACTATTAAAACAATCCTAAAGTGATCAGTTCTAGTAAAGACAATAAATCAAAACACATAAACAAATATAAAGGTAAGTAGCTAATATCAGATTAAAACATGTAATTCCCAAAGAAACTTAGATAGAAGAATTAGAATTCATATATTATACATGATGCAAAACCCAAGCCATGGGGAGTTTAGTTTATACCTGATGGAAATAAACTAAAAGAAATTACAAAAGACATCATCTTGCTCTCTACAATAAACTGGAAGAATAAAACTCTAAGAACTAATTACTCTCAGGCAAGGATGATTTATAAGTGATATAAGGGTGTATTTATAGGTGTTTAGAAGACCTAATTCGTTTTCTTGAGGAAGAGATAAAGTATTGGACTCCTAGCCCAACTCAAATTCGTATGGAAATAAAGATAAACACTGCTGGACCGTTTTTAGCATATCTTGTTCGTTAT
This sequence comes from Nemophila menziesii, assembly GCA_029959085.1. Lineage (NCBI taxonomy): Eukaryota > Viridiplantae > Streptophyta > Magnoliopsida > Boraginales > Hydrophyllaceae > Nemophila > Nemophila menziesii. The sequence goes on along the minus strand of JARWIR010000065.1, from coordinate 1,451,231 downwards.
TGGTCGGTTTTTGCTCCATAATATACCAAAAGAATCCTCACAGAATTATCTACGTCCCTACGAAAGGAAATTACCAAAATCGGCTTCCTTGTAGGAGTAATCACCACTTCTTTAGGCGTGTGCTGCATTATCTCAGATTTAGGCACCTTTTCCTTTTCCATCTTTTTAGCTTTTGTTTCCTTATCTCCAATTACCATGCTAATCTCTTTCCATAAGTTGTAGTCTTTGACTTGGACTCTAATTAATCTCCATAATTATCTTTAAAGCTACACACTAAATAAACAATTAAACTCAATATGCTCTAAAAATATTATTTTACTCAATCAAGACTCAAAATAGGAAAGTGCACTATTTCTCAAGAAAATAGACTATTATGACTTCTAAATCACTAAAAATGATGTCTCATACTAATATAAATCTATCACAAATGAGGAGACATCAGTCATTCTTCTTCATTAAAGGCTATATGTTTGGGCTGATATGTGAATAACATATTTGACCACTTCTACAAACGTTCTGGTATGTCATAACTTCAACGATTATATTTTTTACTTTAGCAAGTGCCCATGATTTGCAATATTTTCTTGGTAAGTGCCCGTTGTTTTATGCCATATCCATGTTGGTATTGATTCAATCATTGTCCCGAACGTTCACATCCGTCAGAAGCACTTTATGTCGCATCATCTGCTATATAACATACTCCGATTAATATTAACGTGTGCCTATTATATGTACCTTTTTTATCCATCAGACTTCTCTTCTTTTGTTTTGCTTTACCTTTATTGTTTGCTTAATCACTTGTATTTCCATATCCGCCCCCTCTCTCTCTCTCTCCCTCCCCCTCTCTCTCTCTCTCTCTCTCTCTCTCTCTCTCTCTCTCTCTCCCAACTTATTTTTTTATTTTATAAAAAATTCTAAGCTCCATCTTTGCTTGGTCTTCTTCTTTCATTTGTAGTTGAGCTTACTCACTTACAATCTTGTACATTTGTGTGACTTATATTATTTTTCTGTATTTGTTTTTTCTTTCAAATAGGTTTCAAAGGAATATAGTTTATACCTTATTTTCTAAACCCTTTTTAAAAGTGGACTGATTCACTCTCTTTCATCTAAATACAATTTCAATTCTCCATAATTAATTTATCCCACAAATTAATTCACTCTCTATAGACTTGTTGGTACAGTTTTTCCGGGGTCATTAATATTTTGTATGTTGATGGAACTTGGCCCATTATGATCAACTATGCTTTAAATGTATTGTGATTTTACCCATCTTAATAGTTGATTCTCATATTTTTCTTCCAAAATACAAAAAGTGTTCTCCTACAATGACGTAAAATCACTCGAAATAAATTGTCTCGATAAAACCAAGATTGTTGTTTTCTTTTTTGTCAAAAAATTCCATATATTAAGTAAAAAGAAAACATTTACAAAATTACCCACAACTCAAATTTCACAATACCTCTTTGGGAGTTGTCAAAATTAAGTAGTTTTACAAACCGGGGTGGCAAACAAGTATGCCAATTACTAAAAATATTTCCTTGTAGCATATGTTTAGCAACCAACCTATTGGGCCATTTGCTAAAACTTTTAACAATAGAGAATGTAATATTGCAAAACTTAAACAAAAAGTAAATATTTTTAACAACTACTTGTTTACAACCTTGCAAGTCTAGTGTGGTTCGATTATAGTTAGACAATCACTTTCCACCACTACTCTTGTTTCTTCAAAAACAGTAACCATTTCAATCTCCATTGTTGATTATGCCACCTTTATTACCTTCTCTATGTTGATATTTATACCATGATCTCTAACAATCAAAGCAATAAAAGTTGCATTGACATTATATGTCGCATCACAATTGATTTTAATACAATTAGCAGAAAGCGGGATCATCCTGTATTGCTATTACTATTGTTGTTATTTCATGTGGTGTTGTTGAGACTATCTGTACCAGGTTTAAGACTAACTTTTATGTATATATTGGTGTTGCCTTACCTTGGATATAATTATGTTCATCATCGAGAAAGTTTGATGCGTTTTATTCTTTCCAGTAATTTTTTGCATTATTATATGTGATTTTGGCATTAAGATGTCTCCTACTGTGAAGAACACATTTATATGTCTCTATATATTTGATAATATGATAATAATAAGTTCCAAGACTATTTTCTCTCTTTTGTATGCATGTTTGTATTATCTAGCATATTTTATAAATCATTGATCAACGTTGCAAGTATAACACGTATCTATAAGGATACACATATTTAAAGTAAATCAAACAAACCTATCCTATTTATAGTGATAATTAGCCCCTATCCCATTTATAGTGATATATTAGCTCCATATCCCTACAATATATGAACTTGTAAATTCACCTAAGACCATACCAGCGATACCCCTTATTAGCCCTTATCCGGATCTCGTCCCTGTCTTGATTATAACAGCTATCTACGTTTAGTTTCACTCAGTTTTTTGCTTAACCCACTTAACCAAAATATTTTTTACGGAGAGGATAATCTCTCATCTACTTACTTTCCCACGACCACACTAACTTATTTGCTAATTTAATTATTCTTGCCTTTAAATTTTGAGTTTGTTCGTTTATAGGACTTTGATTTAATACTACTTCATTTCTGCATAACCTTTTTTTAGGCATAAAGGAATTACAACAACTACAAAGAATTATATGCCATTCCGTACATGTGTACCTGGCTTTGGCCATTAAGTGATGCTCCACCCACTCCTTCACAGACACTTCAGCCGTCAACCAAACCTATTCATTCTATACATATTCTTGATATCCTTACTCGTCGTACAATTATATTTATCTGAGCAAAAATCACGTATTTGCAACTCCAAAATCTTTTAAAACTGAATCTTTTAGTGTGTTTTGAGAATTCATTATCTCCCGAGAAAGAATTCATTATCTTATTGTTAATGTTTCTCATAAAAATTTATCCAATTTATTTTTGTTTTTAATCTTATTAAAAAATTGTCATCTTTAAATTACTAAGGGTGTCATCAAATTAGAGTCTATAGGATTTTTTTAGATAGGTGAAATCGTTTTAGGCCAATCCACTATATTATTACACTATTTTTTACTATCATTTACTCCTAAATACACTTGACTTTCTGACAAAAATAATAAGCATAAAGTATTTATTCAAAAGCAATTCCAAATAAATATTAATTCGAAATACTACCATTAAATAGCGGACATTAGAAACAAAAATGGGCTCTAAAAAATTCTCTCCCAACCTCACCACTAAAAGTCTGACCAGAACCACCACAGCCTCCACATAAACCACCATCTTTCCTCCGTATCTCCCCTCCTTTTACATAAACCTCCACTGCCACTACACTGTGATTTTCCTTCTAAATACTCTATTCACGGTGTTTATCCCCTCTTCTCTCCTTTTTAACTCTTTCTCCTTTTCAAGGTTTACTTACACCACCGCTAAAATATGAATTTCTACTCCTCAAATCACCCTTATGCAGGTGAAGGAAAAATGGTTATAACACCAGATTCCAACTCGCGCTACAAATCGGCGAAAGAATTTAAGTTGATTGCCAAACTTCTTTGCAAAGAAATGGTGAATTTCTCGTTTATTAAAAATCATATTAATAAATTCTGGGCTCTCAAAGAACAAGTAGAAACTGAGAAAATTGGTAAGAATCAAATGCTACTAAAGTTCAAAAATGAAGAAGATTACCAAAAAGTATGGAACCAGAGGCCTTGGACTGTTATGGGCAAACATTTCGCCATTAACAAAATCTCTCAAGGCCCAAAAATGGAGGTTGATCATACTACTCTTTGGCTTCAATTAACTGGTGTTCCAGCAGGATTGTTAACTCTCAACTGTATTAAGAAGCTGATGTCTCACTTCGGTGAAGTCTATTCTATTGAGCTCCCAGAATCTGAAATAATAGATGAACATACTGTTACTCGAATCCAACTCGATTGGAACCTTAAACAACCTATCATAGCGGGAATCAACTACTGGGAAGATGTTCATAATCAATCTTGGATAAGTTTCAAATACGAGAACATCGGTCAAGTGTGTTACTCGTGTGGTATCTTTGAACACGAAGAAAAAGATTGTAACAACAAGAGAGTGGAACCAAAAATTGGGAGCTGGGTTAAAATATCCACCAGAGGCCCTTCTCAATCTTCAATCCAATACAAAGGAAAAGCTCTGGCCATGGTGGAGTCTCAAAACAAAAGGGCTAAGAAAAACTTCAAGCCGAGTTGGAACTCACAAAGCCTCAAAATCAACTCGGAAGAATCAAACTCACTAAACCCCAACTCGGTTACCCAGCCTAGTACTCAGCCCAGTACGAAGGTACCACGTAAGACAAATAGTACCACATCATCAGCTATGGACGTGGTAATGGGTGTACAAAATTTGTTTGAATTTAATGCTATAAAAGATAAAGGGAAAAAGGAAGATAGTGAAGACAAAAGTGAGAAGGTAATGCTTGTACAATCGGTTTCAGAAGAAGATAAAATTAGGAAAAAAGAAATGATTTTATTAAAAGAGGAAGAGATAAGGAAAAAGGCCACCGAATTGGCTGAAACCTTATCCAGCCCAAATATAACAACCCAAAATATTTTATTTGGATCAGTGGAAAGCCCAAAACATCTCTCTCAATTTGGGCCTAACTCAAAGGTTATAATTTCACCCACTGCGCTAAAACAAAGCCCAAACCCCACACCCCTATCTGTTCAACCCACCAACTCAACAAAACATAACACCGTTACTTCACTAAACAAAAACCTTTCTAACACCCCGACCTCTTCGTCTTTCTCCCCAAATTCTTACCTAACCCCAAACCCTAATCAAAAAATCACTGTCACTTCACCTTTTCAAACCATAGCAAACCTCCCAATACCGTTTACCTTAACCTGTAACCTTATTACGAAGAGTAGAAACAAATCAACAAGAACTTCGATTAAGAAACCAACCAAGCTAATAAGAAATGAGAAAGGGTTTTACTCAGAGGCTAATCGTATCAAGAAACTATGGGAATCAAGGAAAGCTTCAATTGCTCAGGAGACAAATGAGATACCGGTTGTTAATTTCAATGACGAAGATAATTCTGAGGAATGGGTAGATATCAAAGAAAATGCTAATACGGTTTGCGGGATTGTCCTAGAACAATCCCACGCGGAATCATGATACAACTAGCTTGGAACTGCCAAGGGATTGGCACACCTTTGGCAGTCCAAACCCTCACCGATATTGAGAGAAGATATCGACCTGAGGTAATTTTCCTTTCCGAAACTAAAAATCAATATTCTGTCCTTCTTAACTTAGCTAATAATCTCAATATGCATCTCATTGACACTGTGGACCCTATTGGGACTAGCGGGGGTTTAGCTCTCCTTAGTAAATCGAAAGATAGTATTAAAATTATTGATAAAAATCACAATTTTATGCACTGTGAACTAAGTGATAAAAAAGGGGTTAAATCTCTTACTACCTACGTGTATGGTTCCCCCTATGAAGCTGAAAAAACTAAGTCCATTGAAAAATTTATATCTTGTGCCCCTAATTCTATTGAGGCCTGGAATTTAGTTGGAGACTTTAACAACCATAGGTATATAAGTGAAAAACTAGGGGGTGATAATAAAATTACCCCTAACATGATTGCTTTCTCGGATTTTATAAACAATTTTAAACTTCAACAACTTATTTCCAAAGGTTGCTCTTTCTCGTGGTCCAATAGAAGAGCTGGAAATAAGCTTATAAAAATTCACCTGGATAAATGTCTGGTGAATACTAATTGGTCAGACTTATACCCTAATGCCTGGGTCACATTATTGCCAGCAATAGGGTCTGATCATAGCCCTTTAATTCTTCACCTTGAAGAATATAGTAATAACACCTATAAAAGATTCTACTTTGAAAAATTTTGGTTGGAAGAAAAGGAATGTTGTGAAATTATCAAAAATGTTTGGAAGTCTAGAAACACTATTAAGAACATCTCTAGAAATAGACTTAGCACCAACCTTAATATGTGTAAAAGAATTCTTACGGTTTGGAGTAAAAGAAAATTCAATAACAGTAAAAAAAAGATTGATAAACTTATTAAGGAATTGGAGATCATCACAAATTCTAATTCTCTTAAGGATGAAGATAAAGATATTTATAACACACTAGTAAAAGAAATTGAGACTATTTGGAAAAGAGAAGAGGAATTTTGGGCCTCTCGCTCTAGAATAACTTGGCTCAAATGTGGTGATAAAAACACAACTTTTTTTCATAACTCTACTAAACTAAGAAGAAAATTTAATAAGATTTGCAAAATCCAAGATGACATGGGTACTTGGCTCAATGAGGATCACGATATTAATAATAATATTTTGAACTATTTTAACAATATCTTTAGTACAGTTGGATCAAGAGATTATAGTAATATCATTGATCTCATCAACCCAACTATTTCTAAAGCTATGAACAACAATCTTCTCATGCCCCTTACAATTATTGAAATTGAGAATGCAGTAAACGAATTGGGAGCCAATAAAGCCCCTGGGCCCGACGGTTTTCCGGGTTTTTTCTATAAAAAATATTGGAAAATTATTAAATTAGATACCATTAAACTTGTTAACAATTTTTGGTACAACAATCAATCACTTGAGGATATCAATCATACTTACATCTCGTTAATCCCTAAGATTGATAACCCAGCCAATATAAAACACTTTAGACCCATTAGTGTGTCTAATTTCATCTATAAAATCATAGCGAGAATCCTTGTGAATAGATTACAGCCCCTTATGAATTTTATCATAGATGAACAACAAACGGCTTTCATTCCAGGTAGACACATTCAGGAAAACTCTATGATAGTCCATGAAGTGTGCAAATTTATTAAAGAACAAAGAAATACTAAAAACTATACTATGATTATTAAGGCAGATATTCAAAAAGCCTATGAATTTGTTGAATGGGATTACCTCTATGACCTTATGATTAAAATGGGTTTTGATAAAAGGTGGTGCAACCTCATTTATAATTGTGTCTCAACGGTTTCTTACTCAGTTATTATTAATGGAAAGCCCCACCCTCTTACTAAACCTAGTAGAGGTTTAAGACAGGGGGACCCTTTGTCCCCCCTCCTTTTTTGCATTGTTTCTCAGACATTATCAGCTTTAGTAAATGATAAACTTAATCATGGCTTACTACATGGCATAAAAATTGCGAGAAACTGTCCCATACTAACTCACCTATTGTTTGCAGATGATAGTGTCTTCTTTCTTAAAGCTGATATAAGTGAAACTAACAGTTTCAATGATATTACTAATAAATATGCGTATGCTACTGGCTTGACACTTAATCTAAACAAGTGTGGGGTTAAATTCAGTAAAAATACACCTCTTTTAATGCAATACCTGATAGCAAATAAACTCAATATGAATACTACTAATAATCTTGGGGCCTACCTTGGGCTACCCACTGAGTGGGGCAGGTCTAGGGTAAGGGATCTCAATTTATTAGTGGAAAAAGTTATTAAAAAAACTGAAAATTGGAATAATCTATTCCTTAGTGAAGCTGGTAAAGAGGTCCTTATTAAATCAGTCATTCAAAGTATGCCCAATTATTACATGTCTTCATATTTACTTCCCAAAAATACCTGTGACACTATTAATTCCCTTATTGCGAAATTTTTTTGGGGTAATAAAAAGGAAAGAAGGATTCATTGGGGAAGTTGGAAATCCCTCACCTATAGTAAGTACAAAGGTGGCCTCGGTTTTAGGGATATCCACCTCATGAATCTTGCTTTACTTGGAAAACAAGCTTGGAATTTTTGTAACAAAACTGATTCTCTACTTTTTAAAATTATGAAAGGAAAATATTTTCCTGAAACTAGTTTTTTTCAAGCTAAGATAGGCTGCTCTCCCTCTTGGGGATGGAGAAGCCTCTTAGCTGGAAGAGAAATAGTTACACAACATAGCAAATGGAAAGTTGGTGATGGTAATACTATTAATCCACACACAGATAAATGGATCCAAAATTGTGAGGATATTATACCCCCTCGCAATGGAAATCTTAAAAAAGTTAGTGACTTAATGTGCAAAGGCACTAGAAAATGGGATACGAAAATTCTTTATGAAAATTTCAATAATGAAATATGTAATAAGATCCTAAATACGTTTATACCACTTGTCCCCCTAAAAGATAATATTATTTGGGAATGCAATATCACAGGTGATTATACTGTTAAAACAGCCTATCACATTCTTAAAGAAGGAAAGGATAAAGAGGAGGCCCAAAAAGCCACCTCTAAACCTTCTTCTTCTAGATCAGTGGACCCTATTATCTGGAAATGTATATGGAATATGAAAGTACCACAAAAAATTAAGAATTTTTTATGGAAAGCTGTTAAAAATTTGTTACCTACCAATGATAACCTATATAAAAGGAAAGCTTGTGAATCAAATATATGTAGTATCTGTAATGAAAATGTTGAAAGTATTGAACATTTGATTTTTGATTGCAATTGGGCTAGAGCAGCCTGGTTAACTTCAAACCTATCTTTGAGAACTAGCAACCAGTGTACTTTAACAATAGACACTTGGATGGCTCATATCATACTCAAAGATAAGGAAAAAACTCCTTTTATCTGTGAACAGATTGCTATAATGGCCTGGCACATCTGGAAAGGTAGAAATGCACTCATTTTTAATAAAACAAGGCCTTGTCCCATTAATACAGTTACTAAAGCCCAAAATTTATGGAGGGACTACCAAAATATTATAAAACCCGAGGATGAAAATAATTTTCTGAGGGATTCTATGTCTTTTGAAAATCAGTTGGAAAGCAAAGCTGATAATCAACTGAAAAATCAAAATGGGAAAGCTAGTACAAGTAAGGCCCCAAAACCCAATGATGACTTATCAGATCTGAGGGGAAAGAAAGAAAAGAAAGAAATGGAAAAAAAGAATGATAAGAAAGAAAAGAAAGAAACTAGGGAAACTACTCAAAGTAACATTAAGGAAAAATGGAAACCTCCACCTAAAAATTGGATAAAAATTAACTGTGATGCCTCATATAAAAGTACTAATTCAAAGATTGCCTGTATTGCTAGGGATAACACAGGTAAAATTATTAAGTATTGTTCATGGGAGATTGGAGCTGAAAATGCACTTGAAGCCGAGGCATTGGGTATCCTTAAAGCATGTTTGTGGGCTAGAGACTTCAACAACACGAAGTGCATTATCGAGAACGATTGCAAAACGCTGATGGATGCATTATCTTCTAGTCTCTCTTTTAGTAGTAATAGAGTTAAAAACATAATTTGTAGTATTTATTTCGTTTCTGAACTTTGTTTACCATCTTTCTCTTGTATTTCGAGAAAGCAAAATGTAGTTGCTGATTGGATAGCCAAACACTCGCCACCTGGCATTAGTATAGGTTATAGTGGGGCCACTATCCCCAACCAATTAGCGGAACTTATTAACAATGAAGCTACCCCTTCGGGGGTCGGCTAAACATTTTGTAATCTCTTATTTTAATGAAAGTTTTTAGACCAAAAAAAAAAAAGAAAGAGTAAGATAGATGTATGCAAAGACAATAACAACACCATTACTCTGTAAAATCACAGTACATAAAAAGAGAGAAAGAAGGAAAAGAAAAAAAAATCAAACAAACCCTAAACCCTTTCTAGCTCAATTATACAACCATGGAGAAACGGCAGAGATCGAGCTCCGGCGAGCCTCAGTGCGTCGGAAAGTTAAAAATCGTGAAGCCAAAACCCGTCGGTTTCCTATGCGGTTCGATTCCAGTCCCTACCGATAACTCATTCCATGATTTTAATTCAGCAGCTCTTGTTCCTTCTCCTCAACCGTGAGCTTCCTTCTCCCTCTCTCTATATACATATATATGTATATATATATATATATATATATATGCTGTATAAAGTGGAAATGCTACTTAGTTTGTGTATAGCATTGATTTTGTATATATGATTTCAATTTAGAAGCTCTTATTTCTTCTCTTCAGCCGTGATTATTCTTCAATCATGTGTATATATGTTATATACTATATATATTAAGTGGAAATTCCACTTACTTTGTGTATATACACTTATATGAGGATTAAAAGATATGTGATATGAGCTTCGATTTTAATTTAATTAATATTTATTTTCAATCTTTCAGGGAAAGAGCACCTAGGTATAGAATGATTCCACCTGAAACTGACCTAAACACATTACCTCTTCTACCAAGCATCCCAAACATGGCACTTCCTATAGGACCCGGGCCCACACAAACAAGGAGTACAGGTATACAATCTTCTACACCACTATGAAGGCTACTTTAGTCTTTTCCTCACATAATAAACTTTTGATACAGATACACCATGGGAAAATGGGTCACTTACCACAAATCTTACAAGAAAAGGAGAAACCCTAGCTGTATCAGGTTTAGTTGAACATGGAGATGATTTAGATATTATTGCTCCAGCTGATATTTTAAAACAAATCTTCAAAATTCCTTATTCGAAAGCTCGTTTATCTATAGCTGTTCATCGTGTTGGACAAACTTTAGTTCTTAATACCGGGTAAATAAATCCATTTTTTACTTTTTTTTTTACCGTTAATCCGTAATTGAATGTGTGTGTATATATATAGACCTGATGTGGAAGAAGGAGAAGAGCTAGTAAGAAGACATAAAAAACAATCAAAATGTGCAGAACAATCATTATTCTTAAATTTCGCTATGCATTCCGTAAGAATGGAAGCTTGTGATTGTCCACCAACCTATAATAACGCGCCACATCACCAATCAGATCAAGGATCAATTAAAACTAATCAAATCGAAAAAATCGAAAAAGTCGAAAAAGTTGAAAAAGTCGAAAAAGTGGAAAAAGTAGTTAAAGAGAAACAAAATACAGTTCGAGATTCAGAAAATCACGATGATAATTTTTTACGAGTATTATTTTGGCAATTTCATAATTTTCGTATGCTTCTCGGAAGTGATTTACTAATATTTAGTAACGATAAATATGTAGCAGTTAGTTTACATCTTTGGGATGTTTCACAACAGGTAAATCAATTTTTTTTTTTTTTTTTTTTGAAAAACAAAAAAAACTATTTATGTTTTTTTTTTTTTAAATTTTAAAATAGGTGACACCATTAACATGGCTTGAAGCATGGTTAGATAATGTAATGGCAAGTGTACCAGAATTAGCAATATGTTATCATAATAAAGGTGTAGTACAAGGTTATGAGTTATTAAAAACAGATGATATTTTAATATTAAAAGGTATATCTGAAGATGGATTACCTGCTTTTCATCCACATGTTGTTAGACAAAATGGTTTGTCTGTTTTAAGGTTTCTTCAAGAAAATTGCAAACAAGACCCTGGTGCTTATTGGGTAAGTAAAAGTGTGTATATATATATATATTACCTTCTATTTTTGTTTTATTTAATATTTTCTTTTTTACAGTTATATAAAAGTGCTGGTGAAGATGTGATTCAACTGTTTGATCTTTCAGTTATACCTACTGATCATTCTAATGATGATATAAAAGATGGTTTAAGTTCTTTACCTGTTTTGATTAATAAAGGAAGAAGTGATTCTTTAGTATCTTTGGGTACACTTTTGTATAGAATCGCTCATAGGCTTTCACTTTCAATGGTATGATATGTTTATTATATGTATATATATATATATTGATTTTGTGTGATTTGTTTTGTTTTTGTTTGATAATAAATGGATAATTTTATTGCAGTCTTCTAATAATAGAGCTAAATGTGCGAGATTCTTCAGAAAATGTTTGGATTACTTGGATGAACCAGATTATTTGGTAAGTTATTTGATTTAAAGAGTTTTTAATGAATTTTTTTTTAATAACATGGAATTTTTTTCCCTAAGAAATGTTTAATTACTGCGCATTTATTTTCTTGTGACAAATCGAATATTTTCCATCTAAACTACAATTAGAGTTCACACGTGACGAATTATTTGTGGATTTTAAGTTTTTTTTTAATATAGAATAAAGAATGGATTATATTGCAAAAATCAGTTAATAGGGACAAAAGTTAATAAAATCTATCTAAAGGCTCTTAAAACAAAACATGATTATAATAATAATAATAATAATAATAATAATAATAATAATAATAATAATAATAATAATAATAATAATCTCATCAACAAACTTATATATATATAATTCATTTTCCTTGTTTATATAAAATTTTACACATTAGTGATCATTTGTGTAAATAATTTGTGAATTTAGGCTACTAAACACAGATTAAGTGTAAATTTTAATTTATTTTGATTTATTTTTATATAGGTTGTTAGAGCATCTGCTCATGAGCAATTTGCGAGGCTACTTTTAACATACGAAGAAGATTTAGAAATTACACCTGAAGTCCTTTCAACAGAATGTACTGATGAAGAATCTTTCGAGATTTTCTCAGGTGTATCTGAATTAACTATTCAACAAATATCTTACACACCTATAATCACACCCATAATCACACCTAAAATCACAGAAAAAATCACAGAAAAAATCGAAGATTCTGTTATATTAGATGTAAGTTCAAGTTCCACAGTTAATTCAGTGGTCGAGAATGTAGCAGATCCTATCTCATCTAAACTAGCAGCTGTACATCATGTTTCTCAAGCTATTAAATCCATTAGATTTAAACGTCAATTACAAAACACTCAATCTAAAGACCATGATGAATCTTCACCTATAGATACAACACCTATAGATTTAGATTGTTTCGAGGTTTATGATATATTAAAATGGCTTCCAAATTCAAAACTAGATGATAAGCTATGGAAACTTGTTTTATTACTGGGTGAATCTTATTTAGCTTTAGGAGAAGCTTATAAAGAAGATAATCAATTACATCAAGCTATGAAAGTAATTGAATTAGCTTCTTTAGTTTATGGATCTATGCCTTTACATGTTAAAGATTCCAAGTTTATATCTTCAATGGTACAAGATAATAATAATAATAACACAATCGAAACTTACATGTTTTGGTATAAAGCTTGGAGTATTATAGGAGATATATACGTGGAATTTCATAAAAATATCTCATCCGAAACAAGATATTCTAACCAAGGGTTAAAAATGTCTTCCGAAGTAGTAAAAGAAGTCGAAAGGTTAAGAAAAAAACTGGGGCAATTTAGTAAAAACTGCGTTTCGTGTTCTTTAATTAATTGTAGTTGTCAAAGTGATCGTGCTAGTAGTGGAAGTTCCGCAAGTAGTAGTGGTTATTTAGCGCCAGGTGGCAGCAGGAAATTGAATCGGAAATTAACACAAAATGCTGACGTGGCGGGTGAAACGAAGAGGATTAAAAACGGTGGAATATTTAAGTATATCAGGGGTAGTAACGTAAATAACGATGGAGAATCGGACGAGAATTTATTGTCGGCTTTAAGCTGTTACGAAGGTGCGGAAAAAGCTTTGAGTAAAAACGCTGACTCATCAGAAGAAATGAAAAGTGTGGTTAAAAAGAAAGGATGGGTATGTAATGAATTAGGGAGAAAAAGAATTGAAAGAAAAGATATTGAAAAAGCCGAAATTTCGTTTTCTGAAGCTATAATTGCGTTTAAAAAAGTATCGGATTTTACAAATGTGATAATTATTTATTGTAATTTAGGTCATGGAAAACGCGCTTTAGCTGAAGAAATGCTTGAAAAATTCGAAACGTTAAAAATGTTTCAAAATTCGTATAAACAAGTGATTGAAAGTGTTAAAATAAAATACAGTGAATCGATAAAATTTTACGGTTTAGCGAAAGTTGAATGTGAAAAAAATGTGGTATCGATAAGTTTGAGAAATGAAGTGTATACGCAATACGCGCATACGTATTTAAGACTTGGTATGTTTTTAGCTAAAGAAAATACATACGCGTGTATATATGAGAATGGTAAAAAAACTCGTGAAATTACTGTAAATGATGCGATTAGAGAAGCTTTATCTGTTTATGAAAGTTTGGGGGATTTAAGGAAACAAGAAATGGCGTATGCGTATTTTCAACTTGCGTGTTATCAAAGAGATTGTTGTTTAAAGATTGGTGAAAAAAGTGGGGCCCACCAAAGAGTTAAACAATATGGTTTATTAGCTGATAGGAATTGGCAAAAAGCTATGGATTTTTATGAAGCGAATGTTCATCCGGTTATGTTTATTACTATTTTGATTGAAAGATCTGGTTTATTGATTTATCTCTCGAATGTTCTTCACTCAAATGCGGTAATATATATTTTTAATTTTATTTGATTTTGTATTTATTTTAATGTTTTTTATTTTTTTTTATCGTTTTACCAGCTTTTGGACTCGGCTTTAACGCGTATGCTCGAGGGTAGAAATTTATTAGTTGTGGAAAATTCGGAGATTTGTGATAAATTTTGGAGTGAATTGCAAAAGTTATTGAAGAAAATGTTGTGTATAGCACTTAGTAGTAAATCTTGTGTTACAGATGATATTGGAAAGTTGAAGGAGCTTTACAAAATGTCTTTGAAGTGTACTGAGTTTAGTCACTTGCATGATATGCATCGTTTGTGGACTTCTGGCCCGGCCCAAATGTAGACTGTTTAGGGCCTGATATATAGTGTGGACAGGGCTTGATGGAAATGTAAATGGGCTTGAAAGTGTTCTGTTTGTTGGTGTGTAAAGTATTTATGAGTTTGAATAGCTACCCTTGTCAATTTTAACTACTATGAAATGTTTTATTATATAAATTAGTTTGACATTAAATGTTTTGTATTAGCAACACTGACTTATTGATTTGCATATGAATTTATGATCATGAAGACATATGATGGGCAAACATATGAACTTGTACCAAGGTGTATAACCCGAACATGTGATCTCTTTGTCCTTGTGTATAATTGACAATATTCAAGTATCATAACCCAACTAGTTAAAGGAATCTTATCAATAGATAAATTTGGTAGCCTCTAAAGGTGCCAAGATACAAGATATGTACAAAAAGATCGAGGAGAAAAATAATTTTTGTGGATACCTAATGTTTTAAATTTTGACAAATAAATATACAAGTTACAAAAATGACTAATATGTACCCAGTGTTTTGTTGTTTGTATTATGTTAGTACTCGTTGTAAAGTTTTTGTTAAATGTCATGTGGCTATGTTTTTAAAAGTAAATAAAGTACCTAAGCTTATAAAATTAGACAAAAAAATCCCCAACATTCTTTTGTTTGCAGATAAGCCTTTGTTTTATTTATTGAAACGTAACGTTAAACTTTACGGCGGGCACATGAATCCGCCACTGCCGATAAAACAGGTATGCATTTATATGCTTACAGGAAAAGAGAAATAACACTCAACGAGAAGGAAATATATTTGGAAGTAAACATAAATATACATGACAGTAACATTAAGATAATCTATTTCTTTTTTGAAAAAAAAAAACTTGTATAAATCACCATTTTATGCCTTCATACGGCGTAGTGCAAAATACGCTACCAATCGATACCCAACAAACATGATCACCAAAACTCCAACACTAATTGCGGGATGAATTTGTCCTTCTATATCTTCTTCAATAAATTTGCAAGTTGATCCCTCATTTCTAGGGTGTAAACAACCAAGTAAAGATGATATATCCTTACCATCCCCATACTGAATATCAATAAGAAGTCTATAACTATAAAAAGTGGATGAAATATACTTAATCCAAGCCATACAAGATGGTAATTTGTGTACATAATACCCTCCGGTCAAAACAAACGCAAGCATTGTCACCGTAGCTATTGTTGATGCTTGTTTCACGTCCATTATTAACGCGCCAATTGCAAGTCCAAGTCCTTGAGACACAAGAACATACCCAAGCACAACGGTTATCGTTAAAAAAAACGACGATAACTCGGGCTTTAGCCCGGTCATCCAATAAGTGACCGTGAGAAAAAGTGTCGGTAAAATAAGTTCCATCGGTAAATCTCCGGTGATCCTCGCGATAAAATACGAAGACAACGTGTACATACCCGAAGCTCGTTCCTTCAAGAAAATCGTGCGTTCTTGAGGGAAAGCATAAACCGCGTTAAGTGACGGAAAAACTCCCCAAAAGATGGAGATGAAGAATATCAACCCTAATCGATCTTGAATATCTCGGTAATCGGAGTGCCACCACATAGTACCGGCAAGTAAAGAAGCCGCAAGTACTTGAAAAACTCGCAATGAATTGAATGTTTCGTGTTTTCTTTCTTTGAGGCTTCTTTGAAGAAGGATATTGAGTTGATTGAACCATGTATAAACTTTGCTTGTAAAGCTTAGTTCGGTACATTCACAAGAATGACGATGGATATTAATCATTTCAGTAACTGTACAAGATGCTTTTACCTTTGGAGCTAGTAATGTGTTGTAAGATGATATAAGAGCTTGTTTCACATTAGGCTTATCTTTATCACTTGTTGCACCATCTTGATTGGAAACACCTGCATTTTAATTTCCAAGGAAACTACTATAGTTACGGGTTATTGTAATATGATGTAATAGTTTACAGAACGAAACTTTAGTTCAGGGCGAGGCTAGCTACATATATTTCAGCATGGCCTCGGCTTTGCAAGAAATCGTCTTCATCATATTTACCCTTAATACATTTCAATCAATATTCGGTCTTAGGATGACTTTCAGGTCACTAAAATACTTTGATCATTAGGCAACTATCTATCTTATTTATTAATATATTATTTATTATTTTAGGATACAAAAAAAGTCAAGAATGTTAGTTAAATTGGCCCTTAAGAGCTTAAACTTATGTTATTAGGATTTAATTAATTTATTTGGGTGAGTATTTTGTTTATCCTAGGGACTTAAAGTGCTATATTGGCTTAATATAGTAAAATAGAATGTCATTATTGGTCAATATCATAAGGGAAAAAATAATGTTGCGGCCATAACCTTTCCCGACAAAAATCTTGGCTCCATCCTCACCCCATCATAAAATATTTAAAGATATATCACTCTTTTTTATTTTATAGGTCTTAAACATCAATTATAACTTTTTATCTCTTTAATTTAATAACATATAAAATACATATACATATAAAAGATGAAAAAAAAGGTTTTTTATTTTTTTGGACAACGAAAAAAAAGTTGATATATAACATTATTCAAAATATTTTATCCTAGTAGTCACAATTATTAATGGGTATGGGTTACAATATTTTTTAACTGATGGTGTTTATAAATGATTGTGCATGTTTCTTCTCTAAAAATATTATGATCTGGTTGGACAACTCATAATTTATTACAATGACCTTTTGATCACTCACTATTTAACCATATATTGTAACTCATAGATCAAGTTTTGCATAGTAGCTCTGTCTCGTGCAATTTATGCATAAGAATATAGGAAAATATAGTGTAATTAATTAACTAAGAAAAAACTCTGGGTAGTAGGGACAAAGATCACGTACCATTAGCGAGATCTAGCAGAAAATCAGCAGGATTCATGGGAAACTCCGAAGAAAATCCAACAGATTTAAAATACTTCATAACTTCATCTCCACCTTCACCAAAATACACACACCTCCCTTCAGACAACACTAGAATCGAATCAAACATATGATACACTCTACTCGAAGGTTGATGAACTGACATTACTATCGTCTTCCCTTTAACTTCTGCTAATGACTTTAAACGTGACACTAATCTAAACGCCGCCGTTGAATCTAACCCTGACGTTGGTTCATCAAGTATCAACAAACTAGGGTTTATTAACATCTCATGTCCTATACTTACTCGTTTTCTTTCACCACCTGAAACCTCACTTATTATCGTATTCTCACATTTTTTTAGCTCTAGGTCGTTAATCACTTTTTGCACAGTAAAAATCTTTTCTTTTCTCGATATTGAGCTTGGTAGTTTTAGTAACGCACAGAAAGTTAATGTTTCACGTACTGTAAGATGTGGGTATAAGATATCTTCTTGTGTTACAAATCCGACCCGTTTTAAAACGGGTCTGTTTAGTTTCTTGTCGTTGGCTAAAACTGTTCCGGTTAATCGGGATTGTACTGATCTGCCGGCTAGTGCGTTCAGGAGCGTTGATTTGCCACTGCCTGATGGGCCAAGTACGGCTAGGATTTCTCCAGGGGAGACCATACCAGTGATACCGTTTAAGATCATTGTATGTTCTTCTTGATTATTAGATGAGCTTTCAATATCTGATGAGTGAGTGTGCTTCTTTGCAAATAGTTTTTTGATTAAGCTTGTTCTTGAGTTGTTTGTGTTCTTGAGCTTTACACTATAGCATATGTCTATGAACTACATCATGAAAACGAAGGAATAAATTGGCTAAGATTAAGCCATTGCTAGCTCATGGAAATCATACTACAGTAACTACACTATAACATGATATATGTATTATAATATACTGTATCACAAAAATACAGTATAGTTTATAAATCAAACTCAATTGAATCAAAATGTTAAATCATACAACCCCCCTCCAAAACAAATTATCTAAAAAATGAACTACATCATGAAAAAGAAGGAAAAATTGGTTAAGATGAGCCCATTGCTAGTTCATGGAAGTCATAATATGGAGTATCACAAAAATATATATAGTAGTAGTTTACAAATTCAATCGAAACAAACGAATAAAATTTATGTTAAATCATAATTTTATAATAGGAGAACATCATATTGAGTAATGATATATACCACCCAAATTCATATCACCCAAATACTACCCAATGACGTGGTGTGAATTGGTTGGTTACATATATTTAATTAAATCAATAAAATATATACATTACCAATTTGTAACCAACCAATTCACGGCACGTCATTGGGTAGTATTTGAGTGGTATATATCATTACTCGTACCCTTTCATGATTTTTTTTTAATACATATAAAAGTTATTTTGGATTCAGAATTATTTTGATAACCCGTTCATGATTTCACACAATATTACAATTCACAAAATGATATTTCAATTCACAGTATTATTTATGATTCGTATATTATGCTATTAAATGTTGAATATCAAACGCAATTACTAATACTAATACAATGATGAGTAATGATATATTCAAAAGATAATGATACATACTCTACCATTTAAAATTTATAACATAGCTTGAATTAGTTGACTATAAATTATTAATTTATTATTTATTTAATTTAATTAACGATTTATTTCTAAGCAATTTACGCCACGGTTATAGACAGTATGATTTTAGATGATATATATTATTCAAGATTTATGAGTCTAAAACAATAAACCTCTTAAAAGCTGAAAAGTTGATGGAAAAATAATCAAACCGTTACTGATAAGACAAATTTAAAACTATAACATATATGATCATACTAATGTCATAAAAACAAGAGATATATAACAATAAAATACATCATATAATTCTGATCAACGTTCAAGCTAGGGGTTGAATAATTTAACTCTAGAGCAATGGTGCTCCTTTTGTGACCAGTCCTGGCTTATTCTAGAGGTATGAAATATTTTACCTTAAGAGTTATAGGATAAGAGCATGATAGAATGGATTGCAAGTGATCTTGATCATTGATATTGGAAACTTGAAGGCTATATGAAGTATTTTCTTCTTTACTTGAGGTTGACATTATTTTGTTTAATGTTTTCAGCAAAAGTGACTATTTTTACAAAGATAAATAATATAATTATATAAAGTTTTATTAATATATTATATTATGTGTGTAGAAACTAGAGAAAGTGAACATTGATGGTAGTAAGGGAAAAGTGTATGGGGAAGAGAAAGAGAGAAGTGGTGCAATGGATAGCAAGAACTCACGTCTCTTTCTGAGCCTCTATTTATTTGCTTTTGAACTTTCAATGCTTGTCACATCATGTGCTACGTGGAACTGTTTCGATGAGCCAGCTCTTTAAGTTTTCTTTAGCTTTTGGAGCAGGAATTGTGTGGTTGAATTAGTAGGAAGTATTTTCATTGATTTTTCTCCTAATTTTTTCACTAAAATCGTAATAACTATTACATTCTTGGTTACCTAATTAAAAATTTCTTTTTTGAAAATAATATTTTTATTACAAAATTCATTAATAAAATAAATACTATGATATTATTAATACAAGTGTTACTAATATTGAAACTGTTTACAAGAAATTTTATCATTACTTTACAATTATTCTCAATAATATATTTAAAATCTCTATGATATCTCGACCAAAGACAAGTTTTCAAGATTCTAAAAGTCTCTAACTCTAACACATTTCCTGCAACAATCACTAACGTATTACATTTAATAACAATTCGTTTAAAACTTAGTGTAACTCTTCGCTTCAACAACTCAATATACCTATTAGTTGATTCAGTATTAGTATAATAGACATCATAATTAATTTTAATAGTATTAAGAGAAAGCCATTTATTACTATCATTCTTAGTATAGTTGTATCTGCTTTTTACTGATTCATTTAGGAGATATATTTCCGTTTTTTCTTTCATATTTTAATTCATTCCCTCATCTTTAGCTGATTTATCAGAAGTTCTTTTTTATATTCATACTGGGGCCATGGTAACACCCTTCAGACCCTTAATGTCATTATGTGGGTCTACTTTGCTTAATTCTATCTTCAGATTACTTGAATCATCTTCGTAATAGAGTAGAAATATTTTTATTAAAATAATAGGAAACAACCATCTCTCTTATCGATCTTTGAGTTATCTCTTGAAATTATTGCCACATATCCCACAAAATGAAACATACTAAATTGTTTTATGCGTTACATTATAGTTAATATATTCGAACATTTATGTAAATTTACTCATCATTTATCCGATTATAGAGCAGAACTTTTCTAATATATCTGAATTTGAAACTTATATTAAATATGATGCACAACAAAACTTTCATTTTTTGTACCAAATTCCGAAAGCTAGTGGCTTCCATAGCCACTAAGAATACAATTAGTTCATTTTCCTTTTTTCATCCAACATAATAATTATCTGATAATTGTGATACTAACAATGTAAAACTTTAAATACTAACATCTTACAAAAACATAATTAAAAACATTTTCACCGTCAAAAATATATTATGTGAGTATGCATGCATATCTACGATTTTGGTTAGCTAACAAACAGCAGGTCAGCAGCTTTGGGAAGATAAAGGCGCAATTACTGCTCTTTTTCATTCACAATAATTGTTTGAGTATACTTTAATTCTTCTATATATAGATAAAAAATAAAAAAGTATTACCAGAATTTAAGCCTTTTTCAAGTGGTATACGTCACGCATGCCAACATTCATGTATAGCTTTATTCTAGATTAATATTTTCACAAGAGTAATGATATATACCATCCAAATTTATACCACCCAAATGTCACCCAATGACGTGGCGTGGATTGATTGGTTACAAATTATTAATGCATTTATTTTCATGATTTGATTAAAGATTTGTAACCAACCAATTCACGCCACGTCATTGGGTGACATTTAGATGGTATATATCATTACTCTTTTCACAATTATATCAAAAAGAAACGATAGTTTGTTATTAACTAACAATCATCTAAGTGGACTTCTTTTCCATAAGTAGAAAAATTAGTAAATTAAGTTACTAAATTCTTGACAAAATATTTACCACTATTTTGGATATGGTTCAATTAATTCTATTTTGGGTGAATTATATATAAGGTCTTGGAAAATATCATTCTTCTCTATAAAGTAGTTTCAAAAATGTTATTTTTCTTACGGACCTCATTTTTTACAATAGTCTTTCATACCCTTACTACCACTAAAAGACAAAAAAGTATGATGTTACTATTTCTCTCTCCTCTACCTACCACTACCCACCTACCTTCAACCTCCGACCACCTACCACCGACCTCCGACCACCAACCACCGACCACCGACCTCCGACCTCTGACCACCAGTCACCGGAAAAAACATAGAGTATCGGAAAAAACATAGAGTACTCTATATATTTGCTGAGTACTCTATAAATTTGCGGAGTACTCTCTAAATTTCTTCGAGTGCACTAATAAAATTACGGAGTACTCTACGAAAAACTCGGAGTACTCTAAGAAAAATCTCGGAGTACTCTAAGAAAATCTCGGAGTATTTTAAAAACTGGTGCGTATTCTATTAATTCGATGAGTATAATTAGAGAACAAAGAAAACATAGTAAAAAAAAATTATTTATTACACAAATTTGAATACAAATTAATATACAATTAAAAATATTAAAATAATTAACCTAACTACCTTGACCAGATCTGGTCAAACAAGATCTGAAAAAAAAAACCAAACTGCAGCGCCGACGAAGCATTCCACCACCACCACCAGCTTCCTCTTCTCTATCGAAGTTCGCCTGAGTTTCTCTCCAGCTACAGCGCCGAGCAACACCACTCGAGATCTCCGGCGAACCACCACCTCAGCTTCTCGTCTTCACAAGGAAAACAGAACTCCCATCGAGCAGATCGAAGGTTATTCAAGCTGCTTTCGCGTTCCAATGGTGTTGCACCTTCCTTCCTCCTGCGCAGAGCTCCGGCGAGGCTAGGGTTTCGCTGGAAACCTGTCGCTGCTGGATCGAAGAAGAGCAGCGAGGATCGAGCTCCCTCTTTTGCTGCCATGGTTATTCAAGCTGCTTTCGCGTTCCAAGGGTGTTGCAGCTCCGACGAGGCTAGGGTTTCGCCGAAAACCTGTCGCTGCTGGATCGAAGAAGAGAAGCGAGGATCGAGCTTCACCATGGCCGAAACCTTTTCGCTGCTTCACCCTGGCTCGAACAACACTACTGGAGCTCGAACAAAACTGCTGGATCTCGGATCTCGGAGGTGGTGGTGGCTGATGGCGGTAGTCGGAGGTCCATGGCAGCAAAAGAGGGAGAAGAAGAGGCAGTTTCCATGGATGCTTGTTGGAGAAGAAGAAAGAGCCATGGCTGCATTTTCGGTGGTGGTGGTTTTGTTATGGTGGTGGTGGTGGCGGTTAGGGAGCTGGAGGAGGAGAGATAGATAGGGGAGGAGGGGAGGTGAGAGAATATTTGATCTGAAATTATAATTGGTGGCTTTCTAAATTAGTATATATATATAAGTCTAAAAAGGGTAGTAACGTAATAGGGGTTTTGGGGTTCATCTGTTAAAAACTTCTTGAGGTCTTTAGTAAGAAGAGGCTCTAGGCCGGGTCCCCATCTTGAAGAGAGGGGTGTGGTCAAGACCCTAAGGTGAATTTACTCTTCTATTTTTCACTATTGTATTCCGTAGAACATTTGAGGATCTATCTACTATACTAGATATCGACTTTGTTATTCTTACCTAACCAATTAATATAACTTTTTCTTGTAAAGGATATCAAGGACGGCTTCAGGATATATTTTCGAAAAGGAAGCAAGTTTAAGGGGATATTATTTGGCTTTGGGGGTGGGGGAAACTATATTCGCTAAAAAAACCCAAATATTTTATCACTGTGTCTTGGGAGTCAGGAGTCGTCTGCCACCCCCTCCCCCCTTCGTCCACCCCAAATCCGACATGGAAGATATGCTTCAAATCCTATAAGAATATCCACAGAATCTCGTTCAAGACCATTGAAATTGTTGGGAAAAATTGAAAATCACCGATATGTAAAAGTTACAGAAATGGAAATCCAAAACCAACATTTCGGTTAAATTAAGTCTAATCTATTACAATAATTGAAATATACGAAACATATACGGAATACTAAAAAGAAAAGAATTACACGTAATGTCTGGTGTTAAAAAGATATTCCGGCGTACCAGTTATCTCTAATGAAGTATTCTCAAGAATAATTTAGAGAGAGTAGAAGTTTATTTTCTGATTTGTTTCGTAGCTAAGACAAGAGGCGATGAGCCATATTTATAGTAGAGTATAGAGCTCTTATCAAAATCGTCAGGAATAAAGGCCCTTAATTGCCTCCATGATTGCTGACGTTTTGATTGATTTGATTGACATATGTTACACATTTTAATTTCTAAACGCAAATGTTACAACTGTTTTACTAACAGCTGTACATCAGTTACGGGATTTCATTTAAGGATTGGGCTTTTATTCATTTAACCTAATCCTCTTTATTAAAAAGTCCAATCTAATTTTCTCCACTATAAATACACCTTTAGACCTTATTATTCAGCACTTCTCACATTTCCTTCAATTTATAACATCCTTAGAGAGAGAGAGTGAGAGAGAGAGAGAGAGAGAGAGAGAGAGAGAGAGAGAGTCAGAAACACCTCTCATATTTTCTTCAAATTAAATCATCCTTAGAGAGAGCGTCAAGAGGCGGAAACAAGAGCAGGCGCTGGAGGATCCATATTCTTCCAACAACAATTCTTTTCATCCCTTTAATTAGGTTTCATATTTTATTTCTGTAATTTAGGATAATGTCTTTTATTTATTTAAATATAGTTTTTCTTTCAAACATGAGCTAAATTATTAAGTACTTGAGAATCGCAAATAATGGGTTGAAGCCCTAGTTAATCAATTTCTGTTTTTGAATTTGGGATTTTACGATTTGATCTGAGTTGGGTATTTATTATTGGATCTTATTTTATGCTTATTTATTATTTATTTTCTGATCAATTAGAAACAAGTTTTAGTAATTAAGCTATTCACTTTAGTGGCGAAGTGATCACCTTTACGGGGGATTTAATTACAGAACTAGGTAATAGACGTGTGGTATTCGTCAATGACCCTGATGGGCTTGACTAACCACATATCCAATTGGGTAAGAGAGTAAAACCGTTCGAAAGTAGGTATAATCTCCCTGACGGGGTTTATAATACCGTAGGATAGCTCCTAAGTCCACCCTAACGGGGGTTAGGAGATTATAGAGTCCCGATTAATAATTAAATGACAACTCTACCCTTAAACGAAATAGTAATTGCATTGACTTAGGTGATTTCCCTTGCGAGACTCAAGTACCATTCTCTTCTTTTCTAGCTTACTTATTTGCATAAATTTCATTTCAGTTTAATTAATTTAGTGTTTAATTAATTTTTGCATCTTAGTCCTTAAAACAAAAACCAAACAAATTTATTTTATTTTTCGTACTTGCAATTATTATTACTTATCAATTGAGCACCTGGTTCAATCCCTGAGAGCGGATCTGACTTATCGGTTTATTACTTGGACAACTGTACACTTGCGGTTTGTGAGTCCTTAATATTTATCGCATTATTTTATAACACACAAGGACCCACCAACTCCCCAACTCTCCAACTCCCCCACGAGCCCAGAAGCCCACGAGCCACGGTCCGCGCCCAATCTGCCGCGCCGGACTGGGCGAGTGGTGGTGGTGGTGGTGGTGCGCTCTTGTGGGGCTTTGCCTTTTCCCTTTTGGTTTTCATAGCCTTTAGATTTTTGGTAGGAATAGACAGGTAAGCTATTTTAAGCTAATTTATTTTCTATATCTGCTCCTATGTGGGACATTTTCTTCATAAAAAATATATTTTCTACTTTTTCCATAAGAGCATGAATGAAATTAGTTAATGCCTTGTATTAAACATGATTTAAACACATTTATTAACTTAATTTCCAACATGAATTACTCACATACCTCTCACCGTCCTTCACTAACACATACAGTTCTATTGAGTCGGTCTCAATGCACAAATTCTTGAAACCCCACTCATATATCATTCTAAACCCATAATGCACAACACTTAGTTTTATACCTAATGAGCACGCATGCCCTAGCAAAACCACCAAAGAACATACCGTATAAGTCCCAAAAGAGATCCATAAACCCTTCTATGTACGGATTTTGTTTAAAGCACTTGTCAGTGTTGAGTTAGAACCCTGCATTATGTTATAGAGCAAGAGAAGGCGATGTATTTGGTTTTAAGAAGATCAAAATCAATAGTCACAAGAAAAATAAAGTGTAATAATAAGAAATGAAAGAGTAAGATGAGATGCTACATCTATGACAAGTTGTGTCTCTTAGTTTACGAGCTCAATAGGATAACACTATATTCTTCTTATGATATTTGCATCTGTTGCTAGCACCATGTTGCTAATTTATCTTATCATCTACGGATTGTGGAATTTGGAGTAATAGACCCTGTGACAAGATATTGAGATACCTATATAGTGTACCATGATACAAATCTGAGTTGGAATGAGATAAATATATATGTAGCTGACAACAAAAAGGTTGAAGTAAAGGGTTTGGCATAAATAGTCAAGTTTCTAATTGGTCAAACCTTTGTATCATGATATCTTAGTTACAATTTTTCGGCACAATTTGGTTCAATCATTGTTGTCTATAAGACAAAGAAGAACCTCAGAGAGTACATAAATTCTTCATGTCCTACTAGGAAAGATGGATAAGATGAAGATAAATCAATTCATAAAGTTGGTTGATCTGCTCAAGGACACAAACTGATTGAGAATGAACGAATCCTTAAAATGAGAAAAAATCTAGACACTTCACTTAGAGGTATAAATCTCTTTTAATGGAAAAAAGACTATGTTATAAAAGAATTTGTCTTTTTGGGAGAAACATTATCCTGTTGTTAAGAGGTTCACCTCATTTGGTTATATACTAGCCGTTGTGGTGCATCTTGATTATAATTTGCACTAGATTAATTTTAAAACTACATTTCTCAATGGATAATAAAAATGGATAACGTTATTGGAACAATATCTAAGATATGGTGTGAGAGAGTAAGAAAATACAGTGTGTAGATTGAAGAAACCAAGCTATGGTATTAAACAAGCCTAAGATAGTGATTTTTGAGACTCATGAGTCATTTCAATAAGTAGTTTTTAAGATGATATATGAAGATCACTTTGTCTATCAAAAGTTCCACAAGGAAAGTTTGTGATTTTATCTCTTTATGTATATGATATCCTACAATGGAGGAATGACATGTGATTTGTCAAAATTAAGAGAAGTTGTTATCTTAAAATTTTTTGTTGATGTGAAAGGTATGAGAAATGTGAATTCTATTCTTGATGTTATGATTCTCCTAAAGAATGTTTAAATTTTGTTGCCCCTATCTCAAGAATTATACATCAAAAAGATACGTGAACGTTATTACATGACATACTTTAATGTCATTAACACTTCAATTAGCTGGGAGCATACACTCTAATTTTATTATGCGTCCTAATACCCCGTAGATGCAACATATAAGGTTAACAATACCATATTAGTAATTACAATACCAATGATAGTATTGTGTATGTCATGATGTTACTAGTCCAGACATTTTTTTATGCCTTGAGTTTAGTTATCCATTTCTCAATGATGTTACTGGAACAGCATTGATTATGTCGTAGGTTTAGCTAGTTCATTTTAAATGGAATTATGGGCATGACATTGAAAGCCCGATATATAAGCATTGAGATGGCTAACAAGGATTAGGGTTTATGCTATATTGGTGTCTCCTAGGGTGTGATAAAAATAAGATAAATATAAGTCAAGAAAACTACGCACTCTCACCCTAGACAGGCACAGTACTGCAAGGATTACAGGACGTATGCAAGTTTTAGTTGATAAGTTGAGTTCGTTCTCAGGGACTTAGTGTGCTAGTCGAATGGGTAGCAATAACGAGTAAGAAGTAAATAATTAAAAGGCAGAAAATAAATAGAGAGTAAATTCGAAAATAACTAATTAAACTAAGAAATAAAAGAAAATAAAATAAATACGAAGAATATGAGATGAGAAGTATAGCTTAGGTTTTGCTAGTATGCACTAATCCTTCTAATTCTTTCTATTAAATCTAGTTATTAAGGGAGAATATTAGCTCTTGTATATTTAGTCAGGATTCTAAATTCCCATACCTTAGACCTTGAGAGCGACTAAGGGGGCTACGGACACACCACGAGGCTGGTTCAAATAGGTTATCAAACGCTACTAAGGCCCTAAGCAATCAATTTCCATACATGGTGATAGTGGTTAAATTATACCCTAATGACTATCTAGTTAGAATCAGTGTTGTCAGGACTAATATCGACACTAGACGTTATGTGGTGTTTCAATAATTAGACACCCAGCTAAGGTGATCATCTAACTACTATTAAGGTAATCCTATACTCGTGCACTAGTAAGGAAAACAGTCATTAAATCAAAACACATAAACAAATATAAAGGTAAGCAGCTAATATCAGATTAAAACATGTAATTCCCAAAGAAACTTAGATAGAAAGAAATTAGAATTCATAGATTATACATGATGCAAAACCCAAGCTATGGGAGGTTTAGTTCATACCTGAAGGAAATAAACTAAAAGAAATAACTAAAGACATCATCTTGCTCTCTACAATAACTTGAAGAATAAAACCTTAAGAACTAATTACTATGAGACAAGGATGATTTACAAGTGATATAAGGGTGTATTTATAGGTGTTTAGAAGACCTAATTCGTTTTCTTGAAGGAAAAGGTAAGTAATGGACTCCAAGCCCAACTCAAATTCGTAACCCTACAAACATGCAATCAGACCCGTTTTTCTTTCGGTCCTAACAGCTTCAATATTCATCCGTTTGACGTGTATGAGTATACCAAATTCATCGTCTCGGAAAGATCTTCAACTTTGCTCTTGACCGTTTCTCCAAATTCCACACCGTTTTTGAGATATAAGCTGATTTGTGGTCGTAGGTGCAGAAATTCAGGATTAAGGCAACTTTTCCTTTTCCATGTTTTTAACTTTTGTTTTCTTATCTCCAATTTCTATGCTTATCTCTTTCCATATCTTGTAGTCTTTGACTTGGATTCTAATTAATCGCCATAATTATCTTTAAAGCTTCACATTAAATAAATAATTAAACCCAATATGCTCTAAAAATATTATTTTACTAAAGCAAGACTCAAAATAGGAAAGTGCACTATTTATCAAGAAAAACGATTAGAAAGACTTCTAAATCACTAAAAATGATGTCTCATCCTAACATAAATCTATCACAAATGAGGAGACATCATATATGTTTTCAAGGATAAAATTTACACATAAAGTATATCTTTATATTAATTGGTTTAACGATATGGATTAGTGTAAATGTCTATAGGTCGTGTGTTCTGGCTGAAGATTGTGCTATATCTATGGAGTAGCAAATAACGAACCTATATTACTTTGTCCAATATGAATGTTGACATTTGGCTGACTAAAACTCAAAAGGTTCGTTTGGTTTAATTTTTTCTTTGTATTTTTTATTATTCTCAACTAATAATGGGAGTCCAATTATGAAATATTATGATGGAGAAGTGATTATGGATTATGTGACGGGAACATAATATTATAGTAAAACCAAACATATTGATATAATGTATATCATTATAAGAGACATTATTGAACATAAAAATATGAATTTACAGTAAACACCTACACGTGATATTCTTGTGAATATATTTTTAAAATTAATTACAAGTTATGCAATTTTGGATCGTGTTGGAATTATAATATTATGTATATTAAAAAATAATGTGTAATACTCTATTTACATTATTGAGTGATAATATATATGTGTGGATAAGTATGCAAACTATGATTGGCCTTCTCACACAACAATCACCTTTGCTATTGGAGGATGCGCGAGGACGAGAGTAAATCATGTAAAAGAGTAACCCTTCATGTAAATAACGTGATTTACAATAGTTGCCTTAGCAAATGTTAAGATGAGATCACAAACATGTAGTGTATCATGTTAATTTTTATGTGTGATCGAAGTAGATCCCAACTATCTACTTAGTTTATAGAAGTCAGATATGCCTTTCTTAATTGATTTCAGAGAGATCGTTGATCAATTGAAGGATTCGTTTTAGACAAAGAAGAATGTCTAATTATATATGTACGATATTAATATATTAATTTAAATATTTTAATTTCTTTAAATTTTAAATTTTAATTTTTTTAGAGTTAAAATTAAAATCTAAAAAAAATTAAAAAATTCTAGTCTATACATTAAGTTAAAAATGTATTTATTGATAAACAAAATATATATATTTTTTTGATACAGAGGAGGTCACAGGGACCATGAAGCAAAATGCTTCTTACATTTATTTAATTATCTAAATGAACTCTTGGTACGGCCTAACCGTACCGATCCTTCGCTAATAAGCTCCAAAGCTCGTCCGGTGGATCCCTATAAAAGCTTGGCCCTTCCGCGTTACACGCCCCAAATTTTGCCATGAAGTCCGCACATCTATTAGCCTCACGAAAGCTCCATACAAATTCGAAATGCTCATTAGCTGCCAAGATTTCACGACAAGCCTTAATCACATCATTCGAAAAGCCCCTTGAGTTACCACCGCCCTTCACTAGCGCGTATATCCTTGAATAACCGCTTGATTGAGACCAAAATGTAAAGCTAAAAGTTCCGCCTCAAAAGGAGTCCTAGCCACACATTTCCCCGCAAAACCACTCAAATAATCCCCTTTATTATTCCGAAATAGTCCTCCCACACTTGCCGACGCATTACGAGCATCGTAAGAACCATCAATATTAAGTTTCGTCCCAAATCCTGGTTTTACCCATTTAACAAGTGTACTTTTCGCCGCTATAATCAATCCTCCATCTCGTTCTACTCCCCAAGCCCGGACATAGTCACATGCCGCATTCCAAATAATAGCACGCAACTCACTCACCGATCTCACCTTTGCGGAGCCATCAAATAACCTTTTATTCCTATCCACCCACACATGCCAAACCAAGGCTGCAAACACATTCCTTCTCTCAATACCATTAACTAATACCTTAGGTGAAAGCATCTCTATCCACCACGCCTTCGTGTTCAAACCTGCATGATAATTCTGCTGCACAAAACTATCAGAGTCAGATCTGTAATTTAATTGCATAGCAGGTCCCTGCTGCGGAATCGCGGGCTGCTGCTGCTGCGGATGGGAAATCAGCTCCCTCGATATCTGCTGTACTCCCTCGGAATCCTCCTGGACTGCCTGCTGCCGAGCCCCTAGCAAACCACCAGCTTCTGTCCTCCCAACCGAGTCTGCACCAGCAGATCCCCTCGCCTGAACCCGCCCTCTCGAGCTCTCCAGGCCTGCTCTACCACTCCGTAGGCCTTCTATACACGAAATCAATAATTCATTGTAACCC
Source organism: Nemophila menziesii (assembly GCA_029959085.1). Classification (NCBI taxonomy): domain Eukaryota; kingdom Viridiplantae; phylum Streptophyta; class Magnoliopsida; order Boraginales; family Hydrophyllaceae; genus Nemophila; species Nemophila menziesii. The sequence goes on along the minus strand of JARWIR010000065.1, from coordinate 1,420,234 downwards.
ACGCAATCCCTAAACAGGTGAGAAGCTGTTTCCTCGATACACCCACACCTTTGACACACCGGATCCTCAATAATACCCCTCGCGACCAAATTCCGTCCCGTTGGCAATCTATCCCAAATCGCCCTCCAAAGTAACACTTTAACTTTTTGGGGGCACTTTAACGACCATACAAGATCCCATTTAAAATCCGGGGCACCAGTCTCTTCCATTAACTTTTTATACACCGAACTAACCGAGAATATACCCGACGATTCCAAAGACCACTTGTAAACCAATTCACTACCATTCCACGATTCGGTAATCCCACCTTCTAGTGCCTCTCTACCAAACAAAATATTCTTACACATCCTCGACTCCGCACCCGTGATTTCCTTCTCCATAAAGCCATTCCGGAAGTATTTTTGTTTGAAAGCCCTAACCCAAAGAGATGGTTCATTTCGAAGGATCTTCCACCCTAGTTTTGCAAGGAGCGATTTGTTATACTCGCGAGCTCCTCGTAAACCCAAGCCACCTTGCTTCTTCGAATTACGGAGGGTCTTCCAAGACAACCAATGAACCTTCCTATCTTCTTCAGAAGAACCCCATATGAAGTCACGAATTATCTTGTCTATCTCTTCACAAACATGAACAGGAAGCTTCATTGTTTGCATTATATATGTTGGGATGGCCGAAAGCACGGATTGCCCTAGCGTTATTCTTCCCGCCATCGACAAGTTTTGACTCTTCCAATGTGGAAGCTTGTTCTTCATTTTTGACGTTATACCTCGAAAAAATCCACGCGGAAGTCTTTGTGAGCGAATCGGTGTACCCAAATATGAGCCCAAGGAATCACTCAATGTAAAACCACTTCTCCTTGCTAATTCCATCACCCTCTCACTAGTCACATTACTCGAGAAATGTATCAATGATTTCTCCTCGCTAACCGTTTGTCCAGCTTCCTCACAAAACATCCTAAGCACTCCTTTTAGCAGGTCCACTTGCGCCTCTTCCGCCTCCGCGAACAAGAGAAGATCATCTGCAAAGAAAACATGTGAAATCGCGGGACCTTGACGGTGGAGGTAAATAGGTGACCATTCACCCCCATTACAAAGTCCCTGAATAAGTACAGATAACCGTTCAATACACAAAACGAAAAGATAAGGGGACAGAGGGTCTCCCTGCCGAATTCCCCGCTGCGGTGTAAAAGCTTCTAGTGGCTCTCCATTCCATAGCACTTACATCGTATTGGTGCTCATTGCGGACATAATCAAACGGACCCATGATTCCGGAAACCCAAAGAACAACATCGTGTCTTCAATGAATCTCCAACATAGCTTGTCATAGGCCTTCGCTAAATCTATCCTAACTGCCATATACCCTTTCTTAGACTTCATCGTATTCATCCTGTGATCAATTTCTTGAACTAAAACCACGTTATCAATTGTTGAACGGCCCGGAAGAAAGCTACTTTGATTGGGCCCTATACGATCTGCCAAAAGAGGTCGGACCCGATTAACCATAACCTTCGAAATAAACTTGACCGGAACATTTATAAGACTAATAGGTCTCATCTGACTCACGAACTCAGGATCCTGAACCTTCGGTATTAGGTGTATCAAGGTCCCATTTAAATCCGTAGGCAACGCCCCATTCTAAATCGATTCCCTAATCATCTTGCACACATCTGGTCCAACCGTATCCCAACACTTTTGATAAAAAATCGCGCCAATGCTATCCACCCCTGGAGCCTTATTAGGGTCGGATTGAAACACCGCAACCCTAATCTCTTCATCCGTGAACTCGGCCGCTAACAATTCCTTCTCGAACCCTTCAAGTCTCGCCCCATATGGTAAGGCGAAGGGGCCCACAAACTCATCTCGCTCAGAATACAAATCCACAAAATACCCTCGCACTAACGCTACTAACTCAACCTCATTCTCGACCCAATCTCCTCTATCGTCCTTGAGTCTAAGAATCTTCGTCGACTTCCTTTTCTTCATAGTTTCCAGATGATAATACCTGGTATTTCTTTCACCTGAACGTATCCAAGCCTTCTTAGACCGTTGAAACCAAAACCGTTATTCCTCTTCCAACACGCTCAAGTACTCTCCATGAAGTCTCTTACCCAAACGAAACAAGAAGGGATTATATGTATTTTGTAACGATACCTGAATCCCATTAAGCCGTGCTAATAGAATCCTTTTCTTTTTTTGTATATTCCCAAAGACTGTTTCCTTCCAAACCGTTAAATGACTTCTCATCTCACTTATACTATTAGCTAAATCCGCCTCCTTCATTTCCCATTTATCCTGAACAAAACTCTTAAACTCTTTATGTAGACACCAAGCTGATTCAAAGCGAAACCTTCTCGGTAAACTCTGCCGGACTCTCGGAACTATCTCAATAAGAATCGGTGCGTGGTCCGAGTGTCTGCGATCGAGGTGCGTTACTTTGGCCACCGGAAAGAGGGTTAGGAATTCAGTATTCCCGTACGCCCTATCCAGCCTTCTAAGAATACGTTTTCCTGTATTCCACGAATCGCTCCATGTGAATCTCGGACCCTCGAACCCTAAATCAGTTAAATCACAGCTATGCCGCCACTCTTCAAATCTCTCCATTCTTCGAGTCACTCCTAACTGGCCCCCCTTCTTATCAACAACCTTCCCTACCTGATTAAAATCGCCTGCAATCAACCACGGCCTCGCAATTCTACTGAAAGCCTGGTGGATAGCCTCCCAAAGCGGTTCTCTATCAGCAGCTCGCGGTCTTGCGTAAACAGCTGAAAAAACCCAAGACTCGCAATTATCTTTAGAGACTTCAATATTTATTACCTGATTACCCGCCGATAAGACTCTAACTCCAACATCTGAATCATCACACAACAATCAAATCCCTCCTTTAAAATTACTCGCCTCTATCCTCGCAGAGTTCGCTTTACCTACCCCTCGAATAATGTCATCAGCCGTATTACCACTAACCCTTGGTTCCACAATGACTGTGAGCCAAACTTGATGGATTCGCATCATTTCCCGAACAACTCTCTGAAAATTATCTGCTGCTGCCCCGTGGCAGTTCCATACTAAGATATTAAGGGGACGGGAAAGACCTTCCCACCCATTCATGTTCCTGTTTTGTGTACACATAAAAAAACAATTAGTCTAAAAAACAAAGAGATTTAGCGAGTTACCTCCCCTTCCTCAGCTGCGCTCTCGGGATTACCCCTTACATATTGTTCCGTGTCAGCATCCATTTGTGTTTCCGGGAACACTGACATTTGCAAATCCCCGGGCTCAAAGGGTGCATTACCATTTGTACCTACCAATACCGTATCGCCATCTTCCGTAAACGAAAGTGACTTTCCCTCCTTGAAGTTCCGTGGCAATTCGAACCCCAAATCAGAATCCGACCTATCCACATTCCCTCTAGAGGTATTCACCCATTGCTCCATGGATCCTCTCTCTATTTCATTAATTGCACCACTGGTCCCTGTACGAATTTTACCTTCTGCAGCAGGTTCCTTCGCTGCATTTTTTCCTGTCTCGGCCCCCACTTCCTTCTCCATGTTTTGTCCTATTATTTGCACACTTAAGTCCCTGCCCATAGCTGCACTATTTTCACCTAAATCACCTCCAGACCTCACGGAATCAGCTCCTGTACCCGGGGCTGTTCTGCTGTTTTTCCCGCCTGCACCAGCAGGTCCCTTCTCCTTCACGCCTGAGTTAACCATCTCCACTTCCACCACGGAAGTTAGCTGCTGTCGAGCTTCAAAATCCGGCGATACCAACACCTTATGACCTCCCCCCGACCTGTTACGCACCCTACCTCCATTACCATTGGCCCTATTACTTGCACTGTTATTGCTTCTCACCTTCCCATAGCTAGTAGACGCTGCACCTGAACCTGTCTTCTCACTATCTTTATGACCAACTCCCTCTCCTTCCTCTATATATAGAGCCCCGTATCGCGACCCCAGATCCTTGCTTAGAACACCACGGAAGCCACTATTATTCTTGATATTATTATTCACCCGACCATTCCTACGCACCGTCATCCACTCACCATACGTCCTCTCCGTATTAACCTTTTCACTAGAAGCTTTAGGATTTTCTTGACTCCTAGCATCCTCATTCGGCATTGAACTTTGCGAGTTACTATTAACCCCACACTTTTCTTTTTGGTGCCCGAACCTACCACACTCGAAACACACCAAATGGAGACCCTCATATTCGACTAGGCACACTTCTCCCCCGATATGAATCTTGGGAATAAGAGCCTTGTTTAAATCTAATTCCACCGCGAGTCTAGCATAGTTTCCTTTTTTCCGGGCCTTCGTTAGCGGATCAATACGGACTGTTTTTTTCAATTTGATCCCCCATTTTCCTCAATATCCTAGCTGTATAATTCTGCATACCCACATTAGAGATCCTAACCCACGCGATTGTCTTCGTGATCGAATCCGTATGCGGCTTAAAATCCGGTGTCCACTCCCGCACAATCAAATAATGGTCGAAGATCATCCACGGACCTCCGGCCAAAGCAAATTCACAATCGTCTTTGAGCGAGAACTTAACCATGTAATATCCAAAACCAACATCCACCAATTCTATCCCTCCCTTTGGTGCCCAAATCTGTTGCAATTTATTAACTAAATAATTGAAACCCACCTTGTAACCCAACAAACGAATTACTACGGTGTTGCTCCAGAGTTGTATACCCTCTATAATTTCCTCCCTAGTCCTTAATACTTGGGGAATTTCACAATTTTGCAACGGTTCATCATCACAGATTAGTGCATAAGGGTCCTTTTCTTGTTCACTGTGTTTACCTGCTTGTGTTTCTATGTCATCAATAATAATCGGAATGATTTGATTCTTACTTGTAAGTGCGTTTTGCCACCCCGATGTTTTCCTAGGAGGGTTAATTGCCGCTGAAGCTCCAGCTTTGAAGATCGATGGCGGTTCTGATTCGTTCGCAGGCTTTTCCGTCACCGCAGGTAACGGTCTTACCCTTTTATTCTGTCGCGTGGCCATCTCCAGTGAAGGAAAGGATGCGTTCTCCTCAGGACCCATCTCAGAATCCATAAGCATAGACGCCGCTGGATCATTACCTTCATGCGACAGTGGCTCGTTTTGATTCATGATTTCCGGCGGTTTCGCCGCCATTGGATTGAAGGAAGGCTCTATCTTGCTGATAACGGCTAGTTTTGCTATTTTCTTTAGAGAGCGTTTTAATTGTTTGTTTGGTTATCTCTTTTTTTATTTTTGATAAACAAAATATTAATTTATATATCATTAATATAAACGACCTAGTTAACAAAGTTAACAAATGGATTCAAATGAACTCTTTTGTTTAACGAACGAGTACAAAGTTTTTTGTTCGTTAGTATAAAGAAACAAGTTTGAACAACTTTTCCCAAGCTGAGCTAAAATTGCTAACGAACGACGTGCTCCATTTACAATTCTAAATTTACCTTAGAACAATAACAATCAAATATCATATATTTAATGAGATAATTGCTAATAAAGTTCTACACCTAACAAATTATCTTCCCAGCTTACTTTTGCCTAGATTAGTGAGAATTGGCCTCCTCGCATCCTTCGAATGCCATACATCGATTTCGACGGAGCTTGCTTGATAAGGTTGTCTCCAGTTCGTTGTTGTAGCCTTCTTATATTAATATCACCGCTCTCCTTTTTAAGACACATCACACTTATCATAGTAATGCCCAACTTTTCTATACGTGAAACATAAACTACCTAATTTGTCATACCTGTAAAGTACCCATGTTATCCCGTCCTCTTGGGTTAAGTATGTTCCTGTCGGCAAGGGTTGTTGAAGATAAAACTTAACTCGAAAACGCAGCACCTGAATATCTTCATTATAAATTTCTGGGTAGTCAATATCTTCGAGCGTGAAGAAACGAGATGCTAAAGATAATATTGTATCGATTGTGTTTTGCTTAAAAGCCAAATCCCATGCTTGCACCCACACAGATGAATAGTCCAAATTAATATCCTGAGGTCTTTGATCTGCTGGACATTCATGAATTCCAACATGCATGTTCAAAATGAAACCAAGCCTAATCAAAATCAAACTGAAATTCTTCTACTTCCAAGTTGTATAACTTAAACACGTTACGTTTAACTTCCTTAAATCGAAAATCACCCTTCACTTTCCATTGTTTTTTACTCAAATTACAGAAGCCTTGGGTTCATACTCGACTTTTTCCAACAACATACAGTATCAGCGCTAAATCCTCTGAAGGTTTTGGAATGCCTGTAGCTTTGATATTAATGCTCAATACATCTAAGGAAAACCCGATGTCCTTATTGATTTGAATAATAAGGAGGTAGGAAAAAGATTACGACAGTAGTTAAAAAGAGACAAACCTGAGCTTTTAAGATAACAAACCATGCTACGATAATAATAGAAGCAAGGCAACTCGTATTGATTAAAATTACGATTAATGAGACTTTTAGAATTAAAAGATGTAGAAATTTGTACCTTGGTTGAAGTAATATAGTGTACAGAAGAGTAAGAGCAGAGAGATATGGTAATGTAATGTAGAGGAAAGTATTTTATTAAGATGTGAAAGATACTGACCGTATTAGATGTCTTAAAAAGCTGATAAAAAGAATATGGGCCGTCCATATGTACTTTCATGCATTCTTTAAAGTTTCCACCTTTCTTAATGTCAAATCCTCAAGATGTGCAAGTGTAATTTGGAGGTTAACTTGGAGCGAATCTCGCTTCTTAATAGTTGTTTTGCATGGCATCCAGGTCTCACCATTTTTATCTATATTTTCCTTCGAAGAATTCCTTCTAGTAAGGTAAAATATGTGGTTCATATTTATCCTGTTTTGTGTCATTTGTTGGTAGTGGTCCCCACCGCTTGTATCCATAGGAGAGATTAAAATATAGGTGTTTATAAGGTCGGTATCCCCAACCTTACTAGTGTCCATAGTTGAATCCCCAATAGATAAGAAGTTGTGCATATAATAATAAGGATTTCTTTTATACCAATCATCGCTGCCCTCTTAAATATTGTCCTTATAAGATCCAAGGTTGAGATTTAGATTACTAGAGCCCTGAGCCTTTTTATTTTTGAATACATGAGAGAGCCACTTTGGACTCGGAGTCATTTTGACTCCATGAGATTCGATCCCAGGACCTCTTGGTCTCTGCAGAGTAACCTAACCACTAGGCCAACTATCGATCCCAGGAGCCCTGGGCCTTTTGTTTATATATGTTAGGTTTTTGTTTGTCTGTATTATGTTTCATATTAGGGTTTGTATTATAACTAAAGTCAGCAAGACTTAGGGAAACATGAGTTGTTTGAAATTTATTATTAACCTCAATTATATATTGAATGTCCTTAGCTTTCGGAAGAACAGATCTATAGCTTTGTAAAATAGAATATCTTAAAATAAGGAATTAATTTACCAAGTATTTAGCTTGTGTTTCCATCAGAAGTAAGATCCATGAGTTGATTAATTGTTGTTGTGTTTGTCGATTTGCTATTGTCGATTAGGATTAGCTTGATTTGTAGATTGATATTTCTTTTGCTATATTATTATTGCTAGTGTTATTTGGGAGGAAATTTTTTTAATAAGAGAAATTTTCTCTGTCTAGATTTTTTTGATTAGAATGTCTAATAGTAATTGTCATTTCTAAACATTATATTTAAGGGTGATTAATCCACAAGGTCCACAACCAAAATAACTTTCTTTAGTAGGTCCAGCGTATTTCTATAATGTTCATAGTCAATAATACCCTTGGTGAGATCTGTAAACACGTTTAGTGGGCTTTGGACACATGGTTGGTGGGCTTTGTACACACGTTTTGATGGGCTATGTACACACGTTGGTGGACTCTGTACACGCGTTTGGTAGGCTCTATTGCAGGTTAGCGGCTTCTTATAATCGCTTTTGGAGATTCAAAAAATGGGTAACAAATTCACTAATCATACACGAGAATGTGTCAATTGTATCAGAGAGTAATTGTATCAATTACAGTATTAAAATCAATAATCATTATTATTCACTAATCATTCACATATAAAAAATCTATTGAAGATGGACTGGTATGAAGGCAGGAGCATCTTCCTTTTTTCTGATGGTTAGGCTATGGTTATTGATGGAAAGTCTTCTAATGGGCTGCATTTTGGTGGTTTTCAAAAACGAGTCTTCTGGTTTTTTCAAATTCAAAACTATGAGGAAACTTACCAATTAGGTTATTAATTCGAAAGAGGCGTCATATTGTACTACCTTTGGACAACCTGTTCAAAAAAAGATGTGGGATTCGAACCTTGTACATCTCACTTGAGAGAGCTAGCTCACCTGGTTGAAATGTTTGGTTCTTAAGATATTTAATATTATAAATAGATATTATAATAATTGGTATAGGGGTATGAATATGATAGGTAGTAATATGTTAGGAATATTATTTCTGGATTCTATAAGGTTAAACTATTAGGGTGGACTTAGTGCCTGTTTGGGATTGCTTTTTAAAATAATCACTTAAAGTGATTTTAGATCCATAGTAATGTTTTAGACTCTAAAAATCACTTTTAGGAAAAGCACTAGATTAGTGATTATTAAAATAATCACTTAAAGTGATTTTAGATGTCAAAATATTTTTTAATATTTTTTACAAATATTTAAATTTTAATCAAAAAGCGCTTTTAGCTCCAAAATAATCAATCCCAAACGGGCTCTTAGTTAGACAAGATATTTTGGGATGTAAAAATTATCTCTATATTTAATATATAAACAATTAATTTAACAAAAAAAGAAAAAAGACATGTTATAACTTTGCTTGGAGAATGAGTCATGCATGTTTTGGAGTATCAAAATATTTCGACACTTCAAGTTTTTTTTTTTTTTGACACTTCAAGTTTTGAAACAGTGCAATTTTGCAAATAATTTATAATATGGATAATTTTGTAAATCGTTTAAAAAAATATATAAAATTACAAAAAAAGCTCATCACTTTAGACAATAAGTTATTCTTTTATGCATTAAGTAAGATTGACCCCTTTAACTTATTTACGGAGGTAATCTTGTTATCTTTTGAATAACACGGGTACATTTGCAAAACTTAAAATTTATAGAATATATTTTGCTATTTTAACTAATATAAGGGCTAATTATGCAATTAATATGCAATCTCTCTATACATAGACATGATGGAAGCAGTAGCAAGCAAAAGCAATGTCACCCAAGGTAGAAAACCAAAGTTCAACCCCACTATTCATGCCATCTTCTCAATATCATAATTCGTATCTCTCTAATCAAACATCACCTCAAATATTTTTAGGAATCCCATTTTCTTGGGAAAAATTACCAGGAATTCCTAAGCAAATATCCAAGATAAACGAACCATCTTGTTCTTTAACTCTTCTCCCACCACCACCTGCTCGGAATTCGATTTCTTCGAAGAAAATTGCCCCGGAAAGCTTCCGTGGTGATCCATTTTTTGCAGCAATGGTGGAATGTAGCAAGGATGGTGATGATGATACAAATGGCAAGTATTTGAAAGGCTTGAAGATTACAAGGACTTTGAGTGATAGAATTGGATTTATTAGCATGTACACTTCTTGCAAAAGAGGTTGTGGAGTTTCAGAATCCATTGTTTATCCTTCAAGATCAAGAACTTATGGTTTACTTACTCGTCGTTCAAGTTAAGTCAATTAAAGTCAATGTTAATCTTGTTTATGTATTCTGAATATTTTCCAGAGTTTCGTGTGACATAAATATGATTTGATTTAATCAAGAATAAAAAGTATTACGAGTAATTTTGTTTGATTATGTTATTCTAAACAATTAGGATAGATCAGTCTGTCCCTAGACCTATATTGATAATGCGTTTTGTCCCTAGTTTGTCCCTTCTAGTTTTTTTCTATATTGATATTGTCACTTTATAGTGTAATTTAAGCGTCCAATTTATTTTTAAATCAAATTCTTCTTATCAAAGCTAAAATATTTAACGTTAATTAGATTTATCTCGCATTTCCGTTGTGGCTTTTGTCTTAGATTTGTGGCTTTACCTTATATGGTGTTAAATGTTAAATATGTTTATAATAAAAATTAATAATTCTTCTATTTACATCTTGTTTTCAAATAACTTAGTAGAGTATTACCGAGTTAATTGTGTCTCCCTAATCTGCTCCTAGTAGGTTGAGAATTGAGACATTTGTTTCGTCTTATACGTAGACCATATGTAGTGACATTCTAGCACACAATAGTATCCTTCTTTGAGTGCATGCGTAATGATATAGAGCATTATGATTGTAAAGGTAACATGTAATTTCCCAATTGTATTGGGGTATAGGACCACTCTAGACAAAGACATACATGCTTAGTTTATGTATCGAGTATCGACATGGTTGTTGCCATATAATTTTTTTTTTTTTTTTTTTTTTGGACATTTGTTGCCATATAATTAAACATGCTTATTTTTTTCCTAATCGAACCACAATATTAGAAAAGATAAAAGATCAACTTATACAATGTTTAACCTATGTCACACAAATCGGTATCACTGGAAAAAAGTCTAAGCTAATTTGAGAGGAGAAAATGATATCTGATTAAACAAAATATCATATATTTTTTGTTTTGTTATCCAATTTGTAATATTTTTTTTATTGTAATATTATTATTTTTTCTGAAACAATTAAAAAAAAATATTACACAATTTTTTTTGATAATTAATTTTACCCAAAAGGCTTCCGCTGCAATCAGTGACCACGCTATACTTCCAAGCTTTACCATTAACTAAATTTAACTTGCATTATTAACAATGCAATCCACCGCTGCTAAACTGTTAGCAACGTTCCAATCCGCATTATAATTAATTTTAAAACAATTAAAAATGGGAGGTACCATGAGGGGGTGAGACTTTTGCGGTTGAGTCACAATCCGATAGATTTTTACAAGGTTAAATCAAACTCCATATTCACTAATGTAGAGAAAGAGTAATACACTAAATGGATAAATAGATAGTATATTACAACAAATTTGAAGATACTCCTTGATGAGCTAATCTAACATGAATGGATATGAATTCCTTGACGAGTTAGATATGAAAGTTGTAGCTTAAAGGATGATCTTCTTGGTTGTGTGGAATGAGCGCTTGTCTTGAATTACCTTTTTGATATCTACATACGACAAGTGATTGCACCAAGCTTGGTTTGATAATCTAATAGTGAGAAACAAGCTTGGAGATTTATTCTTGAAATGTAAGATTGTGATATTTGAATTAAGGCGAGAGGTATTTTGTGATGCAATGGAGACTTATATATAGTGCGTCGCGTTCCAACTACTCCTAAAGAATGATCATGAAGTCACCAAAAATGCTATACCGTTTTGGGAAAAACAAGTAACCGTATTTTTCAAACGACTCTTTTCCACGTGGTGTACTTGTTCAACGGTTAGAAAGATATAAATTCTTGAAAAGACGTCGTTGAAGTAGACAATATTATATCTTTTTCACCTAAAATTCGGGTATCCATTCCAAGTAGGGAAACCGATCAAGATATTACAAGGTTGCCGATTGTTACTGGCTTTATTTGATTTCCAAGGCAAATGTTATACCGATTTTACTTGCAAAACGAGAACCCGTTTTGAAGGGTGCAAGGTTGCCTAATCTTTTACTATGTGTTGCATATTAGATCTTGTGATTATCAATATACTTGCTCATACTTATTTTATGAACACGTCACTTTTTTAGATCATTCCCATCCAAGCATCCCTTATTAGGCAAAAACTTATTTTTATCACTAACATTAAATTATGTTGAAAATTAGCTTTCGAGGTCAACTAAAAACTTTTACAGAATTGCGTTTTGAAGAAATGTGTTAGGAAGTGTGAAGAATAGTAAAAGGCTATTTTTCACAAGTGTTTTGATGGAAAAGATGCATGACATGTGAAATAGTTGGTTTTTGATCTAGGCATGTTAGTGATGTGATCTCCTGTTACGATGTTAGTAGTATTTATGAATATCTTCTCTTGTTGGTGTGTTACATACGTGCATCTACCTTTAAACACAAGAACCCTCCCACTACTAATATGGACCATCTTTCTCTTTGAGAGTGGATCTATGACATTGACAATAATATATTGAATATTCGTGCAATAGTTGGCTTCATAGGAAGAAAAAAATTATTTGGAGGTTTGAGCTTTACTGTATTGTAATTTGCCCACTGGGGAGGATCTTAACCAAGCAAATTCTGAGATCCCGAAGTAAAAGAATTATTAAAAGTCATGGAAAAAGGAATAAGAATCAAAGGGGGTGTATCAAAGGTTGTTGTACCAAGGATGGCAAAGGTATCAAGTGTAAGAATAATAGAGATACTAGTGTTCCTATACTCTAAGACTACTATATTAACATACTACTTGGCTTCTCTAAGAAATTTCTCCTTACCATTAATTTCAATGGTCTACTTGGAGGATGGGTGATCTACATGATAACTACAAATTATAGATATTTTCATGAACGACTTTTGTTTATAAAGGTGATCCTCCATCTTTTTGAAAGTTTAATTTCCTCGCTACTACGACTACTGTAGTACTTGCCTACAGTGTTCTAGTAGATGTTTAATATTTTATCCTTGTAAGCAGGGGCGGATCCATGACAAGAGTTGAGGAGGGGCTTGAAATACATGGGGGTTCGGGGGCAACGCCCTCGAAAAAATATTTTTGAAACGTATAGTAAACTTGGGTATATCTTTTCATTTCTTTAGTTATTTAATACTAGTACAATATTTACGTAAATATCAATATTAAAATACGTTTTATGTAATTCATGTAAATAATAGTAATACTAATTCCTTCCCTATGTACTATGTAGCATAGACTTCTAGAGAGTTTCGGTGATGGATTAAATTAAAAGAACCAAAATCTAAGAAACGCATTAACTATTTTATTCATATGGAAATAAAAATTAAATTCCCATTCAATAATTTATTAATAAAGTTTAAATTCGTATATAAAGTTTAATAATTCACATACAATTATCTAAATTTTTATAAAAATATTCAATTGAAAAAACTTACCGAATTTTTTAATTTTTATAAAGAAATGAATTGTGGCTGTGAAATAGATCCAAAACTATTTGTAAATTTGATTAAAGTGATGTTTGTAGAGATAATAATGTACAACTTATATAAAATAATGTATCAAATAGGGTTAAAAAAATTAATAGACTCACAATTTTTTTTCAAAAAAAATCTTCAATAACAAATTATGATTATATAGGATAATTTATTTTTTTTTAAAAGTGAGGGGGGGGGGGGGGCTTGAGACCCCCCGGGCCTAAGGTAGGTCCACCAGTGCTTGTAAGACAAGCTATTTTCTTTTTTATCTAATTTCATTTTTGTGTTTTTATGTCGTTAAGAGGCTGGATTCACAACGGCTTTGTATCCCCCTTTGTAACAACCTCGTCTTTTTTTAACATATCCCTTATTTTAGACGAAAACTTGAAACTTATCTTCATATATCATACAAAATTGCTCTATAGGTCCTTATATCAAATAATACATCATTACTATATATTTATATTTTATACAAAGTAATTTATGGTTTGTCCAGAAAAAACTACAAAGTAGTTTATGTTTTAACATATAAAAAATAAAATGCCATTTAAATAAAATAAATATAAATCAAATAATACTAAATTTTTAATAATTGGGGACAGGGGCGGATCCAGAACCTAAATTGAGGGGGGGCTTGAAATATATAGAAGTTCGGGGATCAACCCTTTCTTAAATTTTTTAAAGTAAAAATAAGATACATAAACACATAACAAGAAAGGTTAAAATGCAAATATGATAATCTAACACCATTACATTCATCGTCTCTTTAATTGATCAGTTTACCCGTTCTTAATTACCCAAAAAATATGTAAACCAACACCAATATATACACTAAATGTATATGGAAAATCCTTCCATCCAATATTGGATGATCCTACACCAGTTAAATTTATACACATACCCTATGTTTTAAATTTACAAAATTAACTAATTTATTAATCTAATGACATGTGTTACGTTATATTAATCAATGGCTGAGATATAAATATTGGACTATCCAATATTGGATGGAAGTCTTACCCAATGTATATAGTATCATTAGTATTATATTTATATAGCATATGTTATTTTAATATTCTAATTTATAAATATGAAAAATAAACCATTTATAAAAATTAAACATTATAAATTCATTAGATTGATGTAAATAATAAATTATTAAGTAATACTATCATCAAATACAAAATTTATATTGGAAATTTTTTCTATTATATGTATATTTGGAAAAAAAAGAAGAAGTAAATGCTATGATTCGAACCCCCAACCTCTATAGCGTATGCTAATATGTAAAAATACGAAACCACTTCGACACAATCACTTATATGTTCTTTAGTGCATTAACTTTTATATAAATTTTCATAGGGGGCAAATTATTTTTCGAGACAAAATTACAGTAACGTATCATAAATTTTACGGGTTCAGGGGGGCTTGAGCCCCCTCTGGGCCCCACATGGATCCGCCCCTGATTGGGGAATCAATGAAAAGATTCTAAAATTCGATGGCGAACCAAAATGAAAAAATATGTGTTAAATGAAGTTGAGGGAATGTAAAAAGAAAAAGAAAAGTTGAGGGTCCTGGTTCAAATACTTAAAACATGATTATGACTCTCCCTAATAATCTATTTGATATAAATAAAAAAGTATTAGAGAGTTACCCAATTAGAAGAATGATTAATCTTGATATTTATTGAATTAGTGACCATATATGATGATTTATTGTTGGTAGAGAATTCGTAAGTTTATGAATTATGTGTGAAGTTAGATGTTAACTAGATGAGTCTAGAGAGTAAGGTGATATGGATAAAACAATACGACCAACCTTGAGTAAGAAGATAGATAGGGCTGTAAATGAACCAAGCCGTTCGCGAACAATTCGAGTTTGGTTTGGAGAAAAGCTCGTTCGAGATCCGCTTGAATATAAACAAGCTCAAGCTAAACTCCATTTTAAACTCGATAAGTAAACGAGCCAGCTCGAGCTCGGCTCGTGAACTCGTTTAAAATTATGAGTTATAAATTAATATATTATCTACTTATAAATATATTATTAAACCTTTAATATCAAATTGAATATTTTTTATTTCTTTAGATTTTTTTTTCATCAATGTTATGTTCATATTTTCATACTACACCCTCAATCAAATACCAACTGTTCATGAAAGTCTTATTTTAACCATAAAAAACAAATTGTTCATAAACTACTTGTGCTCGACTTTAAAAAAGATTGTTCAATAAGTTAAACAAAGTAGTTCTAACATTTCTGATATGAATCATTGGAAGCTAGGGCTCAGTTTGTTTAATTTTAAGTTTGACTCGACTTGAAAAATTAAACAAACAAGTCTGTACATCTAGTATTCGGCTCGGATAGACTCGTTTACAACCTTAAAGATAGGTATTTAAGATGGTTTAAATATTACTTCGAAGAGGATGAGTAGTACATTTTTTTTTGGGACAATTAGTTCACTTAAAATTTAACTCTATGAGATATTCATTACATATATAGATTCATTCGATGGCGTGTGACAGTCATGAACATGTAATCCTTACGGATCATCCAAAATGATTTATTCCCTAATTTGAGAATGCAATATTGATTATTAGCTCGCTTGAAGAGACTTTTGTGTATTAAAAAATTGGTAGGATAATTCTTAATCTAAGTGATCATTAGTTGTTAGATATCTGTATTTCCAATTCCGTGCATGTATCATTATTTATTAATCAAACACGTGAATATTGTAATAGTAGTAGTTGACTTGATTTGCACCGATGAAAGCATCAGTATAATTATCCTTTGACTAAGAAAATATGAAAGCAACATTGTAACCATATCTCCACTAGAATACAAAGATGAGAGATTTCACAATATAGAAGAAATAGGTTTTAAAATCTACTCTACTACTACTAATTAATAGTTGCCGACACTATCAAGCCTCAATTTAGCTACACATAATGAAGAATTACTCAAAATATCAAAGCCCAATTACCTATCAGGGAAAGGGCCACAAAACGGTAAAATGAAATATTGGGTTTATGAAATTAGTTTGGACGAAGAGTTCATTGGCCCAAATTCGTATTCTTTCGCTTTCGTAGTCTGAAATTGAATATTTTAAATTTTTCAATTCCAAAATAGTCTAAGCTGAATTTAAAACTGAAATGAATTTAATTATTTACTCGCCATATTTGTAATTTTCAAGCAATAAGTCTTTAAGTACCGAATAAACATGTCACCATTTAATTTCACTAGTAAGGTCGTAAACTAACCAAGCTGCTCGGCTTGTTTATAACAAAAAAGTTTCTTTTAAATCGTTCGTTAAAAAAACTAGTTTATTAGTTATCAATAAATATATTATTAAACCTATAAAAAAAATTATTCGTTAATAAACCGAACTTGCCTCGTAAAAAGCTCATTCTATATAAAAAAAAAAAGCTCGTTCTATACGTTAACAAACAAGTTTTAAAAAATTTGGCTTAACTCGTTAAAATTTGAGCACGATTCGGTACGACTCGTAAATCTTATCACAAGCTTGCACATCTACCTCTAGTATTCGGTTCGACTCGGTTCGTTTACCGTCCTACTCACTAGTCATATGTCTCTGTTTCTTCATAGTTTATATGTTAATGATGATAGTTAGCTCATATATTTATATGAATTCAAGCTACAGTTTTCCCTTCGCAGGGTCTGAATTGCAATATTTTTTGAAAGTAAATCTAAGTGGGGTTTATCTTGTAATAGCTGATAACTAAATCTTCTGGTGATCGTCTTCAATAGGTTGATAGAAACTAACTTAAAGAAAATATGTGAAGGTATAGAATTGATTAAAATATTTAAAATGTTGCAGCATCAGGGGAGCGTGTCCTTAAACAACTACAAAAGGTCATAATTTGTCTCTTTTTCCTTTTATAATACCCCCTTTTTTCTGGGTTAGATTTTTTGAAATATGAAGTAAGGTGAGTTTGAGTTTTTCTTTTAAAAAATAAGTCAGATTTGTTAGCATGGGTCTGACGTGGTATTCAAGTGGCGTTGACTAACAGTTAATTAACAGAAAATAGGAAAAAAGACCAACTATTTCACAAAATCTCAAAAATAAGGATAATTTAGGGTCTTTTGAATATCGGGGTAACAAAGCAATTCACTTTAAAATTAGAAAACCACGTGAGAATTTTACCCTAAAACAATTTCGAAAACAATACTAAGCAAAATCATAATTATAATGCATCAAAATGTTAGCAATCCTAAACTTTTCACAAGGTAAATAAATATAAATCACTGCAGAGAAAATAAAAAACATGGTTCCATCAAAACCTTCGAATTTTGGGCAACCTTAATGATGAGATCAAGTCCTTTTTTCTCGGCTTAGTAATGAGCTAATGTTGCATTTGTAATACTAAATCTTTCATTGGGTCTAGATGTGGTATCCTTCTTCTGATTTTATCAATGTAATGACTATCATCAAACTCCGTGATCAAAAAAATATTTTCCGGATAAATATCCGTGTTCTTTGAATCAGGATTGCTAATGTTCAAGTATCAATTCTTTGTTTCCGTTTTTTGGTCTATCATCTACATATTTGGTGTTTTCAAAGTTCAATTGGAAGACCTTTTTCCCGAGCTCCTCTTATTGTACTAATGGAATCATATAAAGTTCCCTCTCATAACTATAATTTAACCACGTGTGTCAATTGTCATTATCCCATCACTTACGAGTTGTTGAAAGACACTTTTCTAAATTCAAAACACTTGTTGTTCCCTCTAATATGTGAAATAGCCAAATATTTACCTGCATTCCAAAAAATTTTGGCTCTGTATAAAACATGTGGCATCGACCCGTGGCACGGGTTTCTTCCTGCGGTATACCACTATGCCTTATAGTGGTACAAAATGTAGCAAAATCTGCCCCTTAGCAAGGAACCATGGTTCGATTAACCCCATTAAAAATAATACTTTTATTGGTAGTATTTGGATCTTTTACCAACACATATACAAGTGTGCAATTGAATTCCAATATAAAAACTATGTTTTTAACATTTACAATTAGGGAGTCAATTTATCAAAAACACATAATTAAAATTATAAAAAGTAGGCATCAAAAGCATGAGCATTTGCATTCACTTGGCAAATTAAGACAAACTAAAGATTATAAATTGCATCAACAGTCCTTGTATTATGTGAAATAGCCTAATAATTTACCCCTGCATTTTAAAAACTGGCAAATATTAATATAGCAAATCTGCCATTTAATTAGATAAGGATAAACGACAGTAATTAGGAATATATACACTTCTATAAGTCTAAGGGCTAAGTCATTTTTTTCCATAATTCACTAAAACAACAACACAATTTATAAAAGATGGAGGTATGGGTCCCATCCTCCAGAGCTTCATCTTCATCCTCACTAGAGTTGGTCGCATGATCCAAATTAGAATCCATTTCAAACATGTCAATGGGCTACGCACGGTATTTGAATTCGCAAAATTCACTTACGAGCATTTGATTGCCCAAAGTAATGCAAATTCGAACTTTTCCCGGTAGGATAGGAGGTGCAATGCATTTGATCACACCTTGTTGAATTATCCTAGCTGGAACTTCAACATTGTCAAACATACAACTCCATACCATCTCCGATGGTTTACACAAGAAGGATCCAGTAATGAATACCGGAACTATATAAAATGATGATTATAAAGCAGTTTATAAAAATGTAACACTGGTTTCATAGAATGTACCTTAGTGTGTTCGTATGTATAGCCCTTGTCATACGCATGTCCCATCCCCATTTTGGGGATATCTCTTTAATTGAAATTTTTTGTTCACTTGAATTAGTGAACAAACCGTCATCTAAATCTTCTATACCATCAATCCATGGTTGAGGATTTAGAATTGCTGACAAATGCAAAAAGGTCATAACCTAACAAATTTTATAACCTTTTTGCATTTGTCAGCAATTCTAAATCCTCAATCATGGATTGGATTGATGGTATAGTAGATTTAGACGACGCTCTCTTCACTAATTCAAGTGAAAAAAAGTTTACGATTCAAGAAATATCCCCAAAATGGGGATATGCCTATGACAAGGGCTATACATATGAACCGACTAAGGTACATTTCATGAAAACCAGTGTTATATTTTTATAAACTACTTTATAATCATCATTTTATATAATTTCAGGTGATCATTAGTGGATCGTTCTTGTGTGAACCATGGGATATGGTATGGAGTTGCATGTTCGACGATGTTGAAGTCCCAGCTAGGATAATTCAACAAGGTGTGATTGAATGCATCGCACCTCCCTAGCCTACCGGGAAAAGTCCGACTTTGCATTACTTTGGGCAATCAAATGCCCGTAAGTGAGTTATGCTAATTCAAATACGTTGCAAAGCCTATTGACCAGCTGGAAATGGATTCTCATTGGAATCCATTTCCTATTAATATTAATTTGGATCAGGCGACCAACTCTAGTTCGGATGAAGATGAAGCTGTGGAGGATGGGACGCATAACTCCATCTTTTATAAATTGTGTTGTTGTTTTAGTGAATTATGGAAAAAATGACTTAGCCTTAGACTTATAGAAGTGTATATATTCCTAATTACTACCGCTTATCCTAAATAAAGAGATGTAAAAATTGCACTATAGGTCCCTATATTATTTGTTTTGAGTAAATTGCACACTATATGCACCATTAGTCCTTTGTATGATAAACCTTTGTATGATACACCTGTTTCTTAAAGTAAGCATATATATATATGCCTATTATTCCAAAAATGGCAAATATACCCTTGTGGAGGGGTACATTTGCTCGTTATATTGTAACACATTATATTGTAACACATGTACATTTATGACTTAACAATATACGGGAGTGTTTTGTCCATTGCAGTGTTTTGTCCATTGCATAACTCAGGGACTAGTTGTGCAATTAACTCTATCCCTTAATGTACAGTCACTACTTTACGTTACACAAGGGCATATTTGTCCTTTTTTCGATAACACTCCGATTACATATAACCTTAGTTGCTTATTCATCTCACCATATTCTCAGCGCCTCACTCATACTTAATCCGCTTTTAAATTTAATTTAATTTCAAAGATTTTATGCACTATACTTGCTGTTTTAAATACATTGCGCATAATCATAATTTAAAAATATTTTGCACGGATTTTTTAGATTTTATGCATTGTCCGCTTAATTAACTAGATTTTCACACTTTTCTAAAAACAAAGTAACAATAGTTGTGTTATAAATCGAAAAATTGTTTAGGATTAAAATGGCTTTCCAAAGATATTCAAACAATGACATGGCGAAAAATTATCCATGGATGAATTTGTGGGTCCCACAACTAAAACTGTCTCAGAAACGTCAAGGACCTCTTCTATTAACGTTCCTCAGGGAGTAAACCGTTAATAACAAAGAGGAAGTTTCAAGGTTTCTCTTTGGAATGCTCGGGAATGGGTTTAATTTGAATATGAAAAATATCAAGGATTGTAGTTGGTAATTAATTTTCATTTAACTCTTAAACTTTTAATTTTTTCTCGTAAATTTTATTTGGTCAAAATTTCCATTTCTGATACAAATTTGTTGAATATTTGCAGAGCTTTGTGATAATGATGTGAAAAAGGCGTAATTATTATTTATTTTTTAATTTATTTTTGTAATTTTATTTTGGTTTTTTCTCATAATATCTCATGAAACAGACTACAGATAATGTGAACACATCAAAAACCAACATGGGATATGCTTTGTGAGAGGTATGATTTAATTTACTCATAAATTTTATATAATTCGAAAATATATTAATTAACCTAATTCTTATATACTCTATAGCTCAAATGTAAATTGAAAAATAAGGAGAAATGTTACCGTTTATATTTTCCGATCCCCACATTCCCGATATTGAACACATTACATCAATTTCTTTTATACCCATCAAGCAATATTCCTTCATTATCATGAAATATGAAGCAGAATATTCAGTTACTCATACATACTTACATACAAGAAAACAAAAGGGTTTAACCAACCTTTGATCCCTGAAATAGGGCATGAGATTTGTTTGTTTTCATCCAACTAATGCTTCCACATCTTCTAAATCGCCACTGTATTGAATAGACATAGAATTTAATAATCAAAAGAATCTAAGCTACCTGAGATAATAGGCGATTAAACTTGTAAGATTCTCAAAAACATTATATGTTCTACCAAAATATTAAAGGTGAAGGTGTATTATGTGAATAAGTAAAATAACTATCTAAATTTAATTGTGGCACTGGCAAGAACACAACATCACGCATCAACTATAATGAGTAAACTGAACACAATCATCTTACCAAAAAAAAGACAAATTAAAGAATATAAAACACATGATTATGATTAGTTGTACAGAAAATAAACCATGGGGGTAGGGTTTTCAGGCGCTGGTTGGAAGGCGGCGATGTCAGACCTTCTTCGGTGGTGCAGAGAGCGGCTTCGTTGGTGTTGCAGAGCGGCTTCGTCTTCGGGCTGTAGAAGATGAGCTCTTGTGGTGGGACGGTGAGAACAGGACCGCGAAGGTGGTGGCGCAGAGGTTGCCGGGTCTGCTGTTGATGAAGATGGTGGGTAGTGATGGTGTTGAGGATGGTGGATCTGGGAAGGGATGGTGTTGAGGCTGGTGGATCTGGGTGGGGGTGGTGGTGGCGCGGTAGTTCAAGAGGTGGGTGGGATGGGGTGATGACGTCGGGGATGGGTAGTAATAGAGAACTGAGATAGGAGAGAAAATGGGTTTGGGGTCCGGCTGTATAACGGGGTTTGGGGATAGAATTTGGGTTTTTATAAATGTGAAGAAGAGGGTGGGAGGGTTATTTGGGCTTTTAACATCTATTGAGTTGGTTTCCAACTAGTAGTATCTTTAAAATAGGAAGACAAAAGGCTTTACGCCTTAGAAAGTAAATGACCCATTTTCAATTAGTATGTATCTTTTTGACAAGACAAATATCTAGATATTTGATTACTACTACTCTTTCCGTTTCAAAATGTTTATCCACTTACTAAAATTGGTGTTTCAAAATGTTTGTCCACTTAGTATTTCAAGACACTTTTTCCCAATTTTTTCCACTAATACCCCTATCAAAAAATTAAAATTTATGTTTCCAATTCACATTTAAGATATCAAGACACTTTATGAAGGGTAATTTTGTAATAGGGACTGTAATCATTAATTTTCTTAATACGTGTGAAAAGCAAAGTGGACAAACATTTTGAAACGGAGGGAGTATCTATTAACGGTTTTTTTATCTATTTGTATAAAAACCATGCTTACTACTCAGGATTTAGACTCGTATCGTTAGATAATTTAGGTTTAATAATGTTTTCATTCTAGGAGAACTCTTGATATAACTCTTTTAATATTAGTATAGCTAACCCTTTAATGTATAAAAAGAAAGCTTGAAGGCGCTTCTTTATAATTGAGATAAAAGAGAGTCAAAATTGAGTGTTATTATTTGAAACAAATCTGCAGTTCTTGTGTTTATTGACTTGAATAATTGTGTTTATTGTGTAATATGATTTGATCATTGCACTGCCCATACAAAAATCTTATATTTACTTATTTAAAAACAATTGGGTCTTTTTGTTTTCGTCAAAGTTTAGGAAAAATAAGAAAATAGCAGAAAATCAACTAACTCTCTAGGCTCAAAGGCTCAAAAGAGAATCCAATACCCAATATAAATTGTCAAAATGACATCTTTGTTTCATTAATTCTCATATAAAGAGACATTCTTAACTATTTTGAGTCGTTTTGAAGAAATTCATTTAATTTATAGGGGGGTTTGGATTAGAAAGAGGGGGTATATTCAAGACCCCTAGTGTCATTATCTCAAAAACAAAATGTAAAAAAGAAACAGAAACAATAACAGTGATAGAAGCCGAAAAAGAAGCAGAAGAGGCGACAAAATCTAGAAAAACAATACAAGATGAAAACGAGATGAATAGAGAATATATGAATGCATGCGAAGATAAGGAGGAGAAAATGAGAAACTCCATGAAATTTAGAAGCAAAATATTGAACAAAAAAAAAACCGAAAGAAAAATTGTCTGAAATGGAAGCATAAAAAATGGATATTGAAAAAGACAAGGTAGAAGAAGGGTTGGGAAACCCCTTAATTGAATTCAATAATGTTGCCCAGGTATGTAAAAAAAACCATTAATTACACCTTTACTCCCTATAGTCTTATAGGGACTTATTGTGCAATTAACTTCAGGTATGGAATCATGATTTTTTCTGGGAATCTATGGAACCAAAAAGTGGTGAAAAAATGCCTACATTAGGTTTACTTGAACAAATCGAGAAAGATTTTGGTTTTTTTACTAATTTCAAAGTGAAATTTACTAAATCAGCCCTTATTACTTTAGGATCATGCTGGGTTTGGCTAGTTTGTAAGTTCTTAAACATCGCTAAACAATAATATAAGGACATATAGTGCAAATAAATGTTTATCTTTCTTAATTTGTTTCAGTGAAAAGAGAAGAAAAACGTCTTGCTATAGTGAAAACATCAAATGATGTTAATCCTTTACTCTGGAATGATATTGTAAGTTTTTTTTTGTGGAATTAATGTTTTTCTTTACAGTCTCTTATTAGTTTGGATGTTTAGGATGTATGTAAATATTTATATTATACTATCTCTTTAATTAAAATAAATTTATATTCTTGTAATAAATTCGAAATTTTAACTTATTTTAACCCATTTTGCAGCATGCATATTATTTGGATCATAAGGTATGTTATTTATCAAATGTTTTATTTGTTTTTAAATATTTTATTAATTTTTTTTGTTGTTGGTATAGAATGAGAGAGGAAAGTATGTTAATGTGTTTATGGAGCATTTAGTATCTTGGAATGTAGCTATGACACGTTTGGCACGTGCACGAGCTTTTGTGAATTTAGGGGAACCTCAAATTCATGTAATAACATATTTTTATAAATATTAAACATATTTGTTGTAACATGAATTTATTGTATATACCCAGCTACCACCGACCTCCGAGTCTCCGACTTCCGACTTCCGGGAAAAAATTGATGAGTACTCTATAGAAACAATGAGTATCGGAATAAATTGCTGAGTATTATTCAAAAATTTACAGTGTATTCTATAAAAACAGTATGTATCAAAATAAATTGTCTAGTGTTATTCAAAAAGTTACGAAGTACTTCATAAAAAAAATATGGAGTACTCATTACAAAATAAAGAGTACTCATTACAAAATAAAGAGTACTTGTTAAAATACATAAAAAATAAAGAGTACAATTCAAAATTTAATAAATCAATTATGCTAACAACAAAACTAACTAATTAATTATTACAAAGGTTTAAAAAAAGCAAAAATCTGAATCTAGTTTGACAAGATTTTACAAAAAAGAAAAACAAAACGCATCAGGGTCGTGAGCTAGAGAAGACCACCGCCTCCGCCATCTACAGATTTTGATACTGTTGAATCAAAGGAGATGGCAGGAGTGGAACGGTGGTTTGCAGGGTCAGGAAGCCACATCCTTATTCTAGTTAGGTTGATTTGTCAGATCTAAACCTTATTCTAGACGTTATATGCTAATCATGTAATTAAACACCGTTGTCAATGGTGACCTAAGTACTAGATGGTAATTCTATATGGCTGCAGTCCACAAGAACATAGAATATAAATCCAAACACATAAAAAGAGAATAAAAACAATAATTTAGTTTAAAACATAGAATTCCCAAATTAGATAGATGTCAATCAAAACTAGGGTTCATACATATATGCTAAAACTCAAGCTAATAGAATTTAGTTCATACTAAGAAAAGAAAAGAATTACAGAATTAAAGGATGAAGGAGACATAATTGATGCACAGCTCCTTCCAGACTTCTCTTCTTGTGTTGTAGCTTCTTCCTGACCTTAAGGTTTGGTCAAGGATGATTTTCTAATGTTAAGAGGCTGTATTTATAGTGTATAGGTTGACCTAATTCGTTTTCTTGAAGGAGAAGGTAATATTGGACTCCTAGCCCAACTCAAATTCGTAGCCCAAAAACATGCAATCAGCCCCGCTTTTGTTTTGGTCCTAGCATCTTCAATACTTAACCGTTTGATGCGTATGAGTATACCAAATTCATCGTCTCGGAAAGATCTTCAACTTTGCTCTTGACAGTTTCTCTAGATTCCTCACCGATTTTGAGATATAAGCTGATTTGTGGTCGTAGGTGCAGGAATTCAGATTTAAGGAAGGTTTTCCTTTTCCATGTTTTTAGCTTTTACTTCCTTATCTTCAATTTCCATGTTTATCTCTTTCCTTTAGCTCTTAGAACCAACTTGGACTCTAATTAATTACCATATATCTCTAAAGCTTCACACTAAATAAATAATTAAACCCAATATGCTCAAAAAATAATAAATAATTAATTCAAGACACAAAATAGGAAAGTATACTAAATCATGAGAAAATTCGACCTATAAACTAATAAATACACCTAAAATGATGTTTCAGAAATAGATTTTATTATCACAAATGAGGAGACATCACCCATGCTATATGGGCTTGCTCCATGGGCTAAAAGTGTTTAAATTGTGGAGCATTCCTGGTTTTGTACATGTATGTCACTCGTGGGTCACTAAAACGATCATAACTCGACCTTTCGGACTCCGAATCGCGCTCGTTTTTTCCCATGTGTTTGTCTTTTCGAGATCTTTCCAACGCTCTATAAATCAGCTCCAAACTCTTCTTAGATAATCCTGGGCGTCAATTCCAATATTACTGCATAATAGTAAAACATTCCTTTCTTGAACATTAAGTCAACTCTTGACTTCCCGGGTTGCTTTTTGGTCTCTTTTTAATTCCTTGGTGGTTTATCTTCACTTTTCCGAATCCTTTTTCAATCCATAAGTTGTAAGACACACACGTGTTCTTATGAGTTTCACCTGTAAAGCACAAAACACCTGAAAATGCTCCAAAATACGAGAATCATTAACATTAGCCTAAGACTCGAGATATATCAAATGAGGGGACAAAATCCCAGCTTTAGACTAAAAAAACCCAAGAATAGATGTATCAAACTATTTAATATAATTCCAAAAGGCGAGACGATTCGTGAAAGTGATAGTATTAGTGAAAGCAGAACCGACTCAAGGGAATCCAATGAAGAGGGGCTAATTTTGACATTTCTAGTGATGATAACGAAGATACTGGAGAAGATAACGATGAAGAATGTTTTAATCCAAATATTCAAAATTCTGGAGCTATTGATACTAGCGAAGAGTGTCATGATTGGGCATTAAGTCAACCATTATAAATGGTGCAAGGAGTCAAACTCGTGTCGGCTGAGCATTATGCATCGAAGGATGATATTTTTTTGGACATGAGTAGGTGGCACCTTTGAAATCACAAGGAATGTAAAGCGGTAGGTCAAACATGAAATACGTAGCACGCGAATGTGTACATGCTAAATTCGATTGTAGGTTGTATGTTCTTGATAGACTCATGAAGGATCGTGTACGACGACCATCTTTGACGCAACCACATGCATGGAAGGAGGGACATTATCACTTGAGGAAGAAGAATAATTAGTCGAGGACTCCCTATTACTCAAAGAAGAGGTATTCTAACTAATATTAGGGTCGACATTATTACACTGAATCACCCTAGCGGACGATGATGAACACATATACACCCAGTTCCGTCTTTGGCATAATTCCAAAACCCTTCATTGAATTACTAATACGAGACATCAAAATAAAGTATACCTTAAATTAATCAAAGAAAATACCTTGGAATAAATATAATCTACCACGTCGAGGAAAGTTGATGAGAAGAATTACTTGGTTAACATGATGCTAGCACGAAAAGCGTCCGAATAAAACCTATAGACAGCGTGAGTAAAAATAAAGGAATGATCTCCTATATATTAGGGAAGAGTAACAATTTTTCTTCCTATGGCAATAACGACATAGGCAACTCATAAACAGTGTGGCGGACGTACATGACCTCTCGTTGTCACCTATGAAATTATGACATTATAGCCACCCACCAAAAGACACATTCCACACAATAGTGTGTTGAGGAAGATAGTAATAACCCCCATGCATGTGAGCACTAAGGGATATATGAACTCCCCAGTCGACCCTACACAAGTGCTGAACCCCAACTAAATAAATCTAAGAGGGGTATTGATTGGGTCGAAAATGCCATGACATGGACATTGTCATAAGCCCCGACATCGGCAAGTTGATATCTCAAGGTTATTGCCAAAGTCACTAGATATAAAAACATTCCAATGCCATCTTCCCAAAGAGTACCATCTCCCAAGCACCAGTTGTAGGAGCACGACAAAAGTCCAACCAGGTATACTGGCTATTGGTATATATAAATACCTATTCCAAGAGCTCAATAAGGTATCACTTGTCTTATTAAACTATTTATATTACAGTCAGACCTAATTCTTAAATATTCTCCTCGATCCTCCGTTCCAATACTGACTTGGCCGTCTAAGTGCCATCGGGAGGCACACCTCCCCGTGGTTCGGATCTTTATCTGATTACAGGTCACTAGGATTGGAGGAGATAGATCTCCCTCAAACAACATTCACAAGAAGCATCGGAGTCCAAATGTTTGTAACTTTTATTGGTCGGGCATTCTATGCTCTACAAACGATGGTTATTGATGTCTCCCCATTTGTGATGATTTATAAGTAGTTGGAGACATCATTTTAGTTGTATTTATTAGAGTATAGGTCGATTTTCTCATGATTTAGTACACTTTCCTATTT
This sequence comes from Nemophila menziesii, assembly GCA_029959085.1. Taxonomy (NCBI): domain Eukaryota; kingdom Viridiplantae; phylum Streptophyta; class Magnoliopsida; order Boraginales; family Hydrophyllaceae; genus Nemophila; species Nemophila menziesii. The sequence goes on along the minus strand of JARWIR010000065.1, from coordinate 1,392,402 downwards.
CTAGTCTTGATTTAATGATTTATTATTTTTAGAGCATATTGGGTTTAATTATTTATTTAGTGTGAAGCTTGGTGTCGCCTAGGGTGTGATAAAATAAGATAAATAAATAGTCAGAAAACAACGCACTCTCACCCTAGACAGGCGCAGTACTGCAAGTATTACATGACGAATGCAAGTTTTAATGATAAGTTGAGTTCGTTCTCAGGGACTTAGTGTGTTAATCGAATGGGTAGCAATAACGAGTAAGAAGTAATTAATTAAAAGACAGGAAAATAAATAGAGAATAATTTTAATTTACTAATTAAACTAAGGAAAATAAAGACAGTAAATTAAATACGAAGAAATATGAGATGAGAAGTATAGCTTAGGTTTTGCTAGTATGCACTAATCCTTCTAATTCTTTCTATCAAATCTAGTAAATAAGGGAGACAATTAGCTCTTAGATACTTAGTCAGGATTCTAACTTCCCATACCTTAGACCTTGAGAGCGACTAAGGGGGCTACAGACACACCACGAGGCTGGTTCAAATAGGGTTTTCCTGCGCTACTAGGGCCCTAAGCAATCAATTTCCATACATGGTGATAGTGATTAAATTATACCCTAATGACTATCTAGTTAGAATTAGTGTTGTCATGACCAATATCGACACTAGACGTTATGTGGTGTTTCAATAATTAGACACCCAGCTAAGGTGATCATCTAACTACTATTAAGGTAATCCTATACTCGTGCACTAGCAAGGAAAACAGTCATTAAATCAAAAAACATAAACAAATATATAGGTAAGTTGCTAATATCAAATTAAAACATGAAATTCCCAAAGAAACTTGGATAGAAAGAAATTATAATTCATAGTTTATACATGATGCAAAACCCAAGCTATGGGAACTTTAGTTCATACCTGAAGGAAATAAACTAAAGGAAATAATAAAAGACATCATCTTACTCTCTACAATAACTCTGATGAATAAAACCTCAAGGACTAAAAACTATGAGGCAAGGATGATTTTACAAGTGATATAAGAGTGTATTTATAGATGTTTAGAAGACCTAATTCGTTTTCTTGAAGGAGAAGGTAAGTAGTGGACTCCAAGCCCAACTCAAATTCGTAACCATAAAACATGAAATCAGGCCGATTTTTGTTTTGGTCCTAGAAGCTTCAATACTCATCCGTTTGACTCGTATGAGTAGTCTAAATTAATCGTCTCGAAAAGATCTCCAACTTTGCTCTTGACCGTTTATCCAAATTCCACACTGATTTTGAAATATAAGCTGATTTGTGGTCGTAGGTGCAGAAATTCAGATTTAAGACAGCTTTTCCTTTTCCATGTTTTTAGCTTTTCTTTTCTTATCTCCAATTACCATGCTTATCTCTTTCCATATCTCTTAGTCTTTGACTTGGACTCTAATTAATCTCTATAATTATCTTTAAAGCTTTACACTAAATAAATAATTAAAACCAATATGCTGTAAAAATATTATTTTACTAAATCAAGACTCAAAATAGGAAAGTGCACTATTTCTCAAGAAAAACGATTATAAAGACTTCTAAATCACTAAAAATGATGTCTCGTCTTAACATAAATCTATCACAAATGAGGAGACATCAAGACCCCCAACTCAAAGTTGTATCGTCCCGATACAATAAAGATAAAAACAAAGGGAAGTCTATAAATACACACCTAGGTAATTTTCAACACTATGGGAAGAATATAGCAGAATATACAGAATAGACATAAAGTAACTACTCAGAAAATTGATACTACCTCTCCTATGTTAAGCTTCTCGAACAGGGATCTTGGCATGAGATTGATACTCGCGCCTAAATCACACAATGATTTCCCGGTCCAACTGTCTCCAATGCCAATGGGGATTGTAAAACTTCCGGGATCTTCTAGCTTCGGTGGTAACTTGTTTTGACAAATAGCACTACACTCAACAGGCAATCCAATTGTTTCCCCATTTTCTATACTTCGTTTGCTAGAAAGAATGTCCTTCATGAATTTTAGATATTTCGGCATCCTCTTGAGAGCTTCTACAAACGGCATATTAATCTCTAACTTGCTCACCATGTCAACGAACTTCTTGAATTCTTGGTCATTGTCCTTTTTTTTGACACGTGAAGGGTATGGTGGTGGAGGGCGTGTATTAAGTTCCACTGAGCTTTTCTTCTTTTCAGGTGTCTTGGCTTGGACACTCTTTGGTTCAACTACCTCTTCGATCTTATCTTTTATTGTTTCTTCAACCTCCTTTTGTGGAATAGGGGTTGGTTCTGGTTCTCTTCTAGGTGGAGGTAGTTGTTTTCCACTTCGCAATTCAATTGCATGACAAGCGTCATCTCGAGGAGCAATAGTATCACTTGGAAGTTGCCTTTTTGGCCTATTTTGCAATGTACTCGCCATATGTGATAGAGTGTGCTCGAGATTTTGATCACCTTTTGCTGGGCTTGAATTTTTTGTTGGCTAATATCCATATTTTCTTCAATTGCTTGCATTAGTTTAGCCATACTTGAATTCAAACTCAAGGGTTGTTCTTTCCTTGCCAGCTGCATTGATTGTTTTGGTGGTTCTTGATAAGCTTTTTCAACAATGGGCGCTTTTTGATGTATAGGTTGTGGTGGATAGTAGTATTGAGGTTGGGGTTGATGATAAGTCTCTTGATTTCTGACCCAACTTCTCTGTTGTGGAGGCTGTTGATAATTAGCGTAGCTTTCTTGCGGATAATCATAACCATTAGAATAATAGTTATTTTTAGGAGATGTAAAGGAAGCTGCGGCTGGATTATTCATACACCTTTCCCACACATGATTTCTTGATCCACAACCTAGACACGAAGGTATAGTACGCACTAGATTTACCTGAGCCATTGTTCGAGCTTGTTCTTGCAGTTCTTCGAGTTGTTGGCTCAATTCTTTAAGCTTTAGAGACTCTGAAGTGTCTTCTTTTTCTTCTGGTTCACTTGGCCAACTTCATCCGTTCTCAAGAATTCTCTCCATACAAATTTCGGCTTCTACAGGATCTAGCAACACAAAACCTTTGTTTCCTAACGAATCTGCTCTTGCCCTTGACTTGTTATTAAGTCCTCCGTAGAACATGGTTAAAGAATATTATGGCGATCATTTATGGTATGGACATCTCGCTTTCTTTTCATTATATCGTAACCATGCTTCACCCAAACTTTCTCCGTCTTCCTGCATAAACTGTTCAAGCTCCAACATATCTTTTAATCATCTATTAACCGGATAGAAGCGGTCTAGGAATCTTGCTTGTAGCTTATCCCAATCTGGAATGACATGAGGATATTGGGTATCGTACCAATTGCTTGCACCTCCGGTCAAGAAGAACTGGAACATAACGTAGTACATCTGCTCCTTAGTAACTCCTCTCACGATATAAGCATCACAGATCTGCACGAATTTCTGAATATATCGGATCGGATCCTGTTGTGCAGCACCGCTAAATAGTCCATGATTTGCAAATTGCGCTAACATCCCTGGATCTGGCCTAAATTTAGCGGCTTGGATTTCTGGAGTGCGGATTCCACGTGGTTGCACTCTTAATTCGATGGGTAACTCAAGTCTCCTTGGATTCTCCATATGTAACTATCTATAAAACAAAAACTAAAAAGACAAAAGCGTAAAATAGAACTGACTGAAATAAAAGCACAAGATATATGCACAAGGACTAACGATGTAGTCCCCGGCAGCGGCGCCAAAAACTTGGTGTCGACTAGGGTGTGATAAAATATGATATAAATAACGTGCAATTAATCACCCTAGTCTAGCACGGTTCTGCAAGTATACAGATCGTATGCAAGTTTTAATAAACAAGTAGGATTCGTTCCGCAGAGACTACGAAGGTTAGGAGAATCTTATGCAATAATCAAGTGCATATATTAAAAGCTAGAACAAATAAAACGCAGAAAAGTAAAAGACAAATAGATTTTTATTGGGTTTTCAATTAACTAAATTAAGCTAATAAAGTAAAGACAGAAAATTAAATGTAAGAGAAGAAGTTAGTATGAGAGTTTAGCTTGAGTAAATATCATGCAATCCCCACTAGTTTTGCCGTTCTAAACATGTAAGGGTGAATTATGTAGTATTTCAATAATCGGTTCCAATTGCGCTAGGTGGTTTTAAATAGGGTCACCTGTGTCAATAAGGATTCCTAAGCAAACTGTTCCTGCAATTGGTAAAATAGCAATACACTAAACCATGGTGATTATCTAGTTATGTTGATTTGTCAGATCTAAACCGTACACTAGACGTTATGTGCTAAACTTGTTATTAAACACCGTTGTCAATGGTGACCTAACTACTAGATGGTAATTCTATATGGTCGCGATCCACTAGAACACGGAATATAAATCCAAACACATAAACAGAGAATAAAAACAATAATTCAATTAAAAACATAGAATTCCCAAATTAGATAGATGTCAACCAAAACAAGGGTTCATACATATATGCTAAAACTCAAGATAAATAGAAATTTAGTTCATACTAATGGAAGAAAAGAAAGAAATTACAAATTCAAAGGTTGAAGAAGACATTATTGATGAACAGCTCCTTCCAGACTTCTTTTCTTGTGTTGTAAGCTTCCTCTTGGCTTAAGGTTTAACCAAGGATGATTTTCTAATGTTAAGAGGCTGTATTTATAGTGTATAGGTTGACCTAATCGTTTTCTTGAAGGAAAAGGTAAATATTGGGCTCCTAGCCCAACTCAAATTCGTAGCCCAAAAACATGGAATCAGCCCCGTTTTTGTTTTGGTCCTAGCAACTTCAATACTCATCCGATTGACGCGTATGAGTAGTCTAAATTCATCGTCTCGGAAAGATCTCCAACTTTTCTCTTGACCGTTTCTCCAGATTCCTCACCGATTTTAAGATATAAGCTGATTTGTGGTCGTAAGTGCAGAAATTCAGATTTAAGGCAGCTTTTCCTTTTCCATATTTTTAGCTTTTACTTCCTTATCTTCAATCTCATGTTTATCTTCTTTCCTTTAGCTCTTGGAATCAACCTGGACTCTAATTAATTACCATATATCTCTAAATATTCACACTAAATAAATAATTAAACCCAATATGCTCTAAAAATAATTAATAATCAATTCAAGACCCAAAATAGGAAAGTACACTAAATCATGTGAAAAACAATCTATAAACTAATAAATACGCCTAAAATGATGTCTCAGAAGTAGATTTAATTATCACAAATGAGGAGACATCAGATAGTGAGAACAATAACAAGAAAAAATGGGAACCCCCACCTCAAGAAATGTTTAAAATCAATTGTGATGCAGCTACTAAGGATAATAAATCTGTTATCTCTTGTATTTCTAGGGATTCTCTTGGGAACATGCTCAATTACAATGTGTGGGAAGTGGCAGTTGATTCTTCAATGGAAACAGAAGCTCTAGGCAATCTTAAAGCCTGTCTATTAGCCAAGAAATACCCTTATGGAAAGGCTATCATTGAGAGTGATTGTCAACAAGTTATGCATCTGTTAGAGAAGAAACTACCTATTTCCCTTCCCAAAATTTGTAATACGATTAATAGTATTTATTCTTAGATGAAGTTTGTAATCCCTCTGTTACTTGGATTAGTAGAGATAGGAATGCTTTAGCAAATGGTTTAGCTAAGTTTAAGCTTCATATCAATACTCTTAGCACTAGTAAGTTTGAATTACCTCCTAGTTATCTAAACTTTATAAAAAACAAAACCAATCCTACGGGATTTGGTTAACTATGTAATATTTTATTTATATATTTATCGTTGGAACGAAAAAAATTATCTATGCCATTTCCTTTCTCACTTGCTCCATCTCCATTGCACTTGATTCACACAGCAAAAAATTCTAACGGCTTAAATTGTGGAGCAAAGAGTTTAGAGGTAAAATCTCACTTTTTGTCTTTTATTTTAATTGTTGTTAATTTTTTTTATTATAAATGGGTCTCTTGACAAATGAGACGGAGATTCTTTTTAATAATATTTTCTCTTTTGTTTCACTCTTAGAGGGTTGATTGTTTTACTGGTTTGGGTTTCTCTTCCCTATGTTGGAAGGTCTCTCTCTATTGTAAATATAATGGTGTAGGTTTTTTTTGTGAGTTAAACAGAAATTTAACAAGGTTCATGTTTTTGTAGGGGTTATAGTAGTAATAAATTTGTTCCGTATCATGTATTAGTAATAGATTGAGATTTTTGTTAGAAACTTCTAATACTTTCAACTGGTTATGATGATATTTACGAGCTCATTGAGATTCTTAATTTTGATCACGCAACTCATATTGACGTTTTGTGTTTATGTTTGTTTTTGTCTTAGGATTTGAGATCAAGTCAGCTCAGGCAAGGCTATTATTATGGATACTAGAGGTAAATAAAAATTGCATGGTGTAAGTATCGATATTCAAAATTTGCAAATGACCATCATATATGTTCATTATGATGTTAACTGTCGAATGATTAATGTGTATTGTTGTAGCAGACAGGCTTAAATATATAAAGAAAAGAAATAATATTTAGTAATGAAAAAATTATATATAGCAGGGAGCTTATACATATACATCACATGTGGATTTTGAAAACCCTCTGGAATATCTTTGAAACTACATTACAAGAGATAGAAGTAAATGTGCAAACACCAGGGTTGTACTGGATCACCAATAAGTTTTTATTTGTTTATTTTGTAATACTGTCTTAAACGGCTTTCAATACCTCACATGTATGGGAAAAAAATAACATACACCTATTAAAGAAATCCACAATTCTCCCCATATAATCACCACCAAATAATACTCTACACCATCTTTTTTTATTTTGTTCTAATCTCTACAGCATCAATAAAAGTAGAAATTCTATTCAAAAAAATTAAGGTAAAAAAGGATTTTTCCAATTAAAACCTAAGTTTGTAATTAATATATATATATATATATATATATATATATATATATATATGTTTTGTTGCTTGTTTTCTAAACAAAAACAATATTCAATGGCTTCTAAAAGAAAACCACCATGCTTGTTTTGGTGATGAGCCTTGTAAATTTTTTAAATTTTTTTCTTGATAGGCAAAGACAAATAATGAAAAATATAATAATATCACATAATTAAGAAGTAGAAAATTTTGGGATACTTTTCAATAAAGTAATTGTTATTTAATTTTTTATCTTCTATGTTAGTCATTTTGCTTATGGTGATGATTACGGGTTGTATTAAGATGTTGAAACAATTAATGAATTCCAATTGCCTTTTACTCAGTATGTTTTATACCTTCTGAAAGTCCTAGAGGGGGGGTGAATAGGATTACTAATAAAATTAATGCCTAATTAAAAAACTTTTGGACAATTATAAGTTTAAGAAAGAAACTTCTAAGTCAACTAATATATCAAACTCGTAAGGGATCATACAATGGATAAGCTAAGAGGTTCGATATATAAGTGATACAAGTAAAACGAGTTTCTAATCTCTTACTACTCTAGATGACAATATGTTAGATAAACTAGATAATCAATATCACAATATTCATACTAGCATATTATCAAACATATAAAGTGCGGAAAGTAAATAGAGTAGGGATAGAAAGATACACACGATTTATAGTGGTTCGGTTTCCCTACATCCACTACCTAAGGAAGCCTCCTTAGGATTTCAAGCTTTTCACTAAGCTCCCGTGTCTCTCTTATCCGGGTCGAGAACACAATAACCCTTACAACCTCTTCGATAACACGAAGGACAACCTCTTCGAAACCACGAAGGAAACTCTTGTGTAATCACAACACAAGGACACCGAGTATACTCCCGATACTCTAATTCTCTCTTAATCTATCTATTACAAGAACTAGACTTAAGAGGATAAATACAAAGTGTTTAAAGGGTGAAACAACTTTGCTAATGAACTCCTAAAGAGATGATATAACTATAAGCTTAAAACTTCTCTTGAGTTGATAATAACTTTGAACCTCCTTTGATTTACTCCTTGAATGAGTAGATATGACAATTATAGCTCTTGACACCTTCTTGGATGATAACAATTAAGCCCCTTAATGTATATGGGTTGAAGGTGTAGTTGTAGCCTTGAAAGACCTTCAATTTATAGCTGCAAAATGCTTCCAACGGTCATAAGACTTGTCTCCAACGGATATATTAATATCCCCAACGAATATATTCCTTTAGTCTTCATTTTGCTGCAGGAAACCCTAATCTGCGGTGCACCGCGGGGTTGGTCCGGTGTACCGCACATTTACTTGCTCTCTGACGGGCTAGCCCCCTGGTCCGTGGTGTAGTCCGTGGGTTGCGGTGTACCGCACAGAGACTCCGGTGTACCGCACCAAAGGTTTAAAACACCTTCTAGTGATTATATCTTTTACTATGATGCTCGGATTAGAAAACCTTCTTCACGAGAGTTGTAGAGAACATGATTCTAATAAACTTTGTAGTTGATCACTAAAGCTAATTCTCAATGTACACAAAGATAAGGTTAATAGCATTTGTATGAGAAGTAGTTTCTTAAGATAAAACAATAAAGCTTTGATCTAAAAGATAAAGAATGTGCTTTTTTGATGAATTAGAGTGCAAGATAGAATATGTATAACAAGAATAATTAGCACACTAAACACAAGAGGATTTGTCACATTAAAACAACCTATTAAGGGAGGCTATATGCCAACAATCTCCCCCTTTTTGATGATGACAAATCCTTCACTAAAACACCTTAGGAATGATATGAAAGTTCAAGCTCTAATGAAATATAGCTCCCCCTCACAATAAGCATTTGAGTAAAAATGAATATAAGATATAAAATGCATTTGTGAGTATTAAAAAGTGCAATTTTGAAAGTTTTAGTGCACATATTTCTCCCCCTTTGTCTTCATCAAAAAGACGGGATAATAAAATAAAATCAAACAACTAATCATAGAAGAGCTAAAACTCAAGTGAATAGATTTTGAAAAACAACATAAAGAGATCAAGGGTTAAGAGCAATTAAAACATTTTAATTTTGAAATGCACAAGGATCAACAATTTGCAAAGCATGAAAAAGATAAGGGATAGAGACATTTTACCAACTTCTTGATCGAAAGGTTTTCATCTTATACGCTTTACAACAACACAAACGATTAGTGCATTTTAAGAGATAAACGATTAGTACAAACGATTAATCAAGCATTTTAGTTTTTAAAGATAATTTAAGAAAAACTCCCCCTCACAAAATGCATAGAGTGTTTGTTTCAATTTTGAAAAAGTTTGACCAATAATTTTACCCTTTTTATTAATAAGAATATTTGAACCGATTTTAAGAAATCAAGGGGTAAAATTTAATCTTTGAAAAGTATAGGGGTCAAAATGCATTTTTCAAAAGTTTAGGGACTAAATGCAATTTTGAAAAATTTCAAGGACCTAAGTATAACTTTCTCAAGACAATAGGGACCTAGGTCTAATTTTCAAGCATAAGAAAGCTAAATGCAACTTGTTCAAACTATAAGGACCTCAAATCAATATTTTTCAACCTATAGGGATCACAATGCAATATTTTCAACCAATAGGGACCACAATGCAAAATAAAACAATAAACCCCGAATCGCGGTGTACCGGACCATTGTTGCGGTGCACCGCACTAATGCTCGACTAAAAGGTGTAAGAGGAGAGAATAGAAAATAGGCAATTTGCATAAACACCCGAAGCTAATACGAAAACTCCCCAATAGTATAGAAATATTTTAAAACTACTAAAAACGCTTTTGTTTTGAAAAGATTCAACATGGAAATCTCGAAAACAAAGAAATCAGTTTATTTCATAAATACCCTTATATTTTCTAAAAAATACGAAAAGACCCAAAATCAAAGTTAAGCAATTTTAAGTATGAAAAGGTCAAGTCATACAAGATATTTGCACAATAGGGAATAAACCATATAAGCACATAATGAAGCACAACATATAGATAGTAAGGCTAAACAATTTCATGCAAATGAGTTAATGACCAATAATGGATTAATTCCCCATAATTCTATGCATAAAAACATTTTTGAAATGCTATGGGAAATTCAAAAGATTATCGAAAAAAAATATTTTGAAAAGCAATTTCTTTAAAAAAAAAACTCACCCATATGAAAATGCAAATTTGTGATCAAAGATAAATTGAGATTTGAAAGTGAAAACTAGTATCTTTGATCTTTCTTCCCTTTTTTTCAACTATAAAAAGAATCAATAGGCACTTTTGAAAGATATAAAAACTTGTAAGAATAAAAAGTGCCATTTATAATCGTTGAGGGACTAAAAAGCAATTTCACATAGTAGGGACTAAAAATGCAAATTTTCAAAAATATGAACTAAAATGGCAAATTTTACATGTGAAAGATTATGAAGTCCAAACTATGACACTTTGGAGAATTTAATAAATATGAGAGGTCAAAGTGCAATTTTGAAAATTTTGGGGACTAAAATGCAATTACCAAAATTCTAAGAGCTAAAGTGCGAAAAACATGATTCAAGAGATTTTGATGCAATATCATTTATAACAAAGAACCAATGATTAGTAACACAAGATAATATCCAAAGATAAAACATGATAAACACAACTAATCAAATCAAAACCAAATCATAATTATAAACACAAGCCATAAGGAGGAACGCAAAAATATATACGAGATAAAGAAAAGAAATCACCGGATTTTCCTTTTTCGAGATTTGAGTGTTCTTTCGTATATTAATTCTTCCATTTGTTTCCTCCAAGCAAAGTAACGATCACCTACAAGAAAATGGAGGTTGTGTAGAAAACAACTCTTCCAAAAGATTAAATTCCAAATCGTTTACTCTACTAACGGTTAAGCTATTCACGTAGAGTTAGGCTCTGATACCAATTGAAAGTCCTAGAGGGAAGGTGAATAGGATTACTAATAAAATTAATGCCTAATTAAAAAACTTTTGGACAATTATAAGTTTAAGAAAGAAACTTCTAAGTCAACTAATATATCAAACTCCTAAGGGATCATACAATGGATAAGCTAAGAGGTTCGATATATAAGTGATACAAGTAAAACGAGTTTCTAATCTCTTACTACTCTAGATGACAATATGTTAGATAAACTAGATAATCAATATCACAATATTCATACTAGCATATTATCAAACATATAAAGTGCGGAAAGTAAATAGAGTATGGATAGAAAGATACACACGATTTATAGTGGTTCGGTTTCCCTACATCCACTACCTAAGGAAGCCTCCTTAGGATTTCAAGCTTTTCACTAAGCTCCCGTGTCTCTCTTAACCGGGTCGAGAACACAATAACCCTTACAACCTCTTCCATAACACGAAGGACAACCTCTTCAAAACCACGAAGGAAACTCTTGTGTAATCACAACACAAGGACACCGAGTATACTCCCGATACTCTAATTCTCTCTTAATCTATCTGTTACAAGAACTAGACTTAAGAGGATAAATACAAAGTGTTTAAAGGGTGAAACAACTTTGCTAATGAACTCCTAAAGAGATGATATAACTATAAGCTTAAAACTTCTCTTGAGTTGATAATAACTTTGAACCTCCTTTGATTTACTCCTTGAATGAGTAGATATGACAATTATAGCTCTTGACACCTTCTTGGATGATAACAATTAAGCCCCTTAATGTATATGGGTTGAAGGTGTAGTTGTAGCCTTGAAAGACCTTCAATTTATAGCTACAAAATGCTCCCAACGGTCATAAGACTTGTCTCCAACGGATATATTAATATCCCCAACAGATATATTCCTTTAGTCTTCATTTTGCTGCAGGAAACCCTAATCTGCGGTGCACCGCGGGGTTGGTCCGGTGTACCGCACATTTACTTTCTCTCTGACGGGCTAGCCCCCTGGTCCGTGGTGTAGTCCGTGGGTTGCGGTGTACCGCATAGAGACTCCGGTGTACCGCACCAAAGGTTTAAAACACCTTCTAGTGAGTATATCTTTTACTATGATGCTCGGATTAGAAAACCTTCTTCACGAGAGTTGTAGAGAACACGATTCTAATAAACTTTGTAGTTGATCACTAAAGCTAATTCTCAATGTACACAAAGATAAGGTTAATAGCATTTGTATGAGAATTAGTTTCTTAAGATAAAACAATAAAGCTTTGATCTAAAAGATAAAGAATGTGCTTTTTTGATGAATTAGAGTGCAAGATAGAATATGTATAACAAGAATAATTAGCACACTAAACACAAGAGGATTTGTCACATTAAAACAACCTATTAAGGGAGGCTATATGCCTACACCTTCTAATCAAACATGATAGCTTTAAAAAATGTAAAGAAAAAAACTCTTATTTTAAAAGAACTCCTCGTCGGTTTCAGATTTGTTTACACTACTACATGCGACGGAAAAAGCGACGACCCGCGTCGTCGCTAGTCATAGGCGATTTCGTCGCTAGTAATTCGTCGTTAGAAATATTTTTCGCGACGAAATTCAGTAATCTTGCCGCTAATGACTGAGCCTGATTTGTGACAACAAAAGTCGTCGCTAAAGACTTTTAATTAGCGACGAAATAAGTTCGTCGCTATCCAAATCAATTAGCGACGAAAGCGTTGTGTCGCTGTCAATTTGTTTTGGCGTAAAAAATGGACTCGTCGTTAGTTGAACGAGTACTAGCCACAAATTTTTTTCTCCTCTTTTGCGACTAAACCACCGTCGTTAACATTGTTTTTTTATTCTGAATTTTTAATTATAATTATAACTTAAATTTGTATTTCTATTTTTTATTTCTATTTTTAATTTAGTTTTAATTTGTATTTCTATTTTTTATTTATACTTTCAATTTTAATTTGTATTTCTATTTTATTTTAATATTAATACAAATATATTGAATAAATAATTAAAAACATCAAATATTTATCAAATAGAAATAATTAATTAAATTGAAGTCAAACATCGAAAATAAAGTCAAATGTCCGATAAAAAGTCAAAACACCTGATTAATAGTCAAAATAAAGTCAAAGCTCAAGGTATCAGTTGTCCATATAGTATTTTTGATGTATACAATATAAATATCTTATTCTTTAAGTACTGCATTATTATCTACCATTATAAGTGAGAAGAAAAAGATGATCAAAATTAAAATGTCTATCATTTCTTAATCCATCAACTATGTATTTGAGAGAATCAGTGAAAGAAATTGCCTCTAAAAATATTTTAATTAGTTAAATACATATTTCTATTTTTTCTGTTCAAATGCATAGTCTATGTCTGAAAAACAGAAAAACATGTTCTATGTATTTGACAAACAAAGAACACATTTTTTTATTTTCCAAACATAGAAGTATTGAACATTCATTTGAACATAAAAAATTAGAACATTGATTTAAGTAAAGGTGAAGCATTTTTAGAGGCATATTTTTTTTTTACTAATTCTCTCAATGACATATATATATATATATATATATAAAATGAAAGACATTTTAGTTTTGATTATATTTTTTTTTTACTCATAATGGTAAATAATAATGCATCAACCAAAGAAGAAAATATTTATATTGTATATATGGAAGTACTATCAAATGCATGTTCTATGACTGAAAAACAGGATAACATGTTCTATGTATTTAACAAACAACACGTTTTTCATTTTCCAAACATAGAGCATACATTTGACAAAAAAAACACTGAACATGCGGTTATACAAACTAATTTAGTTTGTATAACCGCATGTTCAACATTTTTTTTTTCAAATGCATGTTATATGTTTGGAAAATCAAAACGTGTTCTATGTTTTTATACATTGTATACATGAGTTTCCATACGCTTTTTATTTCAGATTTATGAGATTTCTCAACCAATACCAAAATTCATCTACATCCAGTCTTAACTTTCAAAAATTAGCTCAAGTCATAATCTTGGAATAGCTAAATTCACTACTTTCGACGCGAATATGTAAATTCATCTTTCAGAGTTCTTATTTGGCTCTATTATATACTTGATTTCAAATTACTTCCCAAAATGTAGTTGTCAACTTTCGTCCCATACATATGATACATACTATAGGGACGAGTATATTCAATTTTCTCTAAACATTTTAATGAAGAGTATTGGCCCATAAAGTAAAAAACTCACACGGGTTCTGATTTGCAGTATTCTCCACGAAGGAGTCATCATTTAGCTTAATGGAGTTTGTAGCAGAATCAACTATTTCTTTACTCCTATCATCTGATTCCTTAGAAAACACGAGTTGTAAGGCTCCTTAGAAGAAAGAAGCTCGAAGAAAACATAGACGAGAATACGCTGAAAGAAACAGAATGAAGCCGTTAATTACGGTAAAAAAGGCACGTCAAACTTACATGGTTAGGCTAGGGTGCTATCAGGCGGAGATGGTGGTCAGGGGCGGATCCAGAAGATAAAATGAGGGGGGGCTTGATATATATATGAGGTTTCGGGGTTATCGTTTCTAATTTTTTTAAGGTAAATATAGAAAGTATAAATTTATAATTACCAATGTTAAAATATGGATATGCAACACTATTGTGATTCTCGTTCGTTCAACAAGTGAATTTATAAGTTAGCACTTACCTAAATATGAGGCAAAATAACACCATTAACGCTAATTTTGGGTAAAAAACATCATCACACCTATATTACATAGTATTGCTAAAATTATATTATTATATTATTATTTTATATTCATTTCTAATTATCTAAAAAGATAAATATTATAAATTTATTAAGTAATGTATAAAAACAATATTAGCTTAGAATTCAAAATAAAGACTGGTATAATAGATTACAATATTCTTATAAGTCGATTTTACATTCTATGTCTATTTAAGAAAAAAATAAAGCAATTGCTATGATTCGAACACACAACCTCTATTTTAAATCTTAAAATCAAACATAGCATTCCACTAGGCTACAATATCTTATGTGTACTTTCAAAGCACGAATGTATAATATAAACGTTCATAGGGGAAAAATTATTTTTCGGATGAAAAATACACTTGCATATCCTAAAATTTACGGGTTCAGGGGGGGCTTGAGCCCCCCTAGGCCCTATGTAGGTCCGCCCCTGGTGGTGTTGCCGTTGATCTAGGACGGGTTTTAAGTGGTGTGGGGGTTTGATTTTTGGGAAATGGGTTGGTGAGTGTTAAAAGAGGTGCGTTTTCTATACTTTCATTTTCCACGGCCCCGAAAAAAATTATTTTGCCGTAATTGCACGATAAGTCTACATATTATCCAAAATTTCTAGATAGATCGTTATATAATGCTAAAATACACTATAAATCCCTATATTGTGTAAAGATTGCAATATAAGTTCGAATATTATTTTTTTAAATTAATCATCTGATAAATTTCCTTTTTTTATACAAAATAACATACATGTTGTTGTAAAAAACAAAAAATCCTATAAATAAAATAATTTAAAGTCTAATAAAATAAATTTTAAAATTTAAGGGGCCAAATGAAATTTTTTAAAACATTTAAGAGTTAATTACAAAAAAAATCTATGAAAAAAAATTAAAAAGAACCAAGAACTTGAATATTTAATTGTATTTACTATCTAATTTCGTCAATAAATTTTATTATTTGATAGAATTAATCTCTAAACTTTAAATTAGGGAGGGCTAATTTTATGCTATAATTCTTTTTAGTTATATTTTTATCTATTTTTTAAAAAAAAACAGGTTAAATTATAGTGGGCTGGATAGGCTTGGGTGGGCTGCAGCCCACCTCAGCCCACCCCTACATCCGCCCCTATGATATAAATCATTACTTTAGGGCGTGTGTTTGCACATAATGAGATTTTAATCTAGTTCATTTAAACGCTGGATCAATGAATCTGATTTTGAGTTGTTTTGGAATACTGTATTTATTTAGGAATTTGGCATGAATGAGAGAACTTCAGTAATAAGGGTATGGGTGCGATCCCTACTAGGTGAAAGAGGATAAATTTTGTAAATTTGGACTATGGAAGGAGATGACTGCGACTAGAGGAAGATCTTTCAAAAGTGGACTTTTGATGCAAAGAAGAGATCGACAATTTACAACTAAAGTTAGGCCGAGAAGGATGACTGAGGTGTGCAGATTTAAGAGGAAAAGAGAGACGATAAATACTGAATCAAGTAAAACTAGCATACCTGTAATTTAGCAATTTTTTCACAATATACGTTTGGTAGTATATCTAAACTTTTGCTCAAAGCCTGTCCAAGCTGTTAAGAGAAAATATATTGCCAGGACTTTTTTCTTAGACTATCTCAATGAAATAAAGTTACTTCATAAATTTGTTACATCAATTTTCAATTTACTACTCTATAATTATACTTCATATCTACTATTTATTTATAATTAATTTTTTTTATATTTACATATATATTTATTATTATAATAGTAATAATAATATATTAATTTTGTAATATATAATTTTATTATTAACTAATTAAAATAAAATATAAAATTAAATTATTTTTATTTTTATTTACACTTATATTATACACTTGAATTGCTTTTATTTAATATTTAAATATATTTTTTAGTTTAATTTTGTTGTTATACGTAAAAATGAATTGTCACGCCAAAAAGCTTGAAAATATAAAAAGATGACTTGGACACCATATATATATATATATATATATATATATATATATATATATATATAATGTGTTGCTCCATCAAGAATCTTAAATATATGGATGACTTGTAACATATTAAAAATATCCAAAAAGACTTGTTACATCAAGATGTGTGTTGTCCTATCACGATACTTTTAGAAGTAGCTATAATGTGTTGTTTAATGTGTTACCATCAAGATCTTCTTTTATGAAAACATGTGAAATCTTGACCTATAAAAGTAACCTTCAATCTCATAATGTAACCACAGTTCACTTAATTTTTGTAACCCAAAATTGTACTCCCTCTGTTTCAAAATGTTTGTCCACTTTGCTTTTTACGCAAATTAACAAATGCAATTATTATATACCCTATTACAAAACTACGCTTCATAGAGTGTCTTGATATCTTAAATGTGTATTGGAAACATAAATTCTAATTTTTAATAGGGGTAATAGTGGAAAGAAGTAGGAAAATTGTCTTGATATTATAAGTGGACAAATATTTTAAAACTACATTTTTAGTAAGTGGACAAATATTATGAAACGGAGAGAGTATAGAATTTCTATTTTCTCGTGTTGATACTCCTATATGGTTTCTAAACGTGTTTTCAAGTTTAGTTTCCGCAAAACATGATTTTCAAACAAATAAAAAATCGACGAGGAGTTCTTCTAAAATAAGAGTTTTTTTCTTTACATCTTTTAAAGCTATTGTTTTTTATTTGAGGGTATAAAACATACCGGTAATCGAAGATTGGTACAACCCGTATTTATCACCATAAGCATAATGACTAACTTAGTGGATAATTACATTATTAAATGTCAAGGTTTATTGATACGTTTGCATTTTTAAATATTATTAAAAGAAATATACTTTTCATTATCATTAGAATTTACATACACCTAAGTGTTATAAGTAGAAACCCTTAATTCATTTTTCACAATACAATTAATAAAGTCAGGACAACTATTTATTATTTTTAATATTAATAGATTTTTTAGCAAAAATAGCTAGTCACCTTTAATACTTATGCAACCGTATGAATAAGTTCCATTTTAATTATTGATCCTATATTTCAGAAAAATTTAAAATTATTTTTAGTCTCGGATAAAAAAATTACCTCGAAGTGGTGTTTATGGCAGAGAAGCGATGTATATCATTGAGTCAAGTGGGATTGCTTTGGGCAACCCCGTAAACCCGTTCCTCGTTAATAAACCCTTCAAACATAAAAAAACTTGGTAACTGCTTTCTGGTGAGCCCACCCATCTCGGCCCACGTTCTCACTCTCTCAATTCGTCAATTCCAACGGATTTATTAATTATCTGGTTTTTCTTTGATAAATTAGTGATTGGTTCTAGGTTAATAATGTTCGGTTGTGTAAGTGTGGGTGTGAACGGTGTAGAAGGGAGTGAAATGGCTGGAGTACGATGGAGTATTAATTGTGATAATCAGGTTTGTGTTGGTGGTTTCTGATGGGATATTGGGTACTAGTAGCGGGGAAGACAGGGGATGGATTTTGGATTTTGGATTTTGGATTTTGTTAGAGGTTTTGGGGTTGATTTGTAATTCTTTATAACTAATATTGTACCAAAGGAAAACTGTAGATTACGTGTTACCTGAGATGTCAACAAGGTTGAGTCATCCTCCATTTAGGGCTGCAGTATGTGGTCCTTTTTTCTCTATTTGAATTTTACCTTTGATATGCCATGCAAGTGTTTCTGAATATGACTTCTGATGATGATGGAGAAATTAACTCCATAGCGTATATCTTCATTGCTCAGATTATTGAAAAGGAATAATGAGGTTTGCAGTTTATGAAGTTGAAAGTGAAAAAGAAAGCTTGGTAGAAAGGGAAAACACGTTTAAGTTTTAGAATTTGAACAAAAAACCAGAAAAAGGTAAAGGAAAGGAAGATGTGTTTAGAAAATTTTCTTAGAAGGTTTGGTAGAGGAGAGGAGAGGAGAGAAAGTTGAGAGATAAATCATATTTCACGTTTTTACTACGATTCGTTACGCCAACTAAGCATTCATACACAATTTAGAAAACATCACATGTGGATGTGGATTGTGGAGTCTTAATTATTGAGACAATAAAATAAATGTTGGTGATTTCACTGAATTCGATGTATCTGTCCTGCAGTACAAGAATGTATTTAATTAGCAGCATGGGCGAGTTTATGAATGGATACAATTAGCAGCATAGACAAAATTTGATGCTACAAGAAAATTTGATGGACAAAATCAGAATATAGAATGGGCGAGTTTATAATTGCAGTCTGGTGCTTGAATCATTAGCAATGACTTAAATTTTGTCGCTAATGATTTAAAAGAATTCAAAAACCATTATTTAGATTAGTCTAATCCAACTGAGTAGTACTTTTTGAATTCTTTCAAAGCTACTTCATTTTGTATTTTGAGGTATTCAAGTTTTGGTATATTACCTTCTCATATGATAGGTTAAACATCAACAAGTAGCAATCACAGAAATAGTCATAAAGAACATGTTGGAATTTATTATTAATTAAGTGTGTTTTAAATCATTTAAATAAGATATTAATATAATTTTTTTAATGTTTTTATAGAAAAGTAGAAAAGACATTTTTTATGAAAAAAATGTTTCACATAGGAGTAGAGATGGAAAAATATATTAGGTTAAAATAGCTTACCCATCCATTACTTTCAAAATAACCAAAGGTTACGAAGACAAAAGGGAAAAGGCAAATCACCACACGCGCACGCACCACCGCCCGGCCCGTCGACGGCGTGGCTCGTGGGGGAGTTGGGGAGTTGGGGAGTTTGGAGAGTCAAAAAATGAAACTAGTTTTCAGAAAAAGTTCTAGTGGAAGAATACTAGATCTTATAGTAGTCAATGGCAAGTCAAAATCTTTTCAGCCAAAAGACAAACGACCACCAATCACACACCAGACAATAAGCGTCCAGATTCATTGCTGAAAATTAAAACGTGTAACATATGAGTCAACCAAAACGTTAGTCAATCAATGACCAATTATGGAGACAATCAAGGGCATTAATAGGGACGTTTCTGCAAACCGTCACCTCACCTACTCCCCTATAAATACAACTTTTTCCCACCTTTTTTTACTTTCGTAACACACCAGAAAATAACCAACATTCTACCTATCTTCTCTCTGAAAACTATATTCGTTAGAATTTCCGTTAGAGATAAGCGGTACGCCATAATATCTTTTTAACACCATATTACTGTGTAATCGTTGTAATTCTTTTCTGTTTTTTCGTGTAAGTGTTTCTTTTGTCATCGTACTTCCATTTCTGTTATAGTTAGTTTACTTTAACTGAAGTATTATTTTTCTTGAAATTCTATTTCTTCTGTCTTGAAAACCAGTATCTTTCAGTTTTACCAACATAACACACCAATACCCGGTAAATTGCTCAATCGCTGATATTGTCGTGTGGTCGCCATCAAATCCTTTAACAATTAGTTTCTAACAACCCAACTTTAATGATCATGGTAGTCACTAAAACTAAAACATTACCATTACCGATAGACTTAGCCACCAATAACAACTACACTGAAGATCTAAAGGTGGATTCCACCGCCAATAAGTTATTTATCTTTTGCATATAAAGAATAAGAGTTTTGAATGAAAATATAGTTATCTTTGCATATAAATAATAAGAGTTTTAAATGAAAATATGGGTTTGATAAATGTTGGAGTATTTGATATCTTTTGGGTTTGATAAATATTATCATGCCTACACTAAAGAAAGAAGGAAAAGAAATAACATTACCAATATTACTAATGATAATGGTATATGGTTAGAGAATAAAAGTGATATAAACAATGAAATTATTAATTATTTCAATAATATATTCACTTCGGTGGGTAAAAGAGATTATAATAATACCATTGATGTTATCTCCACCAAGATTGATAATATATCAGCTAATAACCTCAATAAACCCATCAATGAGGAGGAAGTTAAAAAAGCCACCTGGGAACTGGGACCTAACAAGGCCCCAGGACCTGATGGATACAATGGAAATTTCTTCAGACATTACTGGGAAATTATAAAACTAGACCTTATGAGAGTTATTAATAACTTCTGGAACAATAAAGGGGATCTAGCTGAGATTAATCAAACTATTATCACCCTTATACCAAAAATTAGTAAACCTACTAATATAAAACACTACAGACCTATTAGCTGCTCTAATTTTATTTATAAAATCATAGCTAGAATTTTGGTCAACAGATTACAACCATATATGAACTCACTAGTAGGGGAAAATCAAAGTGCATTCCTACCAAATAGAGTAATACAAGAAATTACTATGATTGCCCATTAAAT
Source organism: Nemophila menziesii (assembly GCA_029959085.1). Taxonomy (NCBI): domain Eukaryota; kingdom Viridiplantae; phylum Streptophyta; class Magnoliopsida; order Boraginales; family Hydrophyllaceae; genus Nemophila; species Nemophila menziesii. The sequence continues at coordinate 1,371,508 of JARWIR010000065.1, read as the reverse complement.
CATTACTCATATCAAAAGAAGGAAAACAACAAAAAAATATATGGTAGCTATTAAAGCTGATATTCAAAAAGCTTATGAATATGTTGAATGGGATTTTCTTCAAGATCTCATGTTAAAAATGGGTTTTAATAGAGATTGGATAAGGAAACTAATGATCTGCATTACCTCTGTAACATACTCTGTCATTATCAATGGTGAAACCCACCAATTACAAAAACCAACTAGAGGCATAAGACAAGGGGACCCCCTCTCACCTTTGATCTTCTGCCTAATATCACAAACCCTAAATGATCTGGTAAGGGACAAAAAAGAAAAACAATTAATACAAGGAATCAAAATAGGAAATAAGTGCCCTAAAATTACTCATCTCCTTTTTGCTGATGATAGCCTATTTTTTCTTAAAGCTGAGAATATAGAAATACAATCCTTTATGGAAATCATGAATATTTATAAGAATGGGACAGGACTCTGTCTAAATCTTAATAAATGTGGAGTAATCTTTAGTCCTAATACACCAACATTTCTTCAAAATGTGATGGCAGCTAGGCTAAATATGAAAAAAAACACATAATCTTGGAAACTATTTAGGTCTTCCTACAGAATGGAGTAGATCAAAATCAAAAGACCTTCAATTTCTAGTTGATAAGGTCCTACAAAGATTGGAAAACTGGAAAACTTTATTCCTTTCTGAAGGAGGAAAAGAAATACTAATTAAAGCCATCATTCAAAGTTTACCGAACTATATGATGTCTAATTTTATATTTCCCAAAAAGATAGTAAATCAATTACACTCTATCATTGCACAATTTTGGTGGGGTGACAAAGGAAAAAAAAGAATTCATTGGGCTAAATGGGATCTTTTAACCTTATCCAAATTTGATGGTGGACTTGGTTTTAGAGACCTTCACCTAATGAACAAAGCATTACTAGGCAAACAAGCTTGGAATATTGCTAATAAAAAAGAATCCTTACTCTATAAACTGTTAAAAGGAAAATATTTCCATAATTGTGATTTCTTAGAAGCCAAATTAGGAAGCTCTCCCTCTTGGGGATGGAGAAGCATTCTAATAGGTAGAGAAACTTTTGAGAATAATATAAAGTGGAAAATAGGTAATGGAGCCAATATTAAATTACATGAACATAATTGGATTAGTAATAATAACAGCGTTATAAAACCAAAGGATAGTGCTGTAACAAATGCCAAACAACTCATGAAAGTTGATAAAACTTGGAATATTGACCTAGTAAGAAAACTCTATAGCAAAGAGGGTAGTGATAAAATAGAAAAAATGATAATACCTAAAGTAGAATGTGAAGACCTTCTTTGCATTAATTTCTGCAAAAATGGTATATATACAGTTAAAGAAACATACCATAAGTTAAAAAATGAAGAAATCCAAAAGGATATTATTAAAAATCAAAACATACCAACAATATCAATCACTAGGGGTAAAGATCTTTGGAATCTAATTTGGAATATGGAAACCCCAACCAAAATTAGAAATTTCATGTGGAGAGCAATTAGAAATTTACTCCCAACTGAAGAAAACCTTTTTAACAGAAAATGTAATGATACAAATATATGCAAAATTTGTAACAATAACATTGAAACAGTAGAACACATGCTTTTTAGATGCCCTTGGGCCAAAAGTGTATGGTTCAATAGCCCTCTTAATATAAAGTCAGATAATGATAGCACAAATAGAATAGATCAATGGATCTTAAACTATGTCAAACAAATAACAAATACCTTTGACAAAAAAGATAGGGTATTAGAACTTATTTGTACAATTCTTTGGCAAATATGGAAGAATAGAAACAAATTTATATATAATGGAAAAAAATGTGACCCTATTATCACTATTAATAATTCAATTGAAACTTGGAAAGAATACTATAAAATTTCAAACCCTAATGATATTAACTTTATGGATAAAATTTATGGAGAAGATATCACAAATCAAAACGTAAGGCCTATTACTAGTACTAACACCAATTTATATAACAATTTAAAATTTAAAGAAAAATGGAAAAAACCACCACCAAATAAATTTAAAATAAACTGTGATGCTGCTTTCTCTTATAAAGGATCAGCTATTGCATGTTTAGTAAGGAATTCTAATGGTGAATTTGTAGCAGGTAAAAGTTGGAAAATCGAGACAGATTCAGTACTAGAAGCAGAGGCCACAGGGATCCTTAAAGCAGCAGAGTTGGCTTTAGATTATCCTTTTGGAAGCGTTATTATAGAGAATGATGCTGAGCAAATCATGAAGCCCCTATCTTCAGGATTCCCTTTCTCTAATCATTCTATTAAAAACATTGTTTGTAATATTTATTTTTTGGCGGAACTTTCGAGTCCTTCTTTTACTCTTATTCCTAGGAGTAGAAATGTTGCTGCTGACTGGGTTGCTAAACAAGAGCTCTTAAGCAATTTGTTTGGCAATTGGGATGTTTCTATCCCTCCCCAATTAGCAAATATCCTTCGAGTTGACAAGGACCCGATAGGGGTAGGGTAACTTTGTAACCGTTTCTATCTTTCTATTAATCTATATATAATGTTTTGAACCAAAAAAAAAATTCAGATGGCACAAAATCGAAGACAAAATTGTGGGTAAGGGTACAATGCACGTGGAGGGGGACAAAAAATAAATGGTGATTTTCCTGATTTTTAGTAAAATTTCTTGGACAACGGTACTAATGAGCAGCATGGGGATCTCAAGTGTCATGTTTGGTAGTTCAACTCTTTATAGCCCAATTGTAAATTTTCTTCTGTTTTTTTTCCTGCAAAATAAAGCTTAAACTTACCAGTAGTGTAGTGTGGAACATTGCATATTTTGTTTTATTAGTTTTATCCTTAAACTTGGCATAATTTAGAGAAAAATAAGTTTGTTTGAATTGTATCTATGTACCAAGCCTGTGTCTGTGGATGTAATGGCATGGCCATCTTAAAATCATTTGACGATGCATTTAGAGATGGTGTTGATGTGATATCAATTTCCATTTCTTGAAGATATAAGATATAAAATGGTAAAATGTGTATTCTTGTTATTTCATTTTTGGTATTCCTATCTTAGCCACTCAAATTTGAGGCTTCAATAAAGGATAATCAGCTACAACTTCACCAACTGTTAGATACAGTCAATTTGATCCAAAAGCTTCCAATACATTTGACAACTACCATCTTCACACATTATATGATCAATTGATTTTAAAACAAAAATTTAGCAAATTATTTAGCAATATTCATTATATCCATCAGTAATAGTTGTAAAAATGATTTATGCTTACCTTGTATGCAGAACTGAGTCTCCCCTGGATTTTTCAAATATTTGATAAATAGACTACGTATCATGAAGCAACAGAGTACTAATCAAAGACCCTATTATGATCATTACTCGCTTAAAATTCAACGGTGATTGACAAAAACATAGTGGCATCATTATTTGCATTTACCTTGGAATTTCTATCAAACTCGATCGGATCAATAAAAAACTTGACTCGGGAATCACATCAAACACCTTAAAGGAAGTAGTATTTTCTGCATTTTTATTCATCAAAGAGGAAGAAGAAGACTCCAATTTTTCACCGTTGGGATTTGAACTCTCAATTACACCCAAATTTCTATTCAAAACACTATATTCCAGTGAATTGTACAATTTAGAATTCATCAATAATCTTATATTTTGATTAACATAAATAAAATCCAAATTATAAACAAATTTATCCTAAAATTGGAATTAGTAAATTACTAAAACAAAAAGTTTTGCTGATAAAAAAAGCAAAACCCATTTACTTAAACATGATCTGTTTTTGACAAAAAAAAGAATATGATCTGTTTTTTATAATAAAAGAATAACATGATCTGTTAAAATATTGAATTTAATACTCAAAAGTCAAAACCCATTTACTTGAACATGATCTGTTTTTGACAAAAAAAAAAAAAACATGATCTGCTTTTAACAATAAAAAAGAACTTCACAGCCTCGTATACCACTGTATCCTTGGAAAAAATAATGTATACCACAAGGATATAGGAAATCATGTCTAGTGGATGAAGTATAGACAGAGGTGAAAATCGGATTTAAAATTTTTGATTTTTGACTTTCCGTAATCCAAAAGTTTTGATTTCAAGAAATATATTTTTAAAGTTTCGAAATTTCAAAATTCCGATTTTCAATTATTTCAAAAATTTAAAAGATCATTGAGTCTAAGATGTTTTTCTGTAATATTTATTTTTTCATGCAATTGAAAAAAACAATAGTAATTTAGCATTATTTTCGTACTACGTTGACTGTTTAGTATTGTTTTGAGTAATGATATTTGTCGCCTCTTTTCGGTTCACCCTTGTATCACCCTTTATGTGTCATTAAATAAAGAAAAGAGAAAAAAAGTAATTAGGAAAGAGAATCGCTCTGATTGGTGTTTTAAACCTCCACATAGGAGGTGATATAAGGGTGAACCAAGAAAAAGTGATAAATATCATTACTTTATTGTTTTTTAATGTTCCATGTAATTTTTATTATTGTTATTTCATGTAAGTTTTTAACTATTATTATTTCATGTAAGTTTTTAACTAATGTTTCAATTTTCAACCATTAATTCTCCTATCTCCGAACCAAAAGTTTCGAAATGCCAAACCAAAAGTTTCGAAATTTCCGTATCGAAACTTTCGAATTTTTCGGTAAATTCTGAAATTTCGGATTCTGAGTTTATTTTCACAGTTCCGGAATATAAGATCGGAATTGGAATAGAGAAAATTTATTTCGAAAAAAATTAGAAATTTGAAACCTTTTTTTTCGATCTGTTCCTTTGGATTTCCATCTCTAGGTATGGACATGATTCATGGTTGTCTGATAAATTCTCTAGTGGTCTAGTGGTTAGACTAATCCGAAAGACCAAATTATTTGAGAATCGAATTTTATTGGAATCAAAATAATTTTAAATTTAAAATAGCTGTCATATATATTAAAAAAAAAAACTGATTCATTAATCGATCCATTAAAAATCTTTAGAAACTCATTGATCCCAAATCATTACAAATCTCCCAAACTAAAAATTAAAAAAACTCGCAAGCTTGCTCTTCGATCATATTAAAGAAAACTTGCAATCTTCAATTTTTGCTTCTTTATGGGTTAAACCCAAAAACTCCTAATATACCAATTAGTCTAAAAACTTTCAAACAAGGTGCATCTAGTTTTGCCGTACTAACCTTCTTTCTCTCAACTTTTCTTTCCGCAGCCGCACATTACTTCCATTTCCATAACGGCCGCTATCGCCGGCGGTCCTTGCTGGTGATGGCGGCCACCCCTACCTTCCTTTCTCTTTTCCCTTTTTCGTCTTCTTCTTTCCCTTTTCTTTTCTTCGTTGTTTTATCTGTTATATCCTGTTTGTCTTTTTTCACCGCCACCGAAGAAACACCATTTCCGCCGCCTGTTTTTGACGAAGCTTGTTCATCCTCTGGTGATGTTCATTTCGTGCACCATCATGGCCAGTTAGCCCTCAAGTTCTCTTCCAGTCTCGCTGCCCGATCCGCCAGATCGAGCCTGCTTTCAGGCCCATTTCATTTCGAATCAGGCAAGCTTTCAGGCCCTTTTGTCCCATTTCAGTTCAAATCAGGCAAGCTTTCAAACAGAATTTTCTTTTCACAACCTGAGTTTCCAAATTTCATTTTTACACTCGCTGGACTCTTCAGTCTGGTTCCTTTGAGATTTTATTTCGGTGGCGGCCGCACAAATCTTAGTGAGGAAGTAAAGTTTGGTTTTTGGTTTTCAAAATCTGCTATTTGGGTTCTGGGCCGTGTTCTTGGGTTTGCAGGTGTTTCTAGTGTGGTGTTTTGTTTGTTTTTTGCTTTTGTGTGGCACTATTTTATTTTTTGCAGGTTAATTCGACTTGGTGTGGGTGGTGATTCACTCCTGACCTTGTGTTTCAATTCATTTGAGCCCGTTAATGAAAGTATTGGGTGTTTGCCGTTCACTCAAAGTTTTCTTTGTCTGGTTTTCTATGGTTTGAACATCGTAGGTTACGAAAGACTAATTTTCCGGAATGAATTAAGATCGTGCTCCTTTGCTTCTGCTATTTGGTCTCCAGTAACGGTGTCCTCTAGCCTGATTGGTTCTCAAATGGAAAAACAGTGGGTGTTTGCCGTTCATCAATTGTTGCTTCCTTTTTGTTTCCGTTTTGGTAGAGTGGTATTCGATATTGTCCAGACTGAATGTAGGTGTCTGCTCTCGTGTTTCGTTGTTGGGTTGGTTCCCACTTTCCATCTCCACCCTTTTCACCCTTTAGCGTGGTGCATTTACCATCTTTGCTGGTGGTGCAATCTCCGGAGTACGGATGCTAGCCTGATTGGCGGCCTACCTGCTTTGCGGCTTTTTTGCCGATTTGTCGATTGCCTGGTGTTTGATTCGTTGATCAATCTTTGGTTCTCTTTGGATGATCGGAATGTGTTTTGGGGATCGTCCAGTTATCGAGATGTTAGAGCATTATCCTACTTAGCTTTAGTGTGTTATTTTACTTCTTTACTGTATTGCTTTTATTTTCTTGTCTGTTGTTTCTTTTGTAAAAAAAAAGTTTTGCCGTCTTCCATCAAACGAATAGTGAATATACATGTTTTCTTGTAAAAAAAAAATGTACTTGAGTTTTGAGTAATGAATATACCACTTAAAATTATATCACCTAAATATCATCTATGTGACGTCAATTGATTAACTATAAATGATTAATCAATCTATCTTTTTAAACAATTCATTACCAACCAATTCATGACACGTTATTAGATCGTATTTAGATGGTATATATTATTACTCTTTAGTTTTTCTTCTTTTGTTAGATTTTTGTAGTTATTTTATAAGTTGGTTTAATTACCCAACCTTACCAACTACTCCCTCCGTCCATTTATATTTGTCCTATTTTTTGTGGCACAAAGATTAAAAAAGACATTAAATACACTCTATCTTTACTATATTGCCTTTATTTATCGAGTGGCACCATTGCTTTTAACTAATTAAGTAGGGGTGATATTGGAATAATAGGAGAAAAAATGTCTTGATAGACAAATATTGTTGGATATCTTCTTTTAGAAGGATAAATAAAAGTGGACGGAGGAATTACTCATTCACTCAATTCTTCTATAAATAGTCAATGTTCTCCAACTCATTCATTCAATTCTTCAATGTTCTCTCCTAAACCTAAAAACAAAACACAAATTAAGAAATCTCTTCACTCACACTAACCTTTCCACCAAGCCGAACTGTCGCCACTCGGGGATCATTCTCCACCATCATCAACCCGTCGTGGCGAATAACCCAAATTAAGGTAAATTTATTTTTTTACCGTATGAGAAGTGATTCGCTGTGATGTGAATAGCGGTAATGGTAATTTGTGGAGATTATACAAGTTGGCTATTGCATATCATATGATATGGGTATGGGCAGACTTCTAGTGCAATTATTGCATAACATTGGGCCATATAGTGCATTTTTTGCATAATATAGGAAACTATAGCGCGGTTAACTTAGGGACACGTAGGGATATATAGTGCAATATTTGCATAATATTGGGACGTATAGTGCAATTAAACTGAAAAAAAAAATAACTTAGGTATCTCTATATAGTGCTGCACTAGGATTAGGTATATCAAACCAAAAAAACTCTCAGGAAAAATTGATATAGAATTTACCCCCGAACAGAAGATTTATGACAAAAGGTTGCTTTCTTTATCCATGATTGGAAAATCTAGATTGGATCTATTGAAATGCCCTTTTTCTTTCAGTTTTCTGCTTGAAAATTATAGGAATAATTTTATTTTGATGAACCAACCAGTCAATTGCAAAGTACTTAATAAAATGAACCTAGGACATATACTGTATTTTTTTTTCATAATATAGGGGTCTATAGTGCAATTAACTCACAAAATCAACTTAGGTATCTATAATACAATTTTAGCATAACATAGGGACATATAATGCAATTAACTCAAAAAATCGATTTCCACATTAAAAAAAAAAGAATTATGATGTGCTGGAGTTTAAAATTTGCTTTTACAATTGTCCTTTTCTTCTATTTTGCAGATAGAGTAACTTATAGGAATTTGCATTTAGGAAGAAATCGATATATGGGTGCAATCCCTGCTAGGTGGAAGAGATATGCATGGAGAAAAGTAATTTCGGTAGGTAAATCATAAAAGCATCCCAATATTTTTACATCAAACTTGGACAAAAAATATCGAAAAATAAGTTATCAGATTCGTAAATAAGTTTGTTTAAATTGTAACAGGAAATTGATTGGTTCAAGATATTATCAAGGCATAGGGATTTCCAAGTGAATGTTATACCTGACTTTTCATCTCGTGGCCCTTCATATGCCACTAAAAATATAGTCAAGGTAAAGTGTTTAGAATCTTGGTTATGTAATTGTTCATTTTTATTCGATGTGACAATATGATTTGTTTTACAGCCGGACATTGCAGCATGGCCTGCAAATGACTCTAACTTGGCTCTAGAGAAAAAGGAAGCACCACATTATAATATAATCTCGGGAACTTCAATGTATCAGCTGTTGCGGCGAATGTCAAGTCTCGATATCCCTTGTGGAGTTCATCGGCTATTCAATCAGCCATTATGACAACAGGCTAGAACTTAGCTTCACTTTTTTTCTTTCTTTTTTTAAGTTTCTAAAACTCTCTGATAGTTTTCTTTTCCATCTGCAGCTCATCAAACAAACAATGTGAAAGTTCCAATAACAACGTCTTCTGGATTAGAAGCTACACCATTTGACGTTGGAGCTGGTGAAGTAAGCCCAATAGCTGCGTTACATCTGGGGCCGGCAGGAAATGAGGGTCCTAGATTATAATCGGTGAAGAATATAGCTCCTTGGGTGATAACGGTTGCTGCCACTAGCATTGACCGTGATTTCCCAAGTCAATGCTCTCCTAGGAAATGGGAAGACACTCAAGGTAAAATTTACATCAAACTTAGAATAAAAATAATCAGAAATAATCTTTTGGATTCTTAAATAAGTTTGTTTGAATTGTGATAGGAAATTGATTGGGGCAAGATATTTATGAAGGAATAGATAGCCTAGAGATGAAGATGGATATGGTACACATGTTGTATCTACGATAGCTGAAAGACCGGTTTTAGGTGCATCATATTATCACTTAGTTGCAGGGACTGCAAATGGTGGGTCTTCAAGATCGTGATTTCCAAGTTGATTTCTTCTTAGGAAAAGGAAAGACAGCTTAAGGTAATCTAATATTTTCAAAATTATTTATTAAAAAAAAAAATACTAACTGTTCTGTTTACAGGTTTGGCAAACTTGAGAAATCTCCTTTGGTATATGGAAGAAATTTTATTCTATTTTCATCGGAACCACTTGAAAGATTATTGATTGTGACAAATTCTTGATCGCGAAGATTCACCTCTGCCAAGCCATAATATGATGCTCCTGAGATCGGCCTTCCAGCTACGGTAGATGCAACATGTGTGCCATGTCCATCCTCATCCCTAGGGTTATCTACTCCATAATATCTAGCCCCAATTAATTTCCTTGTTACAATTCAAACAAACTTATCTAGTCTTTATTGAAATGTTTGAAATTGTATTGAAATTGTATTGAGATTGTTTATCTACTGTTAACAATGTGATTTATATTTATCTACTTTGTTAACCGTTTAAGATTGCTAGCGTTTGCTAGATTGTTATATTTGTATGACTTGTAGCACATACATATATGCTCGGTTCTTAATTGATTGTTAGTTTTTTTTTTCCAATACCTTATATTAATAGGAAAGATTATAGAGTACTGAGGTTTGACCAACCAAACCCAAAAAAAAAAACATTTTTTTTTTTTTTTTTTGGACGAGAAAAACATATGTAGAATAACAATTACAAGAAAAAAACGACTACAACAAAAAAAGAAACAAGTCAAACTCGTTAGTTGTTCATTGCTACTATTTGCCTGCCAGTGTACTTGTAAGCTTTCCGCCCGATTTACTTTTTATTATTTTTACCAAACAAAAAGAAAAATATTACTTTTTGAATAAATTTGGACCAATATAGACATTGATTAAGATCAAATGAGAAATTTAACTTCAAATCGATGGAACTTAATTATGTATATAAGATATCCAAAATACAATCAATCCCTCAACCAAACTCTAAAGGTTTAGGTCTCTACTTGAAGTAGCGAATGTATTAAATAAATGATATATATCAATTTGAATGAAAATAAACTTTCAATCAGAATAAATAGATGATGCATTGAATTGTATAGTTCATTACTTATCAAATAATGTGACAAGAGGCTTCAAACAATCAAGTCTTTTGGGTTGGGTAAACATAGAAACAATCAACTTACATACATAGTGGCAAGGTCAACTGAATTGTATAGTTCATTACTTATCAAATAATGTGACAAGAGGCTTCAAACAATCAAGTCTTTGGGGTTGGGTAAACATAGAAACAATCAACCTGCATACATAGTGGCAAGGTCAACCTTAGAGCTTTTTTCAAGTTTGGCATGTTTTACACACACAAAAAAAATGGCAAATAAGTAAATCTAGTAAAATAATTTGGGTTCCACCACTTTGGGCGCGACTCGACTATCACCTTATATAGAAGGAGGACATCCAATTACCGTTTCTAATTAAACTTTCGTATTAAGAGAAAGGCGGTCATCGAATGATCGCCTTTCACCTAATCCGTTCTTTTAAGTAAAGACGGTCATTTGTTGACCGTCTTTTATGTAAGTGCGGTGAAAGACAAAGACGGTATTCTAATAACCACATTTAACAGAAACATTGACTATGAATAGAAACTCTCCTCATATATACCGTTTCTCTATACCCCTTTTCACTTCCCACCCATACCTACCAAAACCTTTTCGAAATTTTCCATTTTTTCTTCAAATCATTGGTTATTTCATCTTAAAGGTTATTAGTATCTTCATTTGTTATTATTTGTTGGTATATATCTTTGCAAAAAATTAGGTTTATTTAAATTCTAAAGTAGGTTGATGGTGGTCCTTTGTGTGTTCTAAAATAAATGCAAATGTAAATCGAACCACAACCGCAAGTGTACGGTTGTCCCAAGTAATATATGTGATAAACAGATTCGTTCGCAGGGACGGAATGGTTGACTACAATGCTTATCAGTTAATGAATAATTGCACTATGAAAGCAGATAAATGGTTTAATGATTGATTGGTTGTTTGTTTTAATTCTAAGTAATGAAAGATTAAAGTAAAATGCAAATAAATAGTAAAACGCAAATAAATAAATGTAAAACGCAAATATGAGAAGGTAGCACTTGAGATGGCAAGGGATCCTCCTAATTCTATTTCATAACATATTCTGTTTAAGGGTTAAATCGGTCAATTACAATGGTCGGGATTCTAAATTCCTTATACCCCCGTCAGGGTGGACTATAAGGCTATCCTAGAGTGTCACTAGTCCCGTCAGGGTAAATATGATCCACTTTTAGATGTTTAAGAATTTTACCTCATTGGCCCTAAAATTAGCTAAGTTCGTCAGAATCAATAGCTTCTATTTTAGATTGAATAATTGGTTCTATACCTAAACCCTCCGTCAGGATGATCCACACGCCACATATGTGGAATAGCCTAGATACTAATACCTGTTCTTAGTTCGCGACTCTAAAAACAGTAAACAATCACAAATTATCGAAAAGAGTAAAAGACCCAATTTAATTTAATTTAACAGAAACCCAAATTCAGAACATGAAATTCAATAGAATTGGGATTTACCCATAAAGCATTCTCAAGCACTAAAGTGTAATTAGCTCATACTAATTGAAAAGAAAGCTAAATTAAAGGAAATAAGACTCATATTGTTTTACAGAAATAAAATACAGAGAAACCTAATTTCGGAATTGGTTTGGCTGTGAATTGGAGAGTCTCTAGCTCCAAGCTTCTTCTTTTCCTTCTTTCTGCTTCTTCTCTGGACACTCTCTTCAAAGGATGAATTGAATTGAAGAATAAATTGAGAGGTGCTGAATAATGAGGTCTAAAGACCTATTTATAATGATAAAATCGGATTAGGGCTTTTACTTAAGGATTAAGTAAAAATTAGAAAAGCCCAAGTCCACTAATTAAGCCCAAATCCCGTAACTGCTGATACACCTTCACTAAAACGGCTTTTCCCGCTTCGTTATGACCCCGATTGACCTCATTCCAGTTGCTAAAGTTCCGTAACTCGATAAGGAACATAATCTCTTCAAAGGTCAGTGGCTAAATAATCTCTTAAGCACCTCGAAATCAGCAATCTATGGCCTGGAAAACAGATTTTCAGCTCTAAAAATAATATCTTCGGGATTTATCTTCAAGTCTTGCCTCTATATCACGATCTTTGACTTTCTCCTCGGATTCCTCTTCTAGCTAACATCTAAAACCTGTAAACTTTACACTAAAAATACCAATATTACGCGCAAAAGCTTAATAAATCAAAATTACTAGAAATAAAATGGAAATTCCGGATTATTGCATATTAGCACCAAAAGTCTATCTAAATAGTCAAATAAACACCAAAAATGATGTCTCCTAAGGGTCGAAAATACGAACAATTAAGGAGACATCAAGACCCCCAACTCAAACCTTTGTCGTCCCGACAAAGCAAAACTAAAAACAAGGGGAGTGAAGTAGATGCAAGAGAAAATAGAAGCTAGCAAATAAACCCTAAAGCAATGCTAAAGATAAATCTCGTATAGCAAACATTAAGAACTAACATACACATACACTAATCATGCAACATCAAAAATAAATAATCTCAATCATAAAATTAAAGTCGCAATGCTTGAAGGTTACACTTGTACTCATATCTGTATGATGGCTATAGGGTGGTCATTAATCCTAACTCGCTTTGAACGCTCCACCTAGTATATTTCCTATCAACAGAATCATAAATTCACTATGTACCTAGGAATCACGAGGTCTTTATGGTTTTAATAATGGCTTAAGGACGGTATGGATGTATATTTGGTAAATTTGAAGTGAGCTTTTGGCTCTCTCCTCACTTACCATCAACAATGTCCTCGAGCTTGAGTTTACGCTCAAAATGTTGTTCTCACTCACCCATTTGACGCATTAATGTTGCGTCCCCAAGTCAACCCAAATAAACTAAGATGATTTCCAAGAATTATTCCACTTTGCCGATTTAGTTATTCTTTCTTTCTTTTTATTTTCTTTTTCATTTTTTTTTGTACAAGATACCCATGACCATCATTTTGATGTGAAAAGTCATGTCTCTTATAATTTTCTTTTTTTCTTTTTCTCTTTTCGGCAAAGGGTTACAAATAATAATATCATCTTTTATTTTTTTGTGCCTCAATACAAACACATATAATCCCTTCCCAATGTATCTTCCCAAATGTGGTTCCCCCACCCCAAACTCAAGCTCGAGACAAGTCTCAGGGTTGTGATTCAAGTGCGGGTCATTTGGTCATGCCTAATAATCTAAAGGATAATGGGCTTATATCGTGGCTACAAAAGAAAAGGCTTAAGGCTCAAACTTGGGCTAAGACGGATAAAATTATAATATAAGGGATAGCAAGCTAAAAGGCTTCAAATGGCTAACAAAGAACTGCCCCTATCATTTTCCTAAGTACATAGCTTGTCTTTAGTTCATATCTAGGTGGGTTCTCTACTAATTAAGATTTCACGTTCTACACACCAAACATATTCCTTAAGTACAAGCTTACTTCATTTGCATTGTTAATTAATTTTTCCTATCGATTACCTATGTTCGCATGCAATTGTAAGTGCGTTTTATATCAATCCCTAAAGTCCACTATTTACTATCATAGATTCATCAAAAGTATGCTTAAAGGGACATTTAAAATCTTCTATAGTCAAACGCAACTCCGAAAATTATTTTATTGAATGCAAATAAAAGAAATAAACACATAAAAACTGGGATGAGGCAACGAACCCCACCCCAAACTCAAAAATGAGTCGTGTCCCCACGACTCGAAAAGACTCAAAGCAATAAAATAATTTACACTAAATGAGAAGGGAAAGAAAACGTATCTTAACCAGCGCGAGGCTGGTGTCGGTGTTGCGTCCAAGTTGAGGTTTTGAATTCTTCTTCATCAATGGTTGCGTTTAAAGTGTTCTTTATCACCTCGAACTTCTTCAATTTTTCACGTTTTCATTTATTACTTGCCCTCTAAGCATCATCTCTTCTATTAAGATCTTCCCCGAATATCCAATTCTCTTTCTTCACCATGTTCTTCGTACCTTTTCCAATCTTCATGGTCATCTCTGATGACCCCAAACTCAAAGCTTCAAGACCCTCAAAAGGTTTGGATAAAATTGTGATTTTAGTGTTCTTGAAGGTTTGGGTTTGAATTGATTAGAGTTGGGTCATGGATATTTCAAGGTTTGGGAAAGGTTTAATGGATAAACTTTAGCTTTGGTGAAAGAAAACTTCGGATTAAAGTGTTAATCTTTGGTATTTTGGGAGTTTTAATGGTTTAATTGTGAACTTGGATGATGTTTAGAGGGAGGGATTGGTGGTGTAATGTTGTTTTGATGGTGGAATTTAAGTGTTTTTGGAGCTTTGGTTCGTTATCAATGGTGTTTCATGTGTTGGAGGCCAAAGGAGAGGGAAAAATAAGGTTTTTTTAAGCTTTAGGTTTGTTTTCACCGAGACCACGACCGGCATGCCGGTCAGATGACCGGCTAGCCGCTCGCGAGCGACGACCTCCCCAACAGCTAGGTCTCGAAAAGTTATGCAGTTTAGACTCAAAGATCACCTGATTCGGACACACGAGCGCAAAGATATCGCTTGCCGAACTTTTATCTGATTGTGTTTGGATTTTTTTTTTTTTTTTTTTTTTAATACCGAAACGCAACACTTTTGCGTCATCGCTGACGCAGTGATCAGAGAGTTGGGAAATGGTCGTGGATTTGCCCACTTTGCTGGACGCAAAGGGTTGCGTATTCACAGAAAATTTCCATCTTGTTTTTTCGATTTTTCCTTGCTTACACCTCGGATTTTTATGAACCTTATACTCATTTTCATTGGAAATTGCGCTCCCGATCCATTGGACTACTCAGATTTTCCATTGGAGTTATCATTTTTCTCAGATTTCGGTTTTCTTCATTTCGCACCATGAATTGCGTCTCTTTACGCACAGGTCAGAAACTTTGGGCTATGTATCAGAACTTTTGGACTCCACCATTGGATAGATCTCGAAAAAATAAGTGGTTTAGGCTCAAGAAAAAGTCAATTCCGACCTCCGAGCATCAAGTTATGATCTTCCGAAGTTGCTGAATGAAGACGCAGTCGTGCTGCGTCGTCGCTGACGCAGTGGTCAGAAACTTTCAGCTACTTATCTGAACTTTTCGACTTCACTATTGGATAGAGCTCGAAAAGTTATGCGGTTTAGGCTCAAGAAAAAGTTAATTCCGACCTCCGAGCATCAAGTTATGATCTTCCAAAGTTGCTGATAACCTAACTACCCCAAACTCATGATCTTTACTCCTGTAATCATTAAAAACACCAACCTTTCTCATTTCTTAAAAATAAACATTAATAAATAACCATTACTCTAATTTATACTAAGAATTTAAAGACATGAAAGCAATTTAAAACTTGGGTTGTCTCCCAAGAAGCACTTTTATTTAACGTCATTTAAAGTTTGACGGGTTACCTCCATTATCCCTTGAGTATGTAGCCTCCCCAGCAATGGGTGAGGTTATGTATGTCTACAATTCGCCGCCTTTGACCTCTCAAAGGTTGTATTTCTATTAATTTTCCTGTCACCAATCGAGTAACAACAAATGGTCCCATCCACGCATTTTTGAAACCTCGTGGCCTATTCTCTTGTTTAGAAGCCTTCCAAGCAACCTTGGTTCCAACCCCAAACTCATCTTTAGCTCTCTTTCTCACGGGTTCATGGTGGTGGTTCTTCTCTTTAACCTCTTTAGGTACGTCTAGAACAATGGGTAACTCAAGTTGCACCTCCTCTAGCTTTTTGTCCAAAACAATGGATGTTTCAGAACTTTCTTTTGTTATGAGGGCCACGTCTTCAATCTCAATCTCTACACTCGCATTCTCATTTAATTCTGAAATAGCTTCTGTGAATATTTGTTGCGGTGTGAGTTCTTTTGTATCACTTTCAAGCATTTGGGTGTTGATTCTAGCTTCGCTAAACGCTTCTACAAATGCTTTATTTACTGTATCATCCTCTAACATGTCTATCTTTATCGGATTTGGAGGTGATAAGAGAGGAGTATTAGGTGGAGAATCCATCCTAATCTCTTCTATTTCTTCTATCTCTTTTTCAACCAAGGACTCAACATTTGATTCCTCTAAAACCAGCTTGGTAGATTTTTCTATAGCCGAAATATCATCTTTACAAAATTCAAACTCATCATCAACTTGCTTATCAATAGTTACCTCATCTATGCTTAGCGTGATTGGTTCTTCTCTCATTGGAATCTTTAGTTCACTAATTGCAACTTGTGGCGATTCCAATTCATCCTCTTCTTGAAGACTAAACTCTTCAAATACATCAAACCAAATATCGCTATCAATTCCAATGGCCTCATCATCAATTGTTGTACCTTGGCCAAGTTGCATAGATGGTGCTTGTTGTATCCTCTCAATTGTCTCTGTGAGTTGCATCAATCTTTGCTCCATAATTTGATGTTTTTGTTGCATGTCTTGCACTAATGATGTGGTAGCGTTGATTATTGCCTCATCATTTTTCATATTAACCATTGAAGTGTTGATGAAACCATTGAGTGATTCTTCCAACTTCTTGAGCCTTTCCTCGTGATCTCTAAAGCCCCCTCGTGTCAAATTATGAAAAGTATATATTCTATCAAAGGAGTCTTGCAGTTGATCCCACCAGGATTGTGGTGGAGTTTGAACTTGATAACGAAAATTCTCCATACCTAAAGAAAAACCTGAAAAGAGACTAAAACAAAACAACGTAAAACTGAAAATAAAAATGCAACTAATCACTAACGGATAAACACCGTGGTCACACGCTACCGTCCCCGGCAGCGGCGCCAAAAACTTGGTGGTCCTTTGTGTGTTCTAAAATAATAACAAAAGCAAATAAGGACAAGAGAACCACAACTGCAAGTGTACAGTTGTCCCAAGTAATATATGTGATAAACAGATTCGTTCGCAGGGACGGAATGGTTGACTACAATGCTTATCAGTTAATGAATAATTGCACTATGAAAGCAGATAAATGGTTTAATGATTGATTGGTTGTTTGTTTTAATTCTAAGTAATGAAAGATTAAAGTAAAATGCAAATAAATAGTAAAACGCAAATAAATAAATGTAAAACGCAAATATGAGAAGGTAGCACTTGAGATGGCAAAGGATCCTCCTAATTCTATTTCATAACATATTCTGTTTAAGGGTTAAATCGGTCAATTACAATGGTCGGGATTCTAAATTCCTTATACCCCCGTCAGGGTGGACTATAAGGCTATCCTAGAGTGTCACTAGTCCCGTCAGGGTAAATATGATCCACTTTTAGATGTTTAAGAATTTTACCTCATTAGCCCTAAAATTAGCTAAGTTCGTCAGAATCAATAGCTTCTATTTTAGATTGAATAATTGGTTCTATACCTAAACCCTCCGTCAGGATGATCCACACGCCACATATGTGGAATAGCCTAGATACTAATACCTGTTCTTAGTTCGCGACTCTAAAAACAGTAAACAATCACAAATTATCGAAAAGAGTAAAAAACCCAATTTAATTTAATTTAACAGAAACCCAAATTCAGGACATGAAATTCAATAGAATTGGGATTTACCCATAAAGCATTCTCAAGCACTAAAGTGTAATTAGCTCATACTAATTGAAAAGAAAGCTAAATTAAAGGAAATAAGACTCATATTGTTTTACAGAAATAAAATACAGAGAAACCTAATTTCGGAATTGGTTTGGCTGTGAATTGGAGAGTCTCCAGCTCCAAGCTTCTTCTTTTCCTTCTTTCTGCTTCTTCTCTGGACACTCTCTTCAAAGGATGAATTGAATTGAAGAATAAATTGAGAGGTCTTTGACTCTCTCTCTAAGGATTTGTAAATTGAAGAAAATATGAGAGGTGAGAAATAATGAGGTCAAAATCTCCTTTTATAAGGTTAAAAACGGATTAGGGCTTGGACCAGAAAATAAAACACTAATTAAATGTCCAAGCCCAATTTCTAAGCCCAAAATCCCGTAACTGCTGATACACCTTCACCGATGCGTTATAACTCCGATTGACCTCATTCCAGTTGCTAAAGTTCCGTAACTCGATAAGGAATGATTTATCTTCAAAGGTCAACAGCTAAATCATCGCTTAAGCACCTCGAAATCAGCAATCTATAGCCTGGAAAATGGATTTTCAGCTCTAAAAATAATATCTTCGGGATTTATCTTCGAGTTTTGACTCTATCTCTTGATCTTTGACTTTCTCCTCGGATTCCTCTTCTAGCTAACATCTAAAACCTGTAAAATCTTCACTAAAAATACCAATATTACGCGCAAAAGCTTAATAAATCAAAAATGCTAGAAATAAAAGAGGAAAATCATATTATTGCATATTTAGTCCAAAAGTCTATCAAATTGATTAAATAAACACCAAAAATGATGTCTCCTAAGGGTCGAAAATAAGAACATTTAAGGAGACATCAAGACCCCCAACTCAAACCTTTGTCGTCCCGACAAAGCAAAACTAAAAACAAGGGGAGTGAAGTAGATGCAAGAGAAAATAGAAGCTAGCAAATAAACCCTAAAGCAATGCTAAAGATAAATCTCATATAGCAAACATTAAGAACTAACATACACATACACTAATCATGCAACATCAAACACAAATAACTTCAATCATAAAATTAACTTTGCAATGCTAGAAGGTTACACTTGTACTCATATCCCCGGCAGCGGCGCCAAAAACTTGGTGGTCCTTTGTGTGTTCTAAAATAAATGCAAATGTAAATCGAACCACAACCGCAAGTGTACGGTTGTCCCAAGTAATATATGTGATAAACAGATTCGTTCGCAGGGACGGAATGGTTGACTACAATGCTTATCAGTTAATGAATAATTGCACTATGAAAGCAGATAAATGGTTTAATGATTGATTGGTTGTTTGTTTTAATTCTAAGTAATGAAAGATTAAAGTAAAATGCAAATAAATAGTAAACCGCAAATAAATAAATGTAAAACGCAAATATGAGAAGGTAGCACTTGAGATGGCAAGGGATCCTCCTAATTCTATTTCATAACATATTCTGTTTAAGGGTTAAATCGGTCAATTACAATGGTCGGGATTCTAAATTCCTTATACCCCCGTCAGGGTGGACTATAAGGCTATCCTAGAGTGTCACTAGTCCCGTCAGGGTAAATATGATCCACTTTTAGATGTTTAAGAATTTTACCTCATTGGCCCTAAAATTAGCTAAGTTCGTCAGAATCAATAGCTTCTATTTTAGATTGAATAATTGGTTCTATACCTAAACCCTCCGTCAGGATGATCCACACGCCACATATGTGGAATAGCCTAGATACTAATACCTGTTCTTAGTTCGCGACTCTAAAAACAGTAAACAATCACAAATTATCGAAAAGAGTAAAAGACCCAATTTAATTTAATTTAACAGAAACCCAAATTCAGGACATGAAATTCAATAGAATTGGGATTTACCCATAAAGCATTCTCAAGCACTAAAGTGTAATTAGCTCATACTAATTGAAAAGAAAGCTAAATTAAAGGAAATAAGACTCATATTGTTTTACAGAAATAAAATACAGAGAAACCTAATTTCGGAATTGGTTTGGCTGTGAATTGGAGAGTCTCCAGCTCCAAGCTTCTTCTTTTCCTTCTTTCTGCTTCTTCTCTGGACACTCTCTTCAAAGGATGAATTGAATTGAAGAATAAATTGAGAGGTGCTGAATAATGAGGTCTAAAGACCTATTTATAATGATAAAATCGGATCAGGGCTTTTACTTAAGGATTAAGTAAAAATTAGAAAAGCCCAAGTCCACTAATTAAGCCCAAATCCCGTAACTGCTGATACACCTTCACTAAAACGGCTTTTCCCGCTTCGTTATGACCCCGATTGACCTCATTCCAGTTGCTAAAGTTCCGTAACTCGATAAGGAACATAATCTCTTCAAAGGTCAGTGGCTAAATCATCTCTTAAGCACCTCGAAATCAGCAATCTATGGCCTGGAAAACAGATTTTCAGCTCTAAAAATAATATCTTCGGGATTTATCTTCAAGTCTTGCCTCTATATCACGATCTTTGACTTTCTCCTCGGATTCCTCTTCTAGCTAACATCTAAAACCTGTAAACTTTACACTAAAAATACCAATATTACGCGCAAAAGCTTAATAAATCAAAATTACTAGAAATAAAATGGAAATTCCGGATTATTGCATATTAGCACCAAAAGTCTATCTAAATAGTCAAATAAACACCGAAAATGATGTCTCCTAAGGGTCGAAAATACGAACAATTAAGGAGACATCAGTTGAGTAATTCTAGCACGTTTGAGTTTGATTTAGTATTGATTATAGTGTTTTTGTTGTCTTTAATTTAGTATTGATTATAATGCGTTTGTTGTCTTTTTAATTTAAAATGAATTATATGTGATTATGTTATTATGGAGGTAGTATTGTTTGTAGTGCTAACATTGGTTGTTAAATATACCACGGGAGATTGTGAACTATTTATAACAGGAAGATATGTTGGAACTAACGGTTTAAAATAAGTGGTGTGTTTGGTTTGCAATTGAAATGCTATAGAAGTAATTTTTTATTTAAGATGGCGAGTCTGATTTCGTCAAACCCTCCTCGGTTTCATGCTCAAGCCATTGCGGATGAGACGATCAAAACGATGATAGATGGGGCAAACAACATGCAATATAATTTTTTTGAGATTTATGCGGAGGTGTAAGAAATGCGTAGAATGCAACCGTTCACTTACCGTGAAAAGTGTAAAAAATGAATTTGTGAGCGGACAAACGTGTCTACATCTTTTGAGCCGATTTGTGAGACTGTTTTCAATCCGCAAGTGTACGGAATTTGACCAAGTAGTAATCTGAAAGATCGAGATTCATGTCCCAAGGGATTATGAATGCTAATCTTGTGTTTTAGATTGGTTAAGAATAATTCGTTATGCGGAAAAAACTAAATAGGAAATATGGAATGGATTACACTTAAACTACTACAAAAGTAAAGGACTAGATATGCAAAAACTAGATTATAAGGTGAGAAGTTGAGTTGGGACAATTTAATTCACCTAATTTTTACTAATTGGGCAAGTCTATCTATAAGTAAAAGATTGATAAGTGTACATTAACCGGGATTCAACATTAACAATAAACCCCCCTCGGGTGATTATTGTTCTACTCTCAAGGATATGGAACCCCTCCCATGTGGACCAAGATAGCCTATAAAGTGCTAAAAACTCATATCCACATCGGCTATGCATTTTCTAAGATCTCCCGATTCAATAGAATGATACACTCTCAATTTACCTAGATTTACCCTTAACCCCCCCCCCTCCCGGGTGTAATTCAAGGATAAAATATAATCAATCAGTTGGTCAAATTAATTAATCACAATTCAATATAAGGCAAATAGAAACATATCGATTTCAATCTCAATTAAGCTAATTTGCCCTTAAGTACAATAAAATGTTCAATCAATAGGACTAGGGTTTCATCAACCCTTAAACTCAGTTAAGGGTTCAACTCATACTTCTAGGAAAATAAAATAAAAGAAAATAAACTAGCATGAATAACTAAAGAACTAAAAAGAAAAAGGAAATGACAAATTTTTTGTGACAATAATGAAACTTTGAAGTTTTGAAGATGAAAGTGTTGAAACTCTCCTCAATCTCCTCCTCAAGCCTTAGCTCCCCTTTAATTTGTTGTTATGGGTTGTTTTACAAGAAATGAAAGAAGAAAGATTTTATAGTTCCTAAATTCGTGATCCATACTATATGGGCTTGCTCCATGGGCTAAAAGTGCTTAAATTGTGGAGCATTCCCGATTTTGTACATATATGTCACCCATGGGTCACTAAAACGATCATAACTCGACCTTTCAAACTCCGAACCGCGCTCGTTTATTCCATGTGTTTGTCTTTATGAGATATTTCCAACGCTCTATAAATCAGCTCCAAACTCTTCTTAGATAATCCTGGGCGTCAATTCCAATATTTTGGCATAATAGTAAAACATTCCTTTCTTGAACATTAAGTCAACTCTTGACTTCCCGGGTTGCTTTTGGTCTCTTTTTAATTCCTTGGAGGTTTATCTTCACTTTTCCGAATCCTTTTCCAATCCATAAATTGTAAGACCCATACGTGTTCTTATGAGTTTATCCTATAAAGCACAAAACACCTGAAAATGCTCCAAAACACGAGAATTATTAACATTAGCCTAAGACTCGAGATATATCAAATAAGGGGACAAAATCCCAACTTTAGACTAAGAACCAAGAACAGATGTCTCAAACTATTAAATATAATGCCAAAAGGCGAGACATCAGAGACGATTAGTGAAAGTGATAATATTAGTGAAACCAGAATCGACTCAAGGGAATCCAATGAAGAGGGGCTAATCTTGATATTGCTAGTGATGATAATGAAGATACTAGAAAAGATAACGATGACGAATATTTTAATCCAAATATTCAAATTTTTGGAGCTATTGATACTAGCGAAAAGTGTCATGATTGGGCATTAAGTCAACCATTGCTAATGGCGCAAGGAGTCAAACTCATGTCGGTTGAGCGTTATGCATCAAAGGATGATATTTTTTTGGACATGAGTAGGTGGCACCTTTGAAATCACAAGTAATGTAAAGCGGGTAGGTCAAACATGAAACATGTAGCACGCGAATGTGTACATGCTATATTTGATTGCAGGTTGTATGTTCTTGATAGACTCATGAAGGACCGTGTACTACGACCATCTTTGACGCAACCACGTGCATGGAAGGAGGGACATTATCGCTTAAGGAAGATAAATATTAGTCGAGGACTCCCTATTACTCAAAGAAGAGGTATTCCAACTAATATTAGGGTCGACATTATTACACTGAAACACCCTAGCGGACAATGATGAACACATATACACCCAATTCCGTATTTGGCATAATTCCAAACCCTTCATTGAATTACTAATACAAGACATCAAAATAAAGTATACCTTAAAGCAATCAAAGAAAATATCTTGGAATAAAGATAATCTACCACATCGAGGAAAGTTGATGAGAAGGATTACTTGGTTAACAGGATGCTAGCACGAAAAGCGTCCAAAAAAAATCTATAGCCAGCGTGAGTAAAAATAAAGGAATGATCTCCTATATATTAGGGAAGAGTAACAATTTTTTCTTCCTAGGGCAATAACGACGTAGGCAACTCAAAAACAGTGTGACGACATGCATGACCTCTCGTTGTCACCTATGAAATTATGATATTATAGCCACCCCCGGGAAGACATGTTCCCCAAAATAGTGTGTTGAGGAAGATAGTAATAACCCTCACACATGTGAGCACTAATGGATATATGAACTCTCCAGTCGACCCTACATAAGTGCTCAACCCCAACTTAATAACTTTAAGAGTGGTATTGATTGGGTCGAAAATGCCATGACATGGACGTTGGCATAAGCCCATACATTGGCAAGTTGATATTTCAAGGTTATTGCCAAAGTCACTAGATATAACAACATTCCAATGCCATCTTCCCAAAGAGTACCATCTCCCAAGCACCAGTTGTAGGAGCATGACAAAAGTCCAACCAGGTATACTGGCTATTCGTATATATAAATACCCATTCCATAAGCTCAATAAGGTATCACTTGTCTTATTAAACTATTTATATTACAGTCAGACCTAATTCTTAAATATTCTCCTTAATCCTTCGTTCCAATACTTTCTTGGCCGTCTAAGTGTCATCTAGAGGCACACCTCCCCGTGGTCCGGATCTTTATTTGATTACAGGTCACTAGGCTTGGATGAGATAGATCTTGCTCAAACAACATTCACAAGAAGCATTAGAGTCCAAATTTTTGTATACTTTTATTGGTCGGGCATTCTATGCTCTACAAACAATGGTTATCAATGCGCAAGAGAGAGGTTGGGTTGGGGTGGAAGAGTTATGTAGATGGTGTTTTGAGGTTTTAAGTTTTATATTATTTTGGGACAACATGGTGGAGCTATTGTGAGTTGGTTATGGTGGGACGACGGTGGTATTGCGATGTGTGTATATATATGGGTGTGTTTAATATTTGAAGAAGAAGAAGGGAGTGGGAAAGAGGAGGAATGATTTGCGAGGTTTTCAAAATTTAGGGGAGAAAAGGAGATTGTAAGTAATTGTTAAATATTAAGGGTTAATTTAATGTTTTTATTCAAATTTGATTTTTTTTTTCAATCATGGATTACTTTTAATTGTAAAATATCTGCGGTATCCCCGCCATGTAGGCATTTAACATAAAAATAAACGGCACGTAGAAACGAGTGAAGCAGTTTGTAACCGTGGGTACGACGTTGCTCATTTTCAATTCTTAGGTACCTATTTGTGCAAATGTGAATTTCAAGGGTACTCCAAATATCGTTTTTTAATTAATATTGTATAATATAAAAAAGGATGGACCATTAATATATTAAAAATAATCTATTTTCTTATCTGAAAAAAAGATAAATGGTAGCAAAAAGAGTAATTTCTATTTTTAGGACATTACTTATGGTATAAATATATTTTTAGACCAAACATTTCAAAAATTCTATTTTTAGGCCACGCGTATTCAAAAATACCATTTTTAGGCTATTTTCAAATTGTGTGAGATATTTTATAGATTTTAAAAATAATTTAGACATTTCAAATAAACGATATCTTTATTTGACATATCACAAATTATTAACTTTATTTGAAATGTCTAAATTATTCTTATAATTTGTGAAATGTTTCACAAAATTAATAAAATTATCTAAACTGGTATTTTCGAAACTTTTAACCTAAAAATATTTTTAAACTATAGATAAAGACCTGAAAATTAAATTTGCTCTAAAAGTATAAGAGATAGATAAAATTAACTAAATTTACTTTCAAGTTGTGATTGTTGTGACAATAGCAATTAAACTTGTACCGTCTATTTCATTATTTTCATCGTTGAAATCCTTTTATTTGTTACGTATTTGGTTCATTATCAGTTTTCTTGTTTTTTGGTTCATTATCAGTTTTCTTGTTTTTTTTGACATAAGAAACCTACAACTAAAGCGAAAAAAGTTACCCTATGTTTAATCTGAGAAAATCCTCCAAAAGAACCACAACATCCAATTTTCTTGTAACTGCTATGTGTCTTACCGTTTTTTTTTACTTATCTATCTAGATGTTATGTCGTTTAGGATTGTGTCTGAAATTGATCGGTCCCGCTTTCTTCGCCAGTCTCTTAATCCGTCTCAACAAATGAGGAATATATAGGATAAGTAGGAAAGTTGAGCCCAAAAAGTGAGGAATGTAGTTTTGTTTTTACTTAGGTGTCGTTTGATTTTTTAAGTGTTAAGTACTTAATGCTAAATGACAACTGAATATAACTTATTCTGTTAATAGGCAGTGTATGAATGAATCAGACTTAGTTTTAAATCTTAATGAAACAGACATGTTAAGAGCCATTCAGATCTGAATTAGTCCGTAAAAACAAACAGTCTTAATAATCCAGTAAGATTAAGATCTCATTAAGTGTAAACAAACACCCCCTAATATAGATAAAATAAATCACATAGATTAGGTTATATTTATAGTTTACAAAATGAATTTTTTTAATACTTTTTTTGTTAAGTTTATTTTATTTATTTATTTTTCTAAGAATGAAAGGTTTATATTATAGAAAATAAAAATATAAGTAAAAAAAATTACAATTACAAATGCTTGACGATAACGCTAACTAATTTCCAAACAAGATAATTTCATCTTGATAATTCTAAAATAAGTTAATTTAGCCCATTTATGGATATTAAAATAAGTTAATTTAGCCCATATGTGGATTTTAAAAAATTAAATCATTATATTATATTTACAAATATAATTAAACAACATAACAAATTTAGATAGCAAATTTCCTTAAAATTAAATTGGAAAAGATCAAAACAAATATCAATTTTTTCTAAAAAATGAGAGATCATTCTTTTTAATGCAAAAGATATATATAATTTAATAGAAAACAAAAGCAGAAAAAGTAAATTATACCTTCTTTCTATCTTATGTAATAAATTACTTATCACTTACGGGTGTAAAGTGAAAGGTATAAGACTCGAAAATTATGAAAACATATATAAAAAGATATGTATATATTTCTATGGAATTAGTCCGATAGAGCTGAATCACCATCTAACAAAAAAAATTACTTATTAGTGTTGTCCATCGCCTCAATCTGACCCGTCCCTCATTATCAATAGTGGGACCATGGTCCACCAAGACAACCAAATAAATTTGATTACTTTATCACAAAGTGCTTATGTACTAAGTGACAACTATCATGATACACATTAACTTAATCCATAAAAATTATGTAATCCACTAGACTTTTATGTGGCTTTCGTTTACTAGTCTTCTCAAAACGTGCCTTCATGTTACTTTCCCATCCGACCAATTCAAACATACCTTAATTCCCGTTGTCTACATATTGTCAACCATCAAATAAAAGTTAGTTAATAGAGAAACTAAAAGAACACCATTTAAGAACAAAATCCATCTTTCTTTTCTTGATCGATCCTAGAAAACACAAATACCATCAAGAAAAAATGTCTGAAAAATCAACAAAGCAAACATCGAGTGTTCTTCCGTATTCAACACCAAGACTTCGTGATCATTACAATCTAGGAAAAAAACTAGGACAAGGTCAATTCGGGACAACATATCAATGCACAGAAAAGGCAACAGGGATCGAATACGCTTGTAAATCGATTCCAAAGCGTAAGCTAATATGTCGAGAAGATTACGAAGATGTATGGAGAGAGATTCAAATAATGCATCATTTATCTGAACATCCTCATGTTGTTCGAATCAAAGGGACTTATGAAGATAATGTTTTTGTTCATATTGTTATGGAAGTTTGTCAAGGTGGTGAGCTTTTCGATAGGATTGTTCAAAAAGGTCATTATAGTGAAAGAAAAGCTGCTCAATTGATGAAAACTATTGTAGCTGTTGTTGAAGGTTGTCATTCTCTTGGTGTTATGCATAGAGATCTTAAGCCCGAAAATTTCTTGTTTGATACTCCAGATGAAGATGCTAAGCTCAAAGCTACTGATTTCGGGCTTTCTGTCTTCTATAAGCCCGGTAAGTTTTTATTTTTATTTTTGTCATTTGATCATATGTTGGGTTTTGATTTAGTGATTTAATTCTTTTATTGGTTAGCATATATGTTTAATCATATCAATTTTCCTAAAAATGAAAATGTATATGTTTGCAAGATAAAACACTAACGTTGTCATAAAATCAAAACATAAAGTATTCAATGTTACTTTTGCAAGATAAGGGACTTAATTGTCAAAATATGTAAATACAAGGGACCAAATAAGTTATTTCCTCCTAAAGAATATACCCTTTTGTTTTACAGAGATTCTTGATGTTTTGGAATCCTAGATTATGGGGTCGGTAAATTTGGCATTAAATTGTTACTATTGGAAGATAAGGGACTAAAATATCAAAATATACAAAGACTAGGGACCAAATGAGTTATTTATTCTTAAAAAAGGATACGCGTTTATCGTCCCGAGATTCTTGATGTTGTAGAATCTTTGATTCGCCAGGTGGCAATTGTTTATCTAGTCTCGCGAAAGTTATAATTTTGCGACACGAATTGACTACCAACATTTTGTTTCCACTTTTGTCCTCTGTGAGATTCTTGGGTTTCTTATGTTAGTGATGACTTGTTTAGCTAATCGTGGTTACTTACTAACCTATAATGCATATTTTGAATAATACATGGACTTTTAGTGCAATTATTGCATAATATAGGGGTCTTTTGTCCGTGTTCTATAATGATTTGTTTAGCCAATCATGATTAGTTACTATTTTTTACAGGGCAGTATCTTTCAGATGTTGTCGGAAGCCCGTATTATGTTGCGCCCGAGGTATTACATAAATATTACGGGCCTGAAATCGATGTATGGAGTGCTGGTGTCATCTTATATATATTGTTGTGTGGTGTTCCACCTTTTTGGGCCGGTACTTTTCCCCACAATTTTTATCAATTTTTGTGCATTTTACCCCTAAGATTTACAAAATCCGTGTTCTACCCCTGAGGTTTAATTTTATGCGCATGGATAGAACACAAATTTTGTAAGCCTTAGGAGGTTAAAATGCCAAAAAAAAAAAAAAAAATCTTTTGATCTCAAGGTTTTTTCCGATCTTGCAGAGACGGATGCCGGAATCTTTAAACAAATTTTAAAAGGGAAAATAGATTTTGAATCCGAACCATGGCCTCAAATTTCGGAAAGCGCAAAGGATTTGATACGAAAAATGCTCACTCGGGATCCTAGAAGCCGAATTAGTGCTCATCAAGTCCTATGTGCGTTGCATACTTATTACAAGGTTAAAAAAGTCATTTTGTTTACGAGAGTTACTAAACTAATATTTTCCTTGTGTGTTTCTAGGTCATCCTTGGATTACCGATGATAACGTGGCTCCGGACAAGCCATTAGGATCGGCTGTTTTGTCGCGTCTAAAACAATTTTCAGCTATGAACAAACTCAAGAAAATGGCTTTACGAGTATGTTTTCTTGGTTTTTTTGTTATACTATATGTTTTGGTGCGCGCTTGTTAAATAAACGAGAAAATATTGTTTGTAGGTGATAGCCGAAAGGCTATCGGAAGAAGAAATCGGTGGTTTACGACAACTTTTCAAGATGCTCGATACCGATAATAGCGGGACAATAACATTTGATGAACTGAAACATGGATTGAGAAGGGTAGGATCGGAATTAATGGACGATGAGATCAAAGCTCTAATGGATGCGGTACTTTTTTTCAATAATCTACTAGAATTTGTAGTTTTCAAACAGAAAATGGTGAAATGACATAAATACCCTTTTTGGATTTGCGCAGGCTGATATAGACAACAATGGAACACTAGACTACGGAGAATTCTTGGCGGCTACACTTCACATGAATAAAATGGAGCGTGAGGAGAATTTGCTCGCAGCGTTTTCTTTCTTTGACAAAGATGGAAGTGGTTATATCACGACCGATGAGCTTCAACAAGCGTGTAAGGATTTTGGATTAAGCGAAGATCAACTCGATGATATGATTAAAGAAGTTGATACTGATAATGTAAGTCTCTTCATTGTCTATTTTTGTTGACTAGTTTAACCGACACTAAATCTAATAGTAGTACTTTCTCTATGGACTATTATACCCTTTAATAGGATGGGCGTATCGATTATGGGGAATTTGCGACTATGATGAGGAAGGGTACTCCGGGACTTGCATCGAGAACGAGAAACAATTTGCAGTTTAGTTTGGCCGATGCGTTTGGAGCGAATGAAAAACAACCGTAAATAGAAACGGAAAAAGAAGCTTGAGCAAATTTGTTGTATTGTTTGTTGTGAAAATTATCGAATTCATGTAAGTTTTGTTAGAGTTGTTTCTGCAGTTGATGATACTTTTTTCCTTATAATTTTTTTTTTTATTATTATCGGGGAGTTATTTTGACTCGGGTAAGACTGTAATTTTGACTTCTGTGAAAGTTTGGAATTTTTTGTTTCACATTATTTTATGATCAAGTTGATTTTTCTATTGTATCTTTGTTGTCTAGAATGGTTGAAGCTTGTTCTATATTTGGGGTAAATTGCATATGTAGTAATGGTCCCTGTGTTATGTAAATAGTCATAATTAGCCTTCAGTTGCTATTGTAGCGCTAATGCTTATAATAAGAAACCTTACTTGCCTAGAATGGTTGAAGCCTACTCTGTATTAGGGGTAAATTGCACCATTAGTCCCTAAATTATAGGATTAGTCATATTCACCCTGGAGTTACTATCGTAGCTTCATTGTTAATGATAGAAAAATTTCCTGTCTAGAATGGTTAAAGCTTATTCTGTATTAGGGATAAATTGCACATTTAGTTGTAGCTTTAATGCTAATGATAGATAACTTTCTTGTCTAGAATAATTGAAGGTTATTCTGTATTAGTAGTGAATTGCACATTTGGTCCTTATGCTATGGAAATAGCTAAATTCACCCTTGAATTGCAAAAAGTGATAATAGCAATTATACCCTTATAGAGGGATACGTTAGACTCTGTCTATGAGTAGGGCTGCAAATGAACCGATACTCTCACCAAGGGCTCGAGTTTGAGTTCGCTAAGAGTTTGTTTGAGTTCGGCTCGTTACTTAAACAAGTCAAGCTCAAGCTTTAAATTCAGGCTCGTTTACTAAACGAGACAAACTCAAACCTATATAAGCTCGACTCGTTAAGCTCGTGAACAGTTTGGTAAGGGTTCGGTAAGAGCTCGTTAATAGGTTTGGTAGATATATTCAATTAAAAGTTATATATCTATATACACAAAAAGTCAAAACTACGTAAAACTTTTGTATATGTAATTAATCGTAAATAAAATATTTTATATTCAATAAGTATATTTATTTTTATATCTAATAAATATACTTCTAGTATCTAGGACTGCAAATGAACCGATACTCTAACCAAGGGCTCGAGTTTGAGTTCGCTAAGGGTTTGTTTGAGTTCGGCTCGTTAGTTAACAAACCAAGCTCAAGAAAGCTAAAGTTCGGTTCGGCTCGGTTCTTATCAAACTCAAACCAAGCTCAAGCTCACTAAAATATTAGCAAACAAACTCAAGAAAGCCAAAGTTCGGCTCGGTTCGGTTCGTTTGCAGCCCTATCTATGAGTATTTAGTATAATTTTAATTATTTTAGTTAAACCTACATACGACTCCATGTCATGAACGTTTGATGAATTCGATATGGTGACTCAAACCTATGAGAGAGTACTTTTTTTTTTCTTTTGATACTTGAGTGGTTCAAGGTCAGCTTGCGCGCATAACATTTAATCGCATGAAAAATATCAATGCTTTTCTATACACATCTCAGGTAAATTATAACTAGATTACTTATGTTCAAGGAAGAAAGTCGAACACTTTACCCTTTAAATGCATTACGATATTTATACACTAATAAAATTACTCTATATGAACATAATTTTCATATGTGAGTGGCGAAAAACTTCATAAGGATTTTCCGAGTTATCCAAAGAGAAAAAGAAAAAAAAATGTAAAAACTTATTATTTATAGGAAATTTCCTAATTTTTTTTTGTCAAATAAATGATTTCTAAACTATAATATCATTATTCGTTTTAATTGAATGAACAATTTTTTTCTCATAGTTATGGTTATAAAATCCGTCTATTTACATTTAGATATCATATTTGAACAAAATTTACAAGAAATAACAAAGAAAAATTAAGGGAATGGAAAAAATCAAAAAAAATGAAGTTTAAAAATTATTTGAAACGTTGATCAGAGATGAACAATGAAAGATCGACATATCATACACAATTACAAATGCAATTCTTCGGGTTTCAATAGAAAGTCAAAGGACGGTGAAAATTCTGGAAGACGTATTATTGATACCTTAAATCATTTAAAAAGACTGATAAAGTGTGTGAATTTTGTGGTCAAATATATTTATCGAGAAAATAATGCATACGCGTTTGGCAATGGGTGCAAGGTCATCAAGGATCCAACTATCTTCCATCCATGATTCTTTAGATGATTTATGGCACTTATGGCACTAGAGATAGAAGTAGTTGATTAACTAAAAAAAAGTATTCTAAACACCAGATGCAAATGTTTGTAATTTTTTACTAAACACCTCATATATATGGAAAAAAACTAGTTGAACGTACTTTCATATAAAGGATCAAGTAGCTGTCAATGTTTACTTAGACAATTCGGCTGATCTTTCGAAACATTGGGATATAGCAAAACGGAAAAGCTCTTGTATTATTTAGTTACATTTGTAGAGTACTCATTTCGAGGACGAATGTCATTTGTAAGATCTATTAGGTGATACATGAAGGAGGAAGGACTAGTAAAGAAATATGAGTAATGATATACACCACCTAAATACTACCTAATGACGTGGTGTGAATTGGTTGGTAATAAATCGTTAATTAGATCAAGAGAAAAAAAATTAACAATTTATACCCAACCAATTCATGTCATATCATTAGGTGGTATTTGGATGGTATGATCTTGGTTGGCGGTATATATCATCACTCAAAACCGGGTTCAGTTTTTCACCGCTCGGGAAAGGATCATCTGGTAGACATTGTTTTACTTCTTTTTTTTCTTTTCTAATAACACATTTTCGAAAGAAGAAAAATCCCAAAATAGAGAATGGCCTATAGTTGAGATCGATAGTTAGCCTAGTGGTTAGGTTACTCTGCAGAGGCCAAAATGTCGTGGATCGAATCTCATCATTTACTCCGAGTCCAAGCGGTTCTCTCATGTATTAAAAAAAAAAATGGCCTATAGTTCGTTAAAGATCAAATTTTTCCCTAAAATCATAAATAAAAGGACAAATACGTCAATTGGTTCACAATGGATAGGATAATCCTTACGAGAAACAAAAGATAGCGAACATCATCACCCAACCCCAAAATACTCTCAAATTCTTCTCAGTTCAACAATGGCGATGACGAGCACTTTCTCCCTTTGCTCATCTTCTCTAACAACAACAAAACTAACCACCCATCATAAGATAGCTCCTTCAACTACACTCTCTAAAAACATCAACCTTCTTTCCCAATCTCTTTCTTCTATTAAACTCACTAAACAGTCCTCATTTGTTACTAAAATCGCAGAAACTGCAGCTCCAATTGAAGTAGAAGCTCAAGTTGTTCCTGTTCCGGAAGATGCTAAACGTCAAGAAATCTTTGCTGTTGTAATGGTTAGTCTCTCTCTCTCTACACATGTAAAGAAATGTGAAAATGTTGGAACTCTTTTTATATGATTTACAATTTTTGGGGAAAATTAGAGATACCCATGTGAACATTTTGGAGAAGATTGTAAAATTCCAAGTAGTTTATTTAGTTTATATATAATTTAAGATAGAAATAATGTAACCATTGTGAGAAAAATTGGAACTTGTAATGTTATTTACAATCTTTTTAGACAATTAGAGATACCCATGTAATAAATTTTGAGCGTTAGATGAATTTCGAGTATTATATGAAGTTTAGATAAAATAAATTATACCCTTATGAAAACGTTGAGTGTGTGATGAAGGTCATTGATAATTTTGGAGAAATTTAGTGATACCCATGTTGAATTTAAGTGTTTGATGAAATTACTGGCTAGCACATTTGATATTTAGTTTGGGACGATTATTGATATTTCAAATTAAATGTATATTCCATTAATAATCTAGTTTAATAACTTTTTGTTCTGTCTTGTTGTATATTAGGTTGGCTCTAGACAATATATAGTTTTTCCAGGACGTTATATTTACACACAAAGACTTAAAGATGCTAATGTTAATGACAAAGTAAGCTTTCTCTATTCTTGAATTAATTGCATATAACCCCTCAAACTATTTCCTATTTCCTAAATGTTTCTTTTTTTCTAGATTGTCCTAAACAAAGTACTACTAGTAGGAACTAAAACAAGCACTTATATTGGAAAACCAATCGTACCTGGAACTGTAGTTCATGCCATTGTTGAAGAACAGGTTTTTTAATTTTTTTTTGTCATTTAAAAAAAAATGGTATTTACTATTTAACCTCAATGTCTCTATTTCTCTATTTTTTTGCTTCAGTTATTGGATAAAAAAGTGATGGTATTTAAGTACAAGAAGAAGAAGAATTATCGAAGGAATATTGGTCACAGACAGGTATGTTAAAGTTTGTCATTGAAACCGAATAAATAACTTTTATTAGTCAAAATATTGGTCCAAATGAATTATTTAATTTAACTTTATTTTTGTGGTATAATATACAGCCAATTACACGGATAAGAATTACGGGAATTACTGGATATGAAAACACACCAGTTGTCACATTAGCTGATATACAATGAGATTTGAAGAGAAGATGATTAAAAATAGTTCCTTCTTTGCGCGCTTTTTTGGATTGTATGTTATGTTATTAATTCTTTAAGACGCTTAGTTTTGTAAATTGTTTTCAAGCTTTTACTCGGAATGTTGTGTCACAAAAGAATCCAAGCAAGAGTTTAATTTACATAAATCTCAATTTGATTGTTCTTTTACTGACTTTAATTCCCCAAGTGCAAGACCGGCCTGTAAATCAAGAAATACAATGAGTTTTTAAACACGTGTCTGTACTAAAATTGTAAATAAAGGAAATGACTTACCCTGACAGTAATGTAAGAGGCTGGAATAATACCTAAAACTGTCGCGAAAAAGAATATATGGAACGGAATATCCACTATCGGAGATGCTAAGTTAATGAAAAGGTTTGGTAAAGTATGAGTTACTTGTAAGAATAGCATATAATTAAGCAAATTATCTCTACGCTGAACTCAGTTACGTCTTCATTTTGTAGTATTAGTTTTTTATTTTATTAATATGGAGGCTTATTTTGACTTTGGATAAAATTCGATGATAAAACATTGAGTAAATGTTGACGGGAAGATATAACTGGTTTAGTGTTCATAGATTTATCTCGTCTTATAGACTCTGTGATGCTATGTCGAGCGTAACGATCATATCTGGTCCTTGACCAATTGGATAACCCGCGTCTCCATTGATAGTTGAACCCAACAAGGTCTCTGAATAGAAACAAAGAAGTTTTATCCTACTTTGTTGTGCGACCAATGATACAACCTCCAAAGTATTCTCTTATCGGATGCGATCAAAGTCCAACCAAGTATACTAAACTTTCCTTATTTGTAACTAACTTGATCGACAGAGTACAATCTGGAGGACACCTCCATTTGGTTTGATCTTTGTCTGATTTTAGTTCATTAAGTTTGGTCAAAGGTTGATTCATCTCAAACATCATTTGCAATAGACACCATTATTCCGCCGTTTGTGTATTTCTAATAGTCGGGCATTTCAGACTACCAATAGGCGTAGCCTATGTTAACAGAAGTCCAAACCCACTGAGAAACCACTAATGAATAATAAGTCCCGACTAAAATTGAAAAGACAAGTGGAGATGGAGGCACCACCACCAATCATGCTAAACTCCAAAATGGAGTCACTTGTAATAGTCGAGAATAGAGGTCCCCAAAGAGACGATCCTAAACCTCCTCTTAGAGCCAAGCATCACCCTTTATCCCGCAAAGGAACCACATATATCCACCAATAATTTGCTCGCGGATAATAATATGCTCCGCCCAAGGTCGCTCAACACATCTATAAGTTATTGCGACACGCTATATCAACTACAACTTCCTCTAGCTCAACCATGTCAAAACACACCTATCATTAACGTATGTGATGATCGAGGAACCAAAGATTAAGCATACAAAAACCGTAATAGAGACCTGCGTCAGGACCGGTCCTTACGTTTTGGGGGCCCAAAGCAAACTTTAAAATATGGGTCCCTAATAGGTGTATTACAATTTTTTTTACTTAACTTAATTAAATAATTTAAAAAAAAAAAATAGACTAGCATTTTTATTTTGAGTTGGGCCAAAATTGGACCTTTTTAAATAAGATTTTTTTTTTTTACTAATAAAGAAAAACATTTGGGGCCCTAAAAGTATTAAGAATTGAGGAGGGGCCCAAGGCGATGGCCTCCTTGGCCTCCCCTCAGGACCGGCTTTGATCTGCGTGTAGAAACCGGATAAAGCTTTGACAATGAAGTAGCCCAAGTGAACCATGAGAGATGCTCCAAGCTGACCAAGTATCAATCAACAACATGTCAAGTCCCTTTTCTTAGCCAATACTTGAAGTTGTTATGTCATGTAAGTTTAACGACTCGACAAATCAGGATGTGCATATCACCACCTTCCGAGGTATATGGGTTCATTACAGGGTTATATGTCATCTATTGTCGATCTTCGACAAACGAACTCTGTATTTTATTTTGGTTAGTATTATTAAATTTAGTTGTAATATAATTTTTAGATTAAAGAAATGATTTACTATGCATTTTATGTTATATTCAGTGATTTCTACTGAGTACTCAGTCTTTTTACCGAGTACTCAGTGTTCTTTGTTGAGTATATACTTAAAGAATCTTTCCGATACTCCGAGAATTTTTTTCGATACTCAAAGAATTTCTCCACTAACCATATAATTTTTCAGTTACTCAGTGAATTTTCCGATACTCAGAGAATTTTTGGTAGTGGCGCGACGACGATGGTGGTCAGCGGTGGTGGCCGATATGAATAGTGTAACTTAGTATTCCAGTGGTCTACTTGTTTTTTATATCTTTATAAATTTTGTCACCTAATTTTTTCTTATAGTTGTTGTTTTATTTAAAAACATTTTAATATTTTAATGTTTATGTGGTCTTTTAGAAAAAATAGTCTCTACATATTATGAAATTTATATCCAACACTCTGTACCTCAATCACTCGAAAAAAAAAAGAATTATGTTACATAAATTTGGACACAATTTATTGTTTCGACCCAGTTTGACAAAAAACTGGCCCATTATACCCTCAAAAGGCTATCCAAGTCCATCTACGTTGGATGAGTCCAACATATTGTTCTAGCACTACATTTTGGGTCATATACTTATTACATATATTAGACGATTTTTCTTTTCTATAATGATTTTTTTTTTGTCGAAACCATAAAAACTAAAATAAACCAATAAATCATTACAAGTTAGCCAAATTTCGAGTTGATCAAATTTTAAAGCTAGCAATTTAACTAATTGGGAAGAGAAAAAGCACTCTAAAGATCAAACAAAATTTCTTTAAGTTTTTATTTAGCGACCCAATCCGCTACCTTATTGTTTGATCTCTTAAACAAAGGAGATCTTTAGCTTCTACAAAACTTTACAAAAAATAATGTTAACCAACACTTTAGTTAAACTAGAAATTTCACAACTGGAATTAACTTGGTTAATGATACAAATATTGTCGTTCTCAATTTCAACACTTCGAAGAAGATATCTTGAAGCCATCTCACAAGCTGCTAAAATCCCTCTTCCTTCAGTTTCTGCAACTGAGTTGACAATAATCTCCTTAGTAAAACCTTCAACTATGTAACCTGTAGAGTCCCTTAAAATACAAACAATGACAGCTTTATTAGTACTCAAATCAACTGAAGCATCATAGTTAATTTTAAATGATCCATGCACAGGTGGTTTCCATTTTGCCTTAATACAATTCACATTATCAGTGAGCTATAAAAAATTTCCATTTCCATTAACTGGTTCAAGGTGATTTCCTTGATTCAAGCTTTCCATTCTTTCCCTGTTACTAAAAGTAATAGGATTAGTATTTGAGTTATAATTTGTATTGCAATTAGCCTCAGTAGTGTGTTCGTTAGTTTGAACATACTCATCATAGGCTATAACCTATTTTTGAAGAGTGTTCAAAGGACTAGGAGCAATTCCTTTGAAGATAAATTGATTTCTACCCTTCCATATAAACCAAGCAACCATATCAGATATTTGATCACCTTTTATTTTGAACATAGTCTCATAAATTGTAAACATTTTTTAACATTGCAAGAAGGTCCAGTGAGTGAATTAAAACAAAGTGGGCTAGCATTCCACACTATCATGGCCCAATAGCATTGAAATAATAAATATTCAATATATTTATCCTTATCACCACAAATATCACATTTAGGAGAGTCAATAAGTCTCCTTTTAAACCTAATTTTATTAGTTGACCATTCCCACAACATTTCCACATAAAGTTTTTAATTTTTGGCATTACTTTCATTTGCCAAATAAATTTCCAGTCTTGTGTTTCCAAAGAACATGATGTACTTCCTTTTTTTATCGTTGATCAATTCATTCTCTTGTTGAGTCTTCCATATTTTGTTATAGCAATCTTTCACTGTAACATCTCCATTCTTAGAGAAAATCCAAGAAGGAGAGTCAAGACAGTAGAAAGATGGAAGATATAACTCAAAAATGGTTGCTGCAACATTTGAAGTGAAAAGTTCCTTATTCCAAACATTTTGTCCAGGTAAAATCAACTCTGAGACATAATTAACCAAACAACCTTGGGGTTTAATAATAACTCAAAAAAAAGGGATCCAGAAGTCATCCCAAATTTTAATTTTTGCACCATTTCCTACTAACCAGAAAGTTTCATCTTTAAAACAATTTCTTCCTTCAATCAAACTTTTTCAACCCCAAGAACAGTTACAATTCAAAGAGGCTAACAAAAAAAAAATAGAATTAGGGAAGTGTTTTCCCTTAAAAAACTTTGTATAGAAGTGACTCTTCATTCAACATAAATTTCAGGCATTAGATACCAAGAGTGCCAAGTTTTGAGCATGATCCCTAAACCTCCATCTTCTTTAGGATTCATCAATGTTTGTCATATAATCCAATGTCATATACTCTCCCCTTGATTGTTCCAACAGAAGTTGGAGATTAAAGAGGTTAAATTAGAGGTGAATTTTTTGGGAATTAAAAAAACTAACATTATGAAATTTGGTATTGCACCAATAATAGCCTTAACAAAGATTTCTTTGCCATTTTTTAGAAAGCATTTTAGAATACCAACTTTCCATTTTCTTTAAAATCATTTCAATCAACCATTCGAAAGATTTTACCTTTGACTTACCCCAAGATGATGGAATACCAAGATACTTACCAAGATCCTCCAATCTTCTTATTCTTAGTTGATTAGAGATCTTATTTTTCACCTCAGTTGGAGTATTTTTACTGAAAAGTACTCCACTTTATTTGAGATTTATTTGAATCCTCTAATCTTCCTTATTTCATAATTTTTTTCTATTCTGATTCTATATATACGGAGTATTTATTAAATTAATATTATAAAAATATACCATGTTTTAATATTATATATACTTAGCATATATATGCTCATATAATTTAATACGAATATTTATTATTTTGATGTATACTTAAATTTAATTAATTAATATTAGATAAAAAATTGGCCCTTATTTCATAATTTTCTTGTAACTTAATTTATATTTATTCTTTTTCTAATAAATAGTTTAAAATATTCTATTTTTATGTTGATTTGGTCGACCACCAAACAAAATAATTACTTATAAAGGATAAAGTAAAAACTCTTTTTATATAAGGATATTGAAAGAGTTATTAAATAGCGTTATTGAATGATAGAGTCCACAGACTATTGTCAGTTGCCCATTAGGTCCAACCCACCAAAAAGTTTGAAATACCCTCCTTATACCAATTAATAGCCATTGACTTACCAAAATGAAATTTCCTGATTCCATGCAAAAAATCAAATGACTAATATTTGGTTATTTTAACTTATCTTTTATACCAATTAATAACTATTGACTTACCAAAATGAAATTCCCTGATTCCATGCAAAAAATTAAATGATTTTTGGTTATTTTAACTTATCTTCTATTAGTTGTCATATCATGATTGGTTTTTGGTTATTTTAACTTATCTTCAATTAGTTGTCAGGTCATGTTGTTCCTTAAAATCGTATTTGTATAAAACTGAAGTATCGGAATACATTTGTATATCTGATATGAGTGGTGGTGGATACATGTAAAAATGTCGGGTTGAGTGTGTTCAATTGTGAGTTGCAATTTTTGTTATGTTGTTTGAGAAACATGATAGTCGGTGTGTGATGTCTCCCTATTTGTTCTAATTATTAGCCCTTTGCAGACATCCTTTTAGGTGAATAAATGACTTATTTGATAGACTTTTAGGCTTAATTGATCATATTGCACTTCTTCCCCTTGTAAATTAACTATTTGCAAATTCTGAGCTTTTGTGCGTAAATTTGACTATTTTTAGTGCAAAGTTAATCGGTTCTTGAATTTCATGAAAGACCAATCCAAGGAGAAGAAGGGAGAATTAAAGTCTCAGTGTATTTTAGTGTGTTAGGAAATATTTTTACTCGAGTTTCTATTTTTAGAGTGTGCTTTCCTAATTCTATTTCTTGATTAATTGATTTATTCTTTTTAAGCATATGCGGTTTAATTATTTATTTAATGTGAAGCTTTAAAAGATATATGGTAATTACTTAGAGACCAAGTCGAGATAAAGAAGTAAAGGAAAGAAGATTTACATGGAAATAAGAAGATTAAGGAAAGATATATGCAAAGAAGGAAAAGATAAAGCTGCCTTATGAATATGAAATTACAACCACGTTTCAAAGACGAGTCCATAACTTAAGATTGTCTAGGAATCTCGACGAGTGGTGTGCACCAATGAAAAGCTCTTTCCGAGACAAGCGGTTTCAT
Source organism: Nemophila menziesii (assembly GCA_029959085.1). Lineage (NCBI taxonomy): Eukaryota > Viridiplantae > Streptophyta > Magnoliopsida > Boraginales > Hydrophyllaceae > Nemophila > Nemophila menziesii. The sequence goes on along the minus strand of JARWIR010000065.1, from coordinate 1,331,141 downwards.
ATATTGGAACACCTCAAACGGATAAGTATTGAATGAGATATGACCAAATCAAATCAGCAGCAGAATCTTACCTTTCCTAGAATTTAGGGCTACGAATTTGAGAGTTCTTAACTTGTCTTCCACTCCAAGTAAATTCGACCTAGGGTTCCCTAACACCTATAAATACACCCCTTAGCCTCCTCTTTTCACAGACTTCAAAGAATTACACAAGAGGCTTAAGGTTTTCAAGTCAGAGCAAGAAGGAAAGGAGAAGCTAGTGCTGGAGGAGTCCTGTTCTTCCATCATCAGTCATCTTACCCTTTAGGTTCTTTATTTTCTTTCTGTAATTCGAAACTATGTCTTTTATTTATTTAGTTTTAGTTTTCCATTCCGTTATGAACTAATTTCTTTAGTACTTGAGAATCGCTATATGGGTTGAACTTAATTCTGTTTAATTTATGTTTTATGAATTTGGGATTTAATTATTTAAATTAGACTAGGTATTTTGTGTTGACTATTATTTTGTTTTAATCACTAATTTTGAAGTCATGGATCAAACTTAGCTCATAGTAATTAGGCTATTCCATATAGTGGCGTATGGATCACCTTGACGGGGGTTTAATTACAGACTTAGATAATAAACGCATAGTATCCGTTATTGACCCTGACGGGCTTAACTAACCATGCAGCCAATGAGGTAAATTAGTATTCATCTGAAAGTAACTTATATTCACCCTGACGGGGTTTGTAATACCGTAAGATAGCTCTTAGGTCCACCCTGACGGGGGATAGGAGATATTAGAGTCCCGATTAGCACAATAATACCAGTTTAGCCCTTAAACAGAAGCATGAATTAGATAGGTTAGGTGAAACCCTTGCGAGGATCAAGTACTCTTTCTCATCTGAAGTTTCAAGTCTCTTTTCTTTTCTTTCTTTTATTTCCGTAATTTATTTTATTGCATCTTTTAATTTATAAAAACAAAACAAAAATATTTATTTTATTTTTCTGTCAAGCAATTATTCATACTTTTCGATTAATACCTGAGTTGTGCCTAATCTGTCCCTGCGAATGAACGTGTTATCATATATTACTTGGACAACCGTACACTTGCGGTTAAGTGGTTCCTTTATTTTCAGTTCTTAATTTATAAACACACCAAGACCCACCAGTGTGTTAGTGTAATTTTGGTGGTGTGTTAGTTAAAATCAATGGTGTAGACTGTGGTTCGTATCGTAATAAATAGTGGCGGGTAATGTTTGCAATTTCGGTGTGAATATTAGAAACATTGGATTGTGTGTCAACCTGAAATAGCAGAAAACAAGTAGTTAGATTATATGTGTTATCCTGAGGGTGTGACAGTTTAAAATGTTGGTTTGTGTAATAACAAAATGTAAAAACTAAGGGTAGATTAAAAAAACACTATTATTGAGTAATGCAAAACCATATCAAATTGTATCTTGTAACAAGAATCATCTGATTGGGTCGCTCATTCGACATAAAAACGATTAAATAGATTACTAAACCTTAATCCAAAAAGTTAACTCTGGCTCATTGTAATAACACATAAGCGTTGACAAAAAGAGATTCTAAAACACGGAAACACTACTCCATTATTGCAAATCATCCATCATCTTTAATCTTTTCAATAATCTCATCTGCCTCTTCTTTAGTCGCTCCTTGATCAATTAAAATATGTACCTTCTCAACCAGATCTTTAGCTTCCTTTAAACTCAGACTTGTAAAAGCTCGTATATGTGTATCAAATGATAATTTATTACTTCGTTAACCTAAAAAACAAGTTATTAGACTTGAAACATAACTTCTAATCGAATTGCGTTGTAATGTCTGCTGCGAAATAGTGGTGTCTCTGCTGGTGTGAATATCTTTACGCGTGTATGAGTGTAACAAAGTTTCCATAATATCAGCTATGATTAAGGAATTTATTAGATATGCTAGAAATATGGGATTTGTTATATAACGATATATATGGTAAAGATCAGATGATATTTTCAAACGCATGGGTATGGCTGGTATACATTATAATGTTGGACCTTATGAGGGAAAATATCACGTTGGACCTGATAGGGGTGGGTTATTGGGTTGTGGATGTTGTAAGCTAATATATCTATTAAATATTATCAAAAAGTAATGTTATATATTCTTTCATACCATCATCATTGTAACGTAATTTGAGAAGTAATGTTAAAAGGTCCTAAAATTATTGGGTTAGACTACACATCTTCTAATCAATGTGAAAAATAAAGACAATAAAAATTTCTTATACTGTTAAAACAAGAAAGAACCCTCAAACTATCAAGGGAACTCCTAATCATTTATTGCTTGTAAAGCCTCCATAAGAATCTATTTTAAATGTATTACTTTACTTTGGTTGATGGCTCCTCCGGCTCTTGGTTTTATTTTCTGCCTAAAATACTCTCCATGCATGTGTTTAATCTCTTTAGTTTTACCTATGCAGCTGGATGCATGCCCACTTCAAATAATTACATACTTTCTATGGATTGCTTGCTCAAATTTTTGCTGGACTTCATGGTTATCGGCAGGGCCGGCCCTGACATTTTGGGGGCCCTAAGTAAACTCATAAAATGGGGCCCTCTACATAAATAAAATAAAAGTTTATTACTAATAGTGGTTAAAACTCTAGACCTCATAACTAAAACATACAACTTTACCACCAAACTAATCATACTACATCTATATAATTATTTAAATCGAGAATATATATACATGTATGTAATTTATTTAGATGATTGGGGGCCCGTAAAAGCGTCAAAAAACCGGGGCCCTAAGCGGCCGCGTCTTTTGCTTTACTACAGGACCGGCCCTGGTTATCGGCATACGGGATGTGGCAAAAACAAAAATCCAACACTTCTATTTTCCAAAACAAAATGTTATCTCTCTTTCTGACTAGCCGCTTCTTCATATTATCTCTCATTAGTCAGAGAATTGTTTATTCTCGCATGCAAAAGGACTAGCACATTAGGTTTGTCAATTTCTTCCAAAAATCAATTTTTTGATTTTAATTACATCATTATATCCATTATGTCTTTTTTTTAGTCGAAAAAGAAAATTCCATTAAATCACAAAAAAATACAAACTTCAACCAATACCAGAAGGTTCAAAGTCTATCCTAAGCAATCTAGCTAATTGGGAAGGAGGGTTTACACTCCAAAGGCGAAACAAACTCCCATTAAGGGCTTGTTTCGCAACCCAATCAGTAACCTTGTTTTTGGATCTCTTTACAAAAGAGATTTGAATATTATACAAAAACTTAAAATGCCTAACATTAGAAACTAGCACTTTAGTGATATTGTCTAGTTTACTATTACAATTCACTTGATTTACAAAAATTGCACAATCAGATTCAATAGCAACACTACCATAAGGGTAAAATGCTGCCATCTTGCAAGCTTTCAAAACAGCCCTTCCTTCAGCAACAACTACTGAATTGGTGTTGGTTTTGTTTGCAATGCCATCAACTAATTGTCCTGTAGAATTTCGCAAGACACAAGCATATGAAGAAGAGTTAGTTTTAGGCAATAATGAGGCATCACAGTTAATTTTAAACTTCCCATTAAGAGGGGGAAACCATTTATCATCAACATGTGAAGTACAATGATTTACCAAATTATCATTTACTCCATTTGAGTTAAACACTCTATTTGGAGTATAACCTTGGGGAGAAGTCTCATTTTTAGCCTCAGGTTTTGTAGCATTAGCTTGCAAAAACTCATCATAGGCTATAATCATTCTTTTAATTAACTGAATAGGGTCAGGGGCTATGCCTTTAAAGACATAATCATTTCTACCTTTCCAAATGAACCATGCTATAAAACAAGCCATTTCTCCCATATCTTGTATAATATCTGTTCTATCAGTTGAACATTGCCTCAAAAATGAAATCCATTTTTTAAAGTTTGAATAGGGTTCAATGCCTGATATAAAGTTCAAAGGGCTAGCAATCCAAACTGCTCTAGCCCATGGACATTGAAAAAGTAAATGCTCCAAATTTTCCTCGAAAAAACCACAAATATCACATAAAGGAGATTGAGTAGATCTCCTCTTAAATCTGTTTAAGTTAGTAGCAAGGCCATCCCCACAACACTTCCAAATGAAATTTTTGACTTTTGGAAGGGTTTCAAGTTTCCAAATAAACTTCCAATCAAGAATATCCAATTTAAAAGATGAACATCCTTTATCTTTAATTTTATTAGCCTCATAATGTTTTTGAGCCCTCCATAACTTCTGGTAACTCTCTCTAACTGTGACATCACCTGTTCTAGAATGGATCCAGAATGGGGTGTCATCACAAGCTAGAGAGGGTATATCCAACTCAGTTATGGTTGCTACAGTCTGAGGGTTAAACAATTCATTAAGTAACTCAACATTCCAGGAGCACTTATCAAGGTTAAATAAATCAGAAACCAACTTAACCTCACAAAAAAGTGGCTTGGTGATGTGAATCCCATTAGGGATCCAATTATCATCCCAAACCTTAATATTTTTCCCATTTCCAATAGTCCAAAAAATATCATTTTTAAAACAGTTTCTTCCCTCAATCAAACTCTTCCATCCCCAAGAACAATTTGACTGAAGAGTAGCATCAATAAAATCCACCTCAGGAAAGTATTTCCATTTGAGTACTTTATAGACCAAAGAAGTATCATTATTCATAAACTTCCAAGCATAAGAGGCCAAGAGAGATAGGTTTTGAGAGTGGAAATCTTTTAAACCTAATCCTCCATCATCTTTAGAGGACATTAAAGTTTGCCATTTTATCCAATGGCATCTTTTTTATTCCAATAGAAATCAGCTACCAGAGAAGTCAAGCGAGAAGTGATTTTCTTAGGGATTAAAAAGACTGACATAATGAAATTAGGAATAGAGCCAATGATAGCTTTAATAAGTACCTCCTTGCCACTTTTAGATAGCATAATAAGTATCCTTTATGTCTTGGTTTGCGAGAAATTCAGAGTGCTTTGATGAGGAAAATATCACAACGTCGATGTTTCATTTATATGTGGAAATTATCTTTATATTTCAGTATAAAATTATATTAAAAAAATAAGAAAACCTTTCATTTTCATGTTATACAATCGTTGCATGTACTGCCATTCTTATTCAACTTCTCCTACAATCCCTTCTCTTCACCATATCCATGTCTACTGAAACAAACCACTCCTCCCGCTCGCTAAAATATGTGGAGATGACGTTAAAACTTGATGTTTTGTCTATTAAAACCAAAACCAAGTCCATCATGCCACAAAAATAGACTTTACCTTTATAGTTAGGGTAGTATCGGAAAAAGTGATCCCTATTGGTATTTCTAGGAAGAATATCTTCGAATCATGGGTCGTTAGAGCGAGAATTATCGTTGAGGAGATCTGGGAAAGCTTTGTCAAAATAATCCTTGATAACGAAGAAGAGTACGAGAGACTTTGGTTCCTCATACCATTATTGATTCAGGCTCTGCATGTCTTCCTCTAACATTGTGAGGATGGTATGGGTTGCATGATATCGACCTCTTTTATTCCCACTCTTCGGTTCTCGTGGTAGGACTTCTAGGGGTCACAATGCAAGATTGAGTAAAACGAAATCTTGGATAAACAAATCTGAAATTAATTCCACTAGATAAAGTTGAGAAAATCTCCTTCATCAGACAACAACACAGATGATCTTCTCGCAAAGTGCGCTAGACATAACCTTCATTTCTCTGCAAGGATAGATAAATATTTTTTTAATTGTCTTGAATTTCCTAGGGATATTTGCAAGCGTAGTAGTGTTGGTTGATCCTGGTTGGACCAATCCGTCGGGTAGCTGTTGTGTTTTCTTATTATTTCTTTGTTATATTTCCTTGTAACACTATTTTCTTTAATAGATCTAACTTCGACAAAGATAAATAGTTAGCTTAGAAAAAAATTAAAGGAATCAATCATTTATTTCCAATCAAATTATACAACATAAGGAGTGGTATAAAGGGTTATACAGAAAAAGATGGTATATAACATTACTCATTATGGAAGGATATAATATCGTTTACAAAATGTCTGGTATAATATCCCCATAATCTTTTGATGGTTTTTTAGACGTGTAGGTTTAATTTTATTATACCCATGCATTTGAGTATTCTTTCATGAGATGGGGCCACATTTTCGAAATTTAGATTACTCCTTACTCAACAAATAAAGTACATCGTTGTTGCAAAGGCGATACAATTTGATTTCTTTCTCCAACTCTTTCCATCTTTTATCTTCTTTATCCATTTAAGAGATATTGAAATGATGCACATTTCTTTAGTGATGCCAAGCCACGTTCGGACATCCCCCCAAATCATACATTAGACTTTACATTCAAAAAAAAGTTCTCGTTGGTTTCAAAATCATCATCATACATACTACAAAAAAAGGTTCAATTTAATGTAAAATTGTAAATCATGCGATCTTTAGTTCATAACTTTGTTTTAGTGATATCCATACATACAATAATCGCATATTTGAGAATTAAACATGGATCCCAAACTATATTTGTCCATGGCCTAGACAAAGATTGGTGACGGGAGATATCGTAAGACTTATTGTACAAAAAATAGTATTGTCATCTACTATTATTGGTGACGAACAATAGTGTCATATCCTCGCTATTATTATTTTTTGGTTGGGTAAACAATTATATTGAAAATAAGAATCTGTACACTATACAAGAACTCAACCTAGGCCCGAAAGTTAAAGGTAGCAAAAATAAAGTAAATGTAACTATCTCATACCATGACATGATAATCACCCACTATCGTTCAAATAGGAATGATGAGGAAACATATAGAATAACATGGAATATGTGCACCACTTAATCTCCTTGATGACCTCTTCCCGAGAAGTTGGATCACCTCTCATGTCAAGATAATTTTTTCCCTCCATATGCAATACACCTAGTTTTAAGTTTCTTTAGTCACTTCAAAACGCTCAAGGGATTATTCATCTCCTTATTAATACACAACTTCTTCTTTATCTCATCTCAAATATTCTCGTTATTATTATAATCAACAATAACGGGCCTATATATTTATTACAACTTGTATCTCCATCTCACCAAACCACTTTGATAATATTCTTTCGTCTTCCACAATTTCGAGAATAGATTTTATTTCATCCTTCAATTTTACACTTCCTTCAACAAAGTCGAATATGTTATTGCCACTTCCCATTGTCAAACACTCTGATTTCTCAAATACTCGCCATAAACCTATTTAATCCATAATGAATTCTTTTTACCCACTATTCACCACAATATTTTTCATTAGTAATACTTTGTTCCAAACTCTCAAGTCCTTCAATCTGAGAATCACTCTCCGAAATACAAATTATTTTCAATTAATTTGTGAAATTTACAGTTCCAATAGAATCCTGACAAATAGCATAAATTTGAATTTCTACCCTTGAAAATAATAGTCTTACTTTTGTATACCACAATAACTAAGATATACAAAATAGGGACATATGTAAGGGGGGGGGGGGGGGGGGGGGGGATACATATTTTTCCTTTTCAAAAAAACATAAGTAAAAAAGATGCATTAGTTTTTATTAAACATTACTCTTTAGATTTCTCTATAAAAATTTACCTACACTTAATAATATATATATATATATATATATATATATATTAAAAGTATTAGTTATCTAAAAAGACCACACACCACCATTTTGGGTTCAAAAAGGCCAAACCAACAAAGTGACCCAAATATCCTTAAATTACAATCGCATGTAGTAACGTGCCAGATTAATAAAATAACATTGAAACCCACGCGTCCCACCATAGAAGCTCTAAAGGCGAATTAAATGCAAAACGGTCTGCAGAGTAAAAGGAAACAAATCTAATCATCTCCATGAATCATGCAATCCCACCAAAAATAGGCCATCAATCCAACGATTGTTTCGTGTGGAGATCTTCATAGTATTTACTGGGTGTAAGGAAGGAAAATGGTAAGACATCTGTTGAAAATCAAGGCGAAGAAAAATCTAAAGGTTAGTTTTTTGTTTATTCTACTTATGCGAATTCGAAAAATTTGAAGAATCGATTATTTCTCAAGTGGTTTGTGAATTTGTATGTCAAAAATTGAGTTTGAGTTTTGTGTTAATGGATAATGGGTTTACATTGTTCAGAGTACAACAATGTTGATACTCGTTTTCTGAATTATGCTGGTATTTCAATGCAAAAAAAGTGGTGTTCATTTGTAAACGCAAGGTGTGTGACCTGCCTGTGTTTGTGGTGAAATTTTAATTAAAAATTAGTGGCGTGTACGAGTTAATGGATGGTGTAATGTTTAGATTATCATATTTCTTGTAACATTAATGAGAACCATCTTTAGATTGAGCTATGCGAATATAACTAGATTTCAGAACTTGAGAATCGCTTGAAATGTCTGGAGGTTCCTACAATAAAACCAAGAAAGAAGACAATATAATGATTAATTTATAAATCATTAGTTTTTGTTAATAAGTCTAACTGATATACGATATATATATGGATGTGTTTTAAGTGTGTAAAAATATAGCAATATTAAAGGCAATTAATGATCTTGTAATTGATTCGGTGGGTTTTTACTTTTATATCACATGTTTATAATCTAAGAATTATTTTATTAAAAAAGAAGGCATTCTGGGAATAAGTAAAAAAAATTGGACCTTCTAGAGAGCAAAAAAAAAAAATATAGACTTCGTAGGAATGGTGTATAGGTATTTGGCATTTCTTAACTAATATCTCATATAAAAAAAAAATAGGATTATTGTCCAAGAAATATTTCAAGTTAGAATTAATTCCCACTCACCCCAACCATCATTTTTTTACCCATAAAAGGCTACATATATTTTGATTTTTCCTTTTTCTTTCCCATAGAAAACGTCGTTTGAGTAATGAGAAGTTTCCCATAACTCAAACTTTGAGTAATGGGAAGCTTCCCATTACTCAAAGTTTGAGTGATGGGAAGTTTCCCATTACTCATTGTTCTTTAAAAAATATAGTATCTTTTATAGGCAAAGGTGTAAGGTGGCAAGTGCCTATTGGGCATTAATCCAAAAAATTAATCTGCCAATATCCTAAATTTAACTTTTAGTTCACTAACAATGTTCAGGTTCTGTTCCAATATAAAATAATAAAGAAACGACATATTGGAGTAACCTTATAGCTTGTCATGTAATCATTGAATCATTTGTGCATAATATCTGTGGAGAATGAAAGGCGAGAGCGAGACAACATTGGTTGTATAAGGAGGGGGACATGTCATTTTCAAATTTAGTTAAAGGCCCCCAACTTGCCACCCCTTCTCTAGAAGCTAGCTAGTTAGGTCATTTTCAAGTTTGGTTATATTATTTCATTTCTTGAATTTCGAGTTTTAAACTTATAAAATGAAATTGGATTCAAGGCAATTTCTTTTTTTCAAATGTGATTATAAAAACTAATTTTTTGGAGAAATATATAACTATTTTTTTAGATAATATTTTTGATCTCTATTGAATAATATAATTATTGTATTTATGTAGAATTATCTTAAATATAAAATCATACTAAAAAACTTATATAGTAAATTTCATGAGGAATATACCTTTTGAGGCCTAAAATTCAAAAAAGAGAATTTTAAGGGCCCAATTTTGTTTTATGTTTTTTAAGGGCTCAACTAGAAATTTTTCTAGTTAGGTTCACGTTTTTAGGGGGTACACACCCGCTATTTTTAATTTTTTGAGGGTAGATTCTCCCTATTTTAGGGGTACACACCCGCTTTTTTTAATTTTTTGGGGGTAGATTCCCCCTATTTTTTGGGTACGTTTTTAAGTTAAGTCCATATTATTTAGAGTCCATATTGTCCAAGATAGTCCAAAATAAACAGCTTAGTCCAAAACAGGGGGACATACCCCCTAAATTATCGGATTACCCCCTACAATATCGGATTACCCCCTAAAATACCCCATAAAATACCACAATACCCCTAAAATACCACAATACCCCATAACAAGCTTTTCCACTAATTACCCCCTACCCCCTAAAATGAGTAAATAGCACTTTTGCCCCCTGCGTTTATACCCGATTGACAGGTTGCCCCCTAACCTTTAAAATGCGACTCGTTGCCCCTTAAGTTTTAATTTCGTGCCCCGTTACCCCCTGACTGTGTGTTCCGTCCATTTTGGCCGTTAAAAGTGACGTGGCATTTCCATGTCACCTTTTTTTTTTTTAATCCTAATACTAATTAAGTGATTAATTAACTTAACCTAAGGGTAAAAAAGGTTTTTTATAAATAGTTTTTATATAAAATATAAATAATAAAATAAAACCCCCCCACCCCACCGCACCCCCTACCCCCCCCCCCCTCCCCTTCTTCTTCTTCCCCATCTTCTTCCCCGATCTGACCTGCAACTCTTCTTAAAAAAAAAAAAACAATAAGCATTTAATTAGTCAATAAACCATCATCACTGCCAAAATCAAGCTAATTGGCATTTCAAGATCCAACTTACAATTGTATTTGGTATCATGACCAACAACATTATTATTCGCATCAACCAAGATGCATCTGCAAGAAACAAATTCGAAAAGTCAACATTACCAAATTATTAATACCCATCCATACATAATTTTTACTTTTATACAGTCTTGATAATGAAATTGTTAATTGTCACCAACAATTTCAGAAGTTTTAGATTAAACCTCACTAACCGAGCAAAAACATTTGAGAAAAAAGAATTTTATAACAAAATTTAAAATGTACTATGCAATCTTTCCGTTTTGTAAGAATATTACTTCAATAGTTCAATTAATGGATTAAAATGAACCCCCTTTATATTGAATTCCAAAGCCCTCTTCTTTCTACTATTAATCGTTGCATGATTCTGGTGATATATAACAATACCCTTTTCTTGTTATATGAAAATTATATAAAAAAGAAGTATGAAATGGTATTGTGTGTAATCAATCACTACTTACTCGTCATCAAACATGAGACGGCGTTGGACAGCATCCATGCCAGCATCAACAGCATCATCACCCATGGTGGTGGTGGAATAAGACAATAAACGTGAAGTAAGATGAAGGAATTAGCGTGTTTACCTAACACAGTAACTTATAATATCTTAATGCAAATGTTTGCTGAGGAGAAATCTGTTGATATGGTGATTAAGCTTAAGAAAGAAATGGATATTAATGAAGTTGAACCTAATGTGAATACATTCAAAATATTAATATGTATGTATTGTGGAATGGGACATTGGAATAATGCGTATAAGTATTTACGAGAGATGATTGAAGAGAAGAGTTTGAAGCCTAGTGAGAGTGTGTATGCAATGGTTCTTGAACAATTGAGGAAAGCTGGACAGTTGAAGAAACACGAGGAATTGGTGGAGAAAATGAGAGATAGGGGTTTTGTTTCTCGTCCTTTGTAAATACTAAAGTTTTTGCCACTACAGTTTTGTAGTAGTAGATTAGTATTTAGGCATTCATAACGTTGCTTGATTTATGTTTTTTTTTTTTTAAGAAGAGTTGCAGGTCAGATCGGGGAAGAAGATGGGGAAGAAGAAGAAGGGGAGGGGGGGGGGTAGGGGGTTTTATTTTATTATTTATATTTTATATAAAAAACTATTTATAAAAAACCTTTTTTACCCTTAGGTTAAGTTAATTAAACACTTAATTAGTATTAGGATTAAAAAAAAAAAAAAAGAGGTGACATGGAAATGCCACGTCACTTTTAACGGCCAAAATGGACGGAACACACAGTCAGGGGGTAACGGGGCACGAAATTAAAACTTAAGGGGCAACGAGTCGCATTTTAAAGGTTAGGGGGCAACCTGTCAATCGGGTATAAACGCAGGGGGCAAAAGTGCTATTTACTCCCCTAAAATAACAAGATTTTCCACTAATTACCCGTAAAATAGCAAAACAGGGGGTATTTACCCCCTAAAATTCCAGATCTGAAAAAAGCACCCACCTGTTAAATTTTTTATATATAAAATACATAATTAAAAAACGAACAGATCTTAGTACAACTGAGTTGAGTTAGCTAGATGAGTTCTGGTGGTGGTGGGAAGCTCGTTGGTGCGTGGTGGTGAGCTAGTGGTGGTGGTGGTACTGATTCGCTGATGGAGGTGGTGTTGGGTTAGCTAGATGAGTGGTGGTGATGGGAAGCTCGCTGGTGCGTGGTGGTGAGCTTGTTGATGGTGGATGGTGGTGTTGATGGTCATCGACGATGCCGGTGGTGGTGGACCTCGAGCTGGCGGCGACGAGGGTAGGGCGACGAGGGTAGTGGAGATCTCGAACGTGGTGGTGGTCTCGAAAGTGGTGGTGGATCTCGAACGTGGTGGTGGTGGCCTCGAACGTGGTGGTGGATCTCGATCTGGTGATGGGTGGTGGCTCGCGCTCGGAGAAGGAGGGGTGGTGATGGGTGGTGGCTCGCGCTCGGAGAAGGGAGGGGTGGTGATGGGTGGTGGCTCGCGCTCGGAGAAGGGAAGGGTGGTGATGGGTGGTGGCTCGCGCTCGGAGAAGGGAGGGTTGGTGATGGGTGGTGGCTCGCGCTCGGAGAAGGGAGGGTGGTGATGGGTGGTGGCGGGGAGGAGAGCATTTTGGTCGAGAGAGAAAAGAAGAATCTGGGGGAGGGGGTGGGGTTTTCTGTCGAGAAACAATGGGGTGGGTGGGTGGGGTTTTATTAGTTTTTTTTAGTTAGATTTCAACTGGATAGTTGGTATCCAAATTGGGCCCTTTTTCAGAAAACAGATGTTATAAGGGCCCTTATACATAGTTTACCCAAATTTTATTTATTTATGATATCTTTAGAGTTACTTATTATATACTTTCAAAACTAAGAAATTTACATTTTTTCTCTATCTTAGACTTCAATTTTAATTTTATTGGATAATTTATACTTTTTTATTCTAAAATTATTGTCCACTTATAATATCAAGACACTTTTTTCCAACTTTTTCTATTATTACCCTTACTACAAAAATGAAATTTATACTTCCAATGCATATTCTAAATATCAAGATACTTTATTGGAGGTAATTTGTATATACAATGATTAGGTTTCTTGATATATGTAAAAAACTAAGTGGACATTAATTTTGGGACGGAGGGAGTACTTCATTCTCAAATTACCTAATGATACTTGTTATAATGAATTTTGGCACGCTACTTTAATCACATGCACCCTTCTTCCATCCTGCTCCTCGATTTCGTTGTTGCTCAACCCAATATTTTTTGGTTCCTTTTATTTTTCATTATACAACTCACCCTATTATCTCTTTTCTTTTTTGTTCAACATATTGTCATCGATGGAATTGTCATGTTCAAGTATTTTGTTTCCATATACACTTGTGATGCGTCTTTTTCCGTCTTACTCACTGATGCATTATCATCGGGCTAAATCAAATAAACCTTCTTTACTACAGAAACTCCTCAGTTGCGCATTTGTAGGTTGCCGTTATAACTAACATTTCTTTTTCTATCTTGTTTACTCTGCCCCGTAAAATTTGTATTGTCTGTGAAGTTGACGTTGTTTTTTATTTCTATTTTGAGCCCAGCTTGCCAGGAAAGCTAAGTTGAACCTACTTGCCCCTTAATCTTATATTCTCGGCCCCCAATGATTTAATATATGTGTTTACCGCACCTATTAGTTCACTCACACGGTCTTTTTCCGAGGTTGTCAATTCTCAGAGTAGCTCGTCTCGCTCCAACTCTACTCGAGCCAGTTCAGTGCGTCTGCTCAGTCACAAATTATCCAATTTGCCTTAAAGGAGCCGATTGCGTGCTTATAATATATCTATATGAGAACACAAGTTGATATCCATCTATTCCACATCATCAACAACATTCACTTGCTCGGACGTGTCATACCATTCATCACACATAGGTGGCGATACCAAGTTCTAAGTCATATGCAACTTGAACTCTGAATCATCATCACTAGCACCCCATCGATTGATGGGTTATGTGCATTCAGAACATGTTCTTCATGACACTTACATCCGGGTGATTATCACAGACTACCTCTATACCATTGTGGTATGATATATGCTTTACGTGGGTTGCTTTCTGCACATCAGTGGGTTACAAGTACAAATGTGAGTTGTCTTATCTGATTTTGAAAAGAAAAAAAAACACAACCTTTTTGGATATAAGGTTCACACACATTTCACAACTCAAAGTAACTATATATATGCATTCCTGCCCGCTACTAACCACCCATTTGAATCTACTACCTTAACGTGAAAAATCTAGTAATCCAATTCATTTTTACACAAACAACAAAAATAATCAGATACATAATGTACATGCATCATTCTTCATAGACCAAAATATAGATACCAATGATGGATAACAACCCAACTTCTAAACAGCTAAACTACCAATCATTACAACCCATCAACAAGAACAGCACACAAACGATGTGTAATTAAATCAAGAGAAAAAATCATTTTTAGGCCATTGCCTATGGCATAAAAATATGTCTAGATCAAACATTTCAAAAGTATTATTTTTAGGCCAAACGTATTCAAAAGTACCATTTCTAGGCCAAACGTATTCAAAAGTACCATTTTTAGGTCATTTCACCATTCTCTTGAGATATTTCATACATTTTAAGGATAATTTGGACACTTCAAATAAAATTCCTAGTTTATGATGTGGCTAAATAAAAATATAGTTTACTTGAAATGATTAAATTGTCTTTTGTGAACTATCTCTTGAAATTAGTATAATGACCAAAAAATGGTATTTTTAAATACATGTGGCCTAAAAAACAATACTTTAAAACGTTTGGCCTAAAATATTTTTAGGCCAAAGATAATAGCCTAAATCAAATTGTACCTTTCTTATGAGCATTCGCCTGATCTTGGTTTATCTTCGTAATATTTTTCCCGTCTTTATCTGGTTTTTGTTTTTGGTTGGTTGTAGTATGGACTAATCTAGTCGGTTGTTGATTCTAGCGAGATTTTTAGATGAAAAAAATTATGAGTTATGGCATGATTATTGTTTAGAGTCCTCGTTAATGATGTTGTAATGTATATTGTGAATATATGGTTTGTAAATGTATGAAGCACACGCAATACAAATAGACGGTACAGTCTATTCTATTATGAACTTGATTGCAGAGGTTTTGAGTAACTTACTTTTTTTAATATATGATAAATGACCTATTTATTAACAAAAAATGTTAAATGAAATAATGAATTAAGTTACAATTTTTTTTTAAAAAATAAGTGATGTCAAATACTTCAAACCAATGATAAAAAAATTGCAACCAGTTGGGGTTAGTTCAACTGGTTAGAGCCTTGGTTATCCTTCTACGCGGTACAGATTCGAACCGTGTCAATGACACCGAGTCCAAAAGTGGCACCCACGTAACAAAAAAAAGAGTAATGTTGGGTATCACCTAAACATCACCCATGATGTGACAATTAAGTGGTCCAATCATAGATTTTTTCTTTCCAGATTTACTTTTTTGTTTAGGTGATATCTTTTTGGGTGTTACCTAACATTACTAAAAAAAAAAAACTTGCCAGACACTACCAAATCAAATAAGACTATGAGTAAGGTTATATATCAATTTTTTTCATATGACCTTTATATCATCCTATGAAATGATTTTTTTTGGATATAGGAAGGTGCCAAAGCACCAGAAACACGAACCAAAATCATCCTATTCCTAATTTTTCAAATCTAGATTAGAGATCGAAAACACTAAGCGTGTTTCGACCCAAAACCATCGCCCCGTGCCTAGCTTCCTTAGCAAGCTTGTCCGCCCTGCCGTTGAGCTTCCTACAAATGTGGTAGAACGTGATCTGCCCAAACTCTTCACCGTTGCGGATAATCCTGCGCAGGATAGGTTGGATATTCCAACGAGCTGCTGACACCTGCTTTATACCTTGAATGACCTCAAGATTATCTGAAACAATTGCTATCTTCCTCCTTGGATGTGTTGCTCCTATTTGGGTAGCTTTGAGAACCGCATTGGCTTCTCCTTCCAAGGCCGAGTTGCAATCTTTGTTGTAGCCATATTCAAAAGTTGTGTTATTATTGTTATCTTTCCCTACATTTTCCATTCCTGTCGGTTCCTATTTGTTATGAAAAGAGGCGTCACAGAATAGTGATAAATCTTTATTTTGTTCCTCTCCTTCTCTTCCTGCATTTACTTCCTCCTCTCTTTTGAATCCCTTGTAGTTTCCTGTTGTCCAGTTTATTCCATGACTTTCATTCATCAATTTTTTCGATGCTATATTTATTCCTGTCCCACAATGGCGTCCCTTCGTGTACGGCCTTCATCTTTGCTTTCCAGATGTTCCAAAGGTTGATCATAATAAAATCTTGTACTATACTTTCTTCCAATCCCCCCTTTGAGAAAGCTTGGATTACTTTTAAGAACCAATCCTCGATTTTGTCTTTCCCATTATTTTCTATTTTAATTTGTAATATTGATCCAACCCAGATGTCTTTACACATGTTGCAGTGTAGAAGTAGATGCTCGATATCCTCCTTACTATTATTGCACCATAAACAGTTTGTTGCGTCCGCACATTTCCTTTTATATAAATTGTCTGTAGTTGGTATTGCGTTGTTTACCAATCTCCACATAAATAGCTTAATCTTTTTTGGTATATTGGAGTTCCAGATCGTCTTCCAGATTGGTGAGTTCTGCATGGATTTAGTTTCTACAGTTGTTGCTTTGTTTGTTATCTGTTCTTCTATAATTACTTTGTACCCCGTCTTTGTATCAAAATTGCCATCTTTGGAAAAGGGCCATATCAGCTTGTCCTTATTTTCTATTTCTTTGAATTTTACATCTCTTAATGAGATGTATAATAGGTTCCGGGAAAAAATTATCCAATTTCTCGTAGTCCCATTCATCTTTATTGTTTTTCATTAACTCATTGACTTTTGTGATGGTAGTTCCTTCTGGTTTTTCTAGCTTCCATTCGGTATTTATCCATTTTTCGTTCCAGATCTCCGTATCTTTACCATCACCTATCATTTTTATTCCATGTTTTTTAATAAAATCTCTTCCCTCTATAATGCTTTCCCAACTCCATGTCCTGCTTTGTCTGAGTTTACACGTCATTAAGCTAGATTTATTAAAATAAATACCTTTCAATAGTTTTGTAGCTAAGTTTCCCGGGCTGTTCATAAGTCTCCACGCTTGGGCTGCTAAAAGGACTGTATTCATTTTCTTGAAATCTTTGAAGTCTAGTCCTCCTATTAATTTGCTTACTGCGATTTTTCCCCATGCAACCCAATGTATCCTGTTCCTTTCACCTGAACTCCACCAAAAATTAGAAATGGCAGAGATAAGTTTGTTACAAAAAGTGATAGGAAAGAAGAAGGTAGACATATAGTAGGTTGGTATGGCTTGAAGGATTGCTTTGATAAGTACTTCTTTGCCGCCTTCTGAGAGTAGTTTTTCTTTCCATCCTTCCGTATTTTTGAAAACCCTTTTTGCTATCCAATCTAACGATTATACCTTAGAACGCTTGTGGCATAATGGTATACCTTGATAATACCCTAGATCCTCTGTCTCTTTAATGTCCATTGTAGTAGTTACCTCATTCTTGATATCTTCAGGTGTTTCTTTGCTGAAAAGAATGGCTGATTTTTGTAAATTAATCTGTTGTCCCGATCCCTTGCAGTATATATCTAGGCATTCCTTATAGTGTTCCATATTCATGTTTTCCAGCTCAAGAAAGAAAAGAGAATCATCTGCGAATAAGAGGTGAGATATCGTCGGACAGTTCCTGTTAATTCTGACACCTTTGATCAAGTTTTCTTCAATATAATGGTCTATAATGCTAATTAGGGATTCCGTCATAATAGAGAAAAGAAACGGGGATAGTGGGTCACCCTGTCTTAGACCCCTACCTGGTTTAAAATTCTCTAGTCTATCTCCATTCATATTGATATTAAAGGAGACCGAAGTAATGCAATTTCTCATCCAACTAATCCATGTATCACTAAAGCCTAATTTATTCAAGACTTTGAAAAGAAAATCCCATCTTACCTGGTGGTATGGTTTAGCCATATCAATTTTTATAGCTGCCATGTATTTTTTGTTCTTTCGTTTCCTGCTCATAAAAAAAGAAATTTCCTGCGCTATGATAATGTTATCCTGAATCGTCCTTCCTTTAATGAAGCCGATTGCGAAGGTGATATTATTATATTCATAATTTCCCTCAAACGGTTAGATAGAATTTTAGTAATAATCTTATAAATGAAATTAACACAGGATATAGGTCTGAAATCTCCAAGTTTCTCATGTACTGTTCCTTTAGGAATTAACGTAATAAGCGTGTCATTAATCGTTTCCAGAGAGCAGTTGTTTTTGAAAAAATCATTAATAATGTTTATGACGTCAAATTTAATAATATCCCAGAATTCCTTATAGAACTTACCATTAAGTCCGTCAGGTCCTGGCGCTTTTGAAGCTGAAAGTTCAGTTACTGCTCTCTCAATTTCCTCCACGTTAGGTTTCTTTGTCAGTTCTTTATTCATATTTTCTGTAACTCTCGGCTTGATGTACTCTATAGCTTTCTGCATATTTTCCTCAATCTCTATTTTCTCATTAAAGAGCTCTTTATAAAAGTTCTGAAAACAATTTCTAATTCCTTCTGAGTTATCAATCCAATTATCATCTTTATCTCTAATTCTTGTAATTCGGTTCAATTTCCTTCGTTTAATTGTGGCAAGGTGGAAAATTTTCGTGTTTTTATCACCAAAGACTAACCAGTTAAGACTAGCCCTATCACACCAATATTTTTCTTCCTTGTCATATTCAATTTTGATTTGTTCTTTAATGTCATTTTCTTCCTTAGTAGTATCTCTACCGTTATTAGCTTTATTAATTTGAATAAGTCTATTTTGAAGTATTTTTATTGTTTTTTTCATGATTCTTGAAATTTTTGGTTCTCCATTTAGTAAGTTCTTCCTTTGTATATTCTCTTCGTTTAATGAATTTTGGTAAGGGGTTTACGTCATAGGGGGTATTCCAGCTATTGTCAATTACGTTTCTACACTCATTATGATCTAGCCACCTAGTCTCGAATTTAAAGTATTTAACCCCAATATTCATATTTAAATCAAAATGGAGTATAAGAGGGGAATGATTCGACCCAATTGCAGGGAGGGATGAAAATTTGAGATCTCGGGAACTTCTCCATCCATTCATAGTTTGCCAAGCCTCGATCAATTCTCGTTTTCACGTTTTTCTCGCCTTCCATCTTGTTAGACCAAGTAAAAAAACACCCGTTAGAGTTAATTTCTGCTAACGAGTTAATATGTGTAAAATCCATAAACGCATTGATATGATTAATATTCGCAAGATTCTTGCTTTGTTTTTCATTAGAATTTCGTTAAAGTCTCCCATTATCATCCAAGGCTCTTTAATTCCTTCACTCCATTTAGTTATATCATTCCAAGTTTCCATTCTTTGATTGAAGTCATTAAAGGCATGAACAAAAACCATATAATACGAAAAAGACAGATCATTAATGAAAGCAATGACAAAGGAATTACAACTAAAGACAATGGAAAGATGCACGTGAGAGTACCACAAAACCAGGAAACCCCCGGAGTGGGAAGTGACTCCAGTGGGATCCACAAAAAAGGAATTATCAAAACCAAACCGAGCAACCACTTCACGAGAGTCCACCTCTCGCAACATAGTTTCACAGAATGCCACCACACCAGGACGGAATTGAGTTATCATCGAGCTGATTCTTGATAATGTCAAGGGCGCTCGAATTCCCGGAACATTCCAAATATTGTAGTCATTTGTATTTCGCGGCTTTTTTGGAGTTGCCGCCTCCATTATTGTCTTCCACAAACTCATCATCTCCCTCCTCTGCATCTGCATACTGGAAATTCATGTCATGGTCATCCCCACCACCTTCATAGTCCTTCTCAAAGTAGTTCTCACTATTTTCATAGCTACCTCCCTTTTCCTCCTCAGGTTCAAATTGTGAGTCATACTCATCCACCATTCTAGACATGTTATCAGACTCATTCCTAACCTCTTTTACAAACACCACACTATCCTCCCCTTCCCTCTCATTTTCAAGGATACTAAACTTATTCTTGTTTACAAAGTTCTCAATAGAGTCAATTGAATCTATAACCCTAAGTTTTTTAAAGCTAACAGCTATTTTCGAGTTCACCACTGTATTGCCTGCTTCAGCCCCTTCAGCCCTTCCTTCTATTCTTCTTTTTATATTCTGTTGAATATTGGATGAAGTTTCCATGCTTGGGTCTGTGGTATCGCTCTTGTTCACTACTTGCTTGCCTTTAATTTTCCTCATTTCCTCTTCGAAAGCCATGAGAGCTGCTCTTATATTTCCTTCATTGTTCTCCTCGCCATCATCGGTTATGCCGTGTGTCCTTTTGAAGGCTTCTATTTTCTGAGTAGATTCATGTAGTTCATTCCTGAGGTCATGCATTTGCCTTTTCCACGCATCCCATTCATGGTCCTTCTCCTTCTCTTCTCTCATAGTTTTCTGGTTTATTATCTTACTTTTGCTTCCCTTGTTGTTGTAATTAGCCTTGCTCGAATTGTTTCCACCACCTTCGTTGGTTTGGATTCCAGTGTTCATAACAACTCTTTTGTAAGTTTGACCTGCAATCTTGGCAACCTTTTCATTATATTGATAAATAACAAATTCACCATTAATGTTCAAATGTAGTCCATAGATGGGGTTAAAGGGGGAAATTTGGCCACGTTGTCGATGCTCCATGAAACTTTCCTTCGCACATCTATATCTTCTACCTGCTTTATCTGTTTAATTGGGCAATCTCCATATTGGTGCCCAATTTTCCCACACCTGAAACACAAGGAACCCTTATTTTCATACTGAAAGATCACCCATGCTGCTCCTTCCTCCTGGTAAAGGTATGCTCCTTGAGGAAGTGGATATTTGATATTGATTCTAACCCTGAAACGTAGTATTTTGATGTCGCAATTCATGTTTGTTGGGAAGTCTACAACCTCAATTCTTATGAAACATTTTTCCAGTGCCTTGACAGTAGTTAAATTATTCTGTTTGAAGGTTAAACCTCTTATTTGTACCCAAATAGAGGAGTAGTCAATTGCCAGGTCTTTAAACTCCATCACCTGTGGCCACATCGTCATACTAATGTGCATCTTCTGATATATACTTGGCCTCATTTCCCAAACCCGCTTAAACTCTCTGTCATTGAAGTTTTCGAGTTTGAACATGTTGTTCTTCACGTCAGATAGCCTGTAATGTCCTTGTATTCCCCAACGCTCTTCAATGAATTTCCTCATCTGTACAACATATACAGATGAGTCTCCTACTACTCGAAGGAAAATGGCTCTCTCTTCCTTCATGCTTTCAGCCAATCTTGCTTTTAAACCGATGTCTATAACCCTAAGTTTGCGCGCCTTATGATCAGTTAGTGGTATAATTGGTAAAGCATGGAAGTCTCTAGTCGCCATAATGTTTCATGCACTCAAGTTAACAACACCAAAGTCTCTAAAGGAAAGAATATTAGTAGTAGAGAAATTTAAAGGAGTGAAAGAATAACAGCAGATTAGGGAGGAAGATGGAAAGGGAAGAATTTGTTTAGAAGGAGTAGAGAGAGAGAGAGAGGAGTTGAGTAGCGAGAATACTTTAATCTCTGAGCTCTTATATATGTGAGTTTCGATGGGTTTTCCATTGTTCTTCTTCGATACGCTGTGCATCCCTCTAGGTGACTGCTGAGCTCTTTGAGGATAGCGAGGTGTTGCAGCGCAGACTATTGCTCCCTTTTTGATGTAATTATTATTACTACACCAATTAAAAGAACTAAAAATAACTTCAGCACAATCATTTCTCTTGCATCCCCATTTAACGCATGCTTTAGGTTCATCTCTTCGCAGGTCTCTTCGTCTCCCCAATGTAAGAACTTGGGGATTCTCAACCTTTTCCTGCACAAATACAAGAGACCAAATATACGATAAGAGATTAACGGTGAGATGTACCTCGGTTGCTTCAATTGAGTGTCGTGTATTAGGTTTTGATTTTGGGAAAACAGTAATTAGCTTCAAATCTTTCAGAAAGTTGTCATCATTAGCTTCTATCTTCCCATTCACGCTTTTAATCACCATTATTAATCTCGATTTCTTTAGATTAGGGCTAAAATTGATTTTCCCCAAATGATCTAGTTCTAGGTCACTCCCTAACTGTCCATCAGTAGAGATGCCCATTCCGAGGGATTCGGGGTGGGTAGCGTGATTCTGTAGGTAACACGTGCTCCTCCACCACAGATGTGATGGAGAAAACGAAGGGATTTCTAAGAGAGAGATTTGATTAAAAAAATTAATTAAAAATAAATAAATATTTAATTTTGATCGAATTACATTATAGGGACATATCGTATAAAGATATTATAAAAAGATGGTGTATAACTTTCTATAATTATGATAACATTTTGTTTAATACACCTATTTTGAACTCAAAATCGACTATAATACTATACTTTTTTTTATCATTGTAAGATTCTTTAACCATTATAAAAACCATCGACCTTAAAACAATAATATTAATATCAAATATAAAAAAAAACTGTTGTTCTTTTCTAATTCCTCACATTTTGGAATCTTGTAATAAAATTGAAATAATATTAGGAAGGATACAAGAACATGATAAGATCCTGAGCATTAAGAACTGACAAAATCATTGAGCATACACGTATTAGATCATATGTGATTAGTTGTGTTTTTCTTTTGATATTTAAAATTTTATGTAACATATAGGATAATAGGAATTGAATGATATGATGAAGAAGGTTGAATATTTTGGCTAGGACATAGTTAGTGTGTAGGGCATAGTAGCACAACTTAGCAGTCCCACGAACCGCCCCAAACAACCACTTGCTTCCTTTGTACTATTTCCATGTTTACTAAAGCTTCGATCCTTCTAATTTAAGAACGTTTCTTCTTGATTACTAGATTTTATCATTATTAATACTCAACACTTATCAGCAATGGTCCTACTAGTAGTTCATGCAGTCTAGGCACAAAATATTTTATCGAACCAATATATAATATAGAAAAAGATTTATCGATAATACTTGAACATTCATTTAGATGATTCGATTTCACCAATCTCAATTGGTTAACGTTTTCCACCAATTGAGTTTTCATGTAAATAAAGTTTTTTCTGGTAAGCGATTATATTAACAACTAGAAAAAGATTATACATTGTACAAGACACTTTAGTTTATATAAATATGAAAGTTTAAAATAAATATTCAAAATTATATAACCCGCACAAATTAATGCACAGCTTTAATAAACAAACTACCATCCACGATTAAAAAATAAAATACAATGCAAATAAAATTTGAAATATGCACAATTTTACTTACTTGAACATACATTCTCGAGACGGGGCGATATCCTCAATTATTAGCTTGTTTTTGTTTATCAAATGAAGCAAGCCGTGACTATAAAAGCAATCTATTACGCTTTTTTTATTTTTTTTAAATTTCTCCTATCTTTCACCTTCTTGAGCCATTTAATGAAGGTTAAGATAGTTTGTATTATACAATTAATACTTCACATTATTCAAAATATCTCTCTAAAAGGAGCAATCGAAAAATAGGTGATTGTTTGTTTCAAAATCATCTCCACACAACCCACAAATCACATCAATTTACATTTACATCATTCTATTTATAGTTTGTAATCTTTGTTGCAAATCAATTCATAAAATGAATTCATGTAAAGAAAGTTGCCTTACTTATATCCTCATCCTTGTTTCACTCGTGAAAACACACATTTTCACATAATAAATGTAAGTGGTTTTTATAGATCAATTTATTTTTAATTGCCATGGAAGAGCGATAGACTATCGGTGAGCTCAAACATTTTGATATGGAAGTGAATATGTGTAGATTGATTCAGAAATCTTGAATCGAGAGCAATTCACAGATTCTTCATATAGTTTACGGAGATTACTGGCAAATGATACAAGTAAATAGAAAAATCACGAATATTATGAACTCCCAAATTGAGAGGTTTGTAGGAGTTTTACTCCTATATTTGGTGTTTTTGTCCCCAAATTTTAGACAATCATTTATGGATATAGTAGCCCAATATTTTTCTTCCTTGAGCCAATATCTTTCAAGGTCATTTGATAGGCTTGCTATCATTTTTTGGTTGGTCTTAGAATAAGGCATATTAGCTAGATTTTCTAAACTTTTCATGATTCTAATTATAAATTTATTTAGTTAAGGATCTTATTCTTACCCCATTGTGTAATACCTTAGTGGTCTCTCTAAATTTAGCTCTAAATCTTTTAATCACATAGCCTATTATAAATGACTCTTTGGCAATTCTGATCCTCACTCCCGTTTTTATTAAAAATGAATCTATTATATATTTTTGTATTATGCTTGCCCAAATTAAGCACAATAGAACAATGATCTAACCTCAAGGGAGGGAGTACAACATTCCAGTTATCAGGGCAACAATTTATCAAACTATCATTAACAAGGTATCTATCAAAGATTTTTATAATGAGACCAGATCACTTTCTTCTATTTGACCATGTGAATTTATACTCTTTAGAAGGTAGTTCAATTAGCTCGCAATCATTAATAACATTGTTAAACCAATCCATAGTTTTTTATTAAAAGGCCCCATCCAAGTTTCTCCTTAGAGTATCTTATAGTGTTAAAGTCTCCAAAGGCACACCAAGGTTTATAGGTTGTTTAAGGCCACTTTTTTTTTTTAAAAAACTCATTTTTCCTCCTCTTTATGAGACCATAAACACATGTAATTTCTATATTGCATATATCACTAAAAACATAAGAGCAAATTATAATGTATTCTGAGCAGCATTATGGGGAAATGAGTTAATGTCTTTTTCATAAATTACTAAACCCCCCAGATAAGCCCTTTGGTTCACAAAAAACAACCAAGTCCATGTTAATTATTTTGGAAAAAGCATTGAAAAATAGAAATATTTTTGAAGTCTCTAATAAGAATAGTACATCGATACGATGAATCTTAATAGCCTCCATTAAATTACAAGTTGTCAGGGGTGTACCAAGCCCCTGACAGTTCCAAATTTGAATCATTGATTATATTGGGTTTTTTGAGGACAACACCGCAAACCTCACCCTCTTCAAACGCCTCAAGTTCAACATTCATAAAATCTGCATCCCACTATTCGTTTGGTAGACCCAGTTTATAAAGTTCTTCATATGTTTTTGGCTCCTCCATCTCACAGTCTTCCTTTGGTTTTGGAATACCATGAGTTGCATATGATCAGTCTTCCTCTTCTTCACCATTCATTTCATTGTTGAGCCTTGGGTTAATCCATACTTGTTTTTGGATTCTCTTTGCAATCTCTTTTCCTTTTCTATTAAGTCAAAGCAGACCAGTGGGCTAGAATTATCAGTTATGTTTTGGGTTATTAAAACATTTGGAGTTCTGTTTGGCCCTCATACTTATCCAACTCAGAAGGTCTAAGGGGCCTAATTTGGTGGGCCCTTTTAATCTTATTAAGTTCAAACTTATCCAAAGAGTAAAGCGGGCATGACATAAGTAGTCCCTTCTTCTTTTCCATTACTGATTCCTTTGTATTCTTTTCCAATTTAGTGTTTTAAGATAGCAATGCAGAATTATCAACATCATATTTACCTTTCACGTAAATAGTCTTAGTTAGTGGCTTTTCTTTTTGTGTTTGCCCTGTTCAATGGACTTTTTAAAATTCAAACCTCCCGTCTTAAACACGAAGCCTTCAAAGTTGTTCTGGTCACCGAAATTATTTCAACAACCCAAATCCAAATTCCCAGTTGAGTCACCAATTGAATTGGATTATCACATTCTCCTTCCTCGTGAGATAAAATTCCACAAACATAGCAGAAGTCAAGAATCTTTTCATACTTATATGAAATCCAAATAGGTTCTTGATTTTTTGGCTAGAAATAAAAAACCTTGCTTCCAATGGCTTACGGATGTTCCAATATATGCAAAATCCAACACTTGATCACTCTCTAGAGTTAGAAGGGTTTGGTAGCTTGATGTCTTCAATCCTCTCAAGTTTATATGCAATTTTTTTAATGGTGTCCTCCTTAAAGAACTTAGGAGGTAACCCATCAATGCAACCCCAACAAGAAGTTTTGTCCTGAAGAGACGGGTTACCCAAATATGGTCATAATCTTCTTGTTTTTCGAAGATCATGATGCACATGTTTTGGCCCCTTTTCTGTAGAAACCCTTCCTTTGATTTCTTAATGTTTGATGGCAATTTTTTTTCAAATAACCAACTAACTGAACCTGAAGCAATCAATACAGACAAATACCTTAGCCTCATCGTACTTTGTATAATTTGAATTTGTGTATAGAGATAGTGAGAATTATTCATCAATTGTTCCATTATTTTTGTTTTCCTAGAACTTCATTTTATACTCTAATATATAGTTTGTTTACCCAAGAGAATATGTTTCTACTATCTTTCCCATGTGTGAACTAAAGAAAAGGATGGTTGAAAAAGGAGACTAATCACTACAAAATTATATGATTGGACAATTCCGAGCTTATATATCATTTTTAGTAATTTGAGTTACCATCTAAAAAACATTTATTTATAAAAGGATCTCAAGATTTGAAATACTTATAATATTAAATAACACTTAAGAGTCAGATTCCAACACAAATTACAACAATTATCCATTATTGAAGGTTCTTGTAGCCTCTCTTTCTCAACTCGAACATACCTTCCAACCAAACTGGATGTTACATAAGCCAACAAGTCTCCTAAGAAAATATCGTTTCGAAGATAATTGATAATAAATAGACAAACAACCTTCATAAGTCTTAGATATCACTGAAAATTTGCCAAGAAAATTCTTTGAATTATCCCCGCCCCCTCCCGATCCATCTAGGGTCTAAATAGAATATTAATATGAGCAAATTCCATTTTTAGGCCATTGCCCATAGCCTAAACCAATTTTAGTGAAATGCTTAAAAATGAACATTTTTAATACCTTTAGCCTAATAATGAACATTTTGAATCATTTGACCTAAAAATATATTTTGTCCATAAGTAATGGCTTAAAAATGAATTTACTCTATTAAAATTGATAGATGAAATAACCCACGAGCTTATAAGCCTAGATTAAGCTTGTGTGCACCACAACTATATCAGAACTAGGTTACCTATGTTTAGGGAATTCAAACCTTGTACCTCTTATTTCACACTGTTTTATTAAGTACCGGAAAAAAATCCTATCCAATTACGCTAACCGAACTTGTATTCAAACACTTTTTTTACGTTAAAACATAATTTAAATTAATTAAAAATTACAAATACAATAAGATAGGTTCTTTGTTTTTAGCCTGTACCCTCAATTACAAAATCCAACTCAAGTAACTTAAGAAAATATGGGGTTGGATTTAGAACCCAATCATCCCTAAGGTCGGCAAGCCTTCCTTTCTTAGCAATGTGATACACCGATTTGTTGAATTTCCTTGAGACAAATTGGAAATTAATGTCAATGTTGTGCGCTAAACTTTGGATATCTTCAAATATGTGTAGTAGATGATAATTTCCAAACTTCACGCCCTTCATTAAAGGTTTCATAAGACTAAGACAATCATTCCTCAAAACAAACTTTTTTCCATGTTGAGTTGTTGCTTCCACGATTGCATTTCTAATTCCGATTACTTTGCTTCCTCTTGAGAATATGCTGGGAATATCCAAGATCTTCCTCCAAAAAATTGGCCCTTTTTATCACTACAAATACATGCATATGAAGCCATATTAGTTTCTTTTAGGTAAGATGCATCAACATTTAAAAAGAACGTAGGGTTATTGATATTCTCCCTGTTTAAGTAAAGATTTATATTCTCTTCAGTAGCATAATTTTGCATGTATTTGATTCATTTTTTGCCTCAGAGATAATATTTTTGTATGTATTAAATTCGTCATAGCCATTATAAGCTTTTTTCATATTTATTATGGGGTAAACATTATGATTCTCAAAGATAAATTTGTTTCTAGCTTTCTAAATGAACCACATAATATAAATTGCCATCTCAACCATTGGTATATCTTTTTCATCATTTCGAGCTCCATTTCAATAAGATTTTGAAGCCAATGTTGCAAATTTCTAATATAATCATGTGAAGAGATTATACCAAAGGGAGTTGCAAACCATGTGGCTTTAGAGCTTGAGCAAAAAAAAAAAAACATAAGATGCTCTAAAGTTTCAGATTCATTCCCACGGACTTTAGAGCACATTTTCTATGAAATTTATTGCTTTCAGTTGGTATGGCATTTGATAAAACACGTCATGTAAAATTTTTCAGCTTTGGAGGAATGTTTAGCTTCCACATAGTATCCCAAAAATCATCATGTATAAGAGTTTCCTACTGTTTCCTTTCTTCAGTTTGTTTGTTATATATTTGTAAATTTTATTGGCATTAAGGTTTCCATTACTAGAATGTTTCCAAACACAAGTGTTAGGGGCATTTGTAATACTAATATTTAAAGTATAGACCTTTTCAGCTTTTTCAATTCCAATAATGTTGATAAGTTCTTGTTTATTCCATTCTTTATTATATTTAATAAGACTTGCCACTTTGATAACAGGGAGATTTAAAAAAAAACCGGGTTTGTTAGCATAAGGGATCCAATCATCATGCCAAACCCTTATGTTCTTTCCATTTCCAACTATCATCTTAGTATCATCAATGCATGTATTTTGTCCTTTAATGAGACTTCTCCAAGCCCAAGAAGGGTTATATCCTAGTACAACATTTTCAAAGTTTTCTTTTGGGAAATAAATCCCTTTAAAGACTTTATAGGCTAATGAGTCTTTGTTACTAAACTTCCAGGCCGATGAAGCAAGTAAGGAAGTATTAAGTTGGCAAAGTTTTTAAAGTTCATACCCCCTTTCAGTTTTGGGCATTTCCATGTGTTTCCAATTTTTCCATTAAATTCTAGATTTTCCATTATTGCCCCACCAAAAGGAAGAAATAAGAGAAGAGATTTTGTTACATATGGATTCAGGGACTTGAAAAATGGACATAATATAAACAGGGATTGATTGAATAACAACTTCTATTAAAGTTTCTTTGCCATTTTCAGAAAAGAATTTACAATTCCGATCTCCAAGCTTAAGATTAATTCTTTCAATAAGCCATTCAAGAGCTCTTGTTCTAGATCTACCCCAATCCGAGGGTAAACCTAAGTAATTACCAAGATTTGACAGATGATTCATTTGGAGTATATTAGTCAGCTTAGTAGCAATATTTGTGGGAGTATTTTTACTAAAAATAACCCTAATTTTGTTCAAATTTATATTTTGTCCAGAGACAAAACTGTACATACTCATAACATCATTAAAGAGATGAAATTCATTTTGCTCAGCTTTTAACATAAAAAGACTATCATCAGCAAAAAGTATGTAAGTAAGGATAGGACAATTTCTATAAAGTTTTATGCCTTGTATAAGACCTTTTTTAACTTTATCATTTATCAAGGAGGTAAGAGCTTGTGTGACAATGCAAAATAGAAAAGGGGACAGTGGGTCTCCTTGTCTAAGTCCTTTAGTAGGATTTGGAAAATGAATGGGATTTCCATTAACTAAGATAGAGTATGATACTGTTTTAAAACACATTTTAATTCAGTTAATCCAGGTTGTAGACAAGCCCAAGGCTTTCATAGTATCAAAAAGAAAATCACATTCTATACTTTCAAAAGCTTTTGAAATATCAGCTTTTACAATAGCCGAGTAGTTCTTTGAAGTTCTTTTATTTTTTAAGTAGTGCACTGCCTCATGTGCAATAATAATGTTGTCAGTGATACTTCTATTACTGATAACAGAATATTGTTGTTGATGATATAATGTTGTTCATAAAAGGCTTAAGTCTTTATACTAATATAGCAGCTATTATTTTATAAGAGAAGTTTGGGCAACTTATAGGTCTCAATGAAGTAATAGTAGCTGATGTTTTAACTTTAGGAGTCAGAGTAATATAAGATAGAGGTTAAGTCTCCTTTATTCTATAAAAAGTCAGTAATACATTTTATCAAGTCAAATTTAATGACTTCCCAATTCTTTTTATAAAAACTATCAGTGAACTTATCTATTCTAGGGATTTGTCTTTACCCAAGTCCCAAATTGCTTCTTTCATTTTCTTGAATGGAAACAAGAGCTTCAAATTTTTTGTTCATGTCAAATGTTACAATAGGTCTTATTTTTGAAGGATATAATAGTAATTTCTAAAACCTTTAGTAATATAAGTGTTAGTATGATTTTCAATTTTTTTCTCATGATTTTCAATTTTTTTCTCCTTTTCCATTCAAATACCTTCATAATTTAACATTCTAAGAAATTTATTATGTCCAATTATCATAGTCAAGTAAGGAGCCTATTGAAAAATATATAAATAAATGTACTGACGAACCCACATGAGAGCAAGCAAGAATTGTCATGGCCTTGGAATTAAATATAGTTCTTTCAGTTTTTTTTTTGAATGAAACCAACCCGTGCTCTCCTCTAGTTTTAATTACCGAAGAGCGGTAAAATTATCCGTGTGATACTTTGAGCAAAGCAGTCTATCCTAGTATACGGGTTCATATAGAAATATCAGTGGTAGGTTGGTTATATGTATTAAAAGCAGAAATATATTAATAGATGCGTTTGCAACAAGATTCAAATTAAGATGCAAATGTGAAAGCAAATCTATGTTGATAGAGAATGTAGAAACTGTACAATGGCTGCGGTGCGCCTAATATGATCGAGTAAGTGTGGAGAAATATCATGATTAGATAATGTGATCATTTCAGTAATGCCAAAGCGTAATAGATGCATCCTATATATGATCATCATGTATATTAGATCCTTCCAAAAATAAGGTTATGAGGGAGATCATCCTTTCAATTAACCAAGGGGTTTCTTGAAAAAAGAAAAAAAAAATTAGACGCGGTAATGAAATTCGATCCTAAATCAACTACACTATTAATTACCGTGCGTTTTTAACGTCCAAATTTTTAATGACCGGCGATAATGGTCATAAAAGTTAAAGCAATATCTACAAGTTTTAGTCGTTATTGGTTTTCAACTGTGAGATAAAATTAAATTAGTAATGTTTTTACTAACCACTCATATAGTCAGTGTTTAGCTAAACAAAAAACATATTGTTTGGTCACTGATGCAAATTTTAGATACACAGTTAGCTATATTGTAGATCTCAGTTTTCCAGTCTAGGCAGTCGACCGAGGCCTGGGGCCTAGGCGGGATTACACGGGGCCTAAGCGAATTTATACGGTTTTGAACCCCGCTGTGTAATTTTGTATATTTAGTAATATAAATGTAGTAATTATAGCAATTTTAACTATTTAAGTCATAAAGTTAATCTAACACCACTATAGTAAATATGAATATACTAAAAATTGAGTTATAATATCAAGTAATTAATTCTCGATATTAAGAAAAATAACAAGAAGGCCTATACAGACATGTTTTGTCATTAATCCGCGCCTATGCGGCCATTTTTTGCCATTAATCGGCGCCAAGACGTGCTAGGCGCTAGGGAAAAACACCTAAAAGTTTAACTAGGCGTAAGCGGCTAAGGAGGAGTTGACGCCTAGGTGGCGTCTAGGCTCGTCTAAGCGGGATAATCTACAGCATAGCCAGTTAGTTAAGATTTTAAAGTTTGATAACCTATCTTTATATAAGTGGGTTGAAATTTGTTTTATGTACCTTATCTATCATTTATATACTCTTTCACCCAATATAATAATAATAATAATAATAATAATAATAATAATAATAATAATAATAATAATAAAGTCTCTACTAAATTCGTACATAGTCGGTGTTTAGCTAACCAAAGAAATAAAAAAAAATTAAGTCTTTACCGACCTCGCACGTGATCGTACAAATAATATAGAATAACATATGTACAATAAAGGTTTTATGTACCACGCATGTGGTCGGTATTTAGACCATCCAATTAATTGGTGGTCTATTTTTACCCGCAAAATTTAAGTAGCTACCTTACCGATCATTTAGCGGTAGCCAAAGAGTTTCTAATTCTATAAAACCATACGTGGTTCAACACTCTATCTTCCTATTTCAAACCTCTCTCCCCACACTCCTTCCCCTACTCCACCACGATCATCACCAAGCGATTGATGCACCACCCCTTCCTCTGCCTTGCCTTCCTTTTCCCTCCCCCTTCATCACTTCCTTTTGGTTGTTATCCATTGAAAGACAGATTTTCAACCCCTTTGTTATATAAGGTTATCTATATAACATTTGCATATATTAACCCATACTCCGCCGCTCCTTCCCCTGGCGCCCGCCCCTTCCCTTGGTCAACCGCCATTATTATTTATAACCCCTATCTTTTGGGTTAAATTATGTATTTTTGGGTAACATAGGTGCAATTGTTGTTTCCTTAGTTGATTTTTGGTTAAATTATGTAATTGTTTGGCTATGTATAATATGTATGTGTATCGTATTATGTAAATATGTTTATTGTGTATATGTATATAAAATAAGAACTAATATTACAATTTTCAAAAGTAATTTAGTGTTCTATATAGACCAAGGATTAGTAATGTAATTTTTAAGACTTGTAATGTAATTTTTGAAACTTAACTGGATCTATAGTGCATTAATTTAAAAATAGGTTTTTTTTTCGGAAAATTTTGTATTGGTAGTGCTATTTCACATCATATAGAGCCTTTTAGCATAAATAACTAACTATATCTCTCTCTCTCTCTCTCTCTCTCTCTCTCTCTCTCTCTCTCTCTCTCTCTCTCTCTCTATATATATATATATATATATATATATATATATATATATATATATATATATATATATATATATATATATATATATATATATATATATATATATATATATATATAATTTAAGAACCTGAATTTTTTTTCAAATAAAGATAAAGTTTTTTAGTGCAATTTACTCTAAATATATCATATTTTGCAAAGATCAGTATTATATTATTTATTAAATATAGGAGCCTTTAGTGTAATTAACTCAAAATATAGGTTTTTTTAATTAGAAAGACTTATAGTGCATTCGTAGCAAAATATAGGGACCTATAGTGCAATTAACTCAATTATATAGCTTCTTTAGATAATTTAAGGACATGTATGATATTTTCAATAAGTGCCTTTAGGACAGTTAACTCAAAACATACTTTTTTATTATAAGGACACAAATATTGCATTCGTAGAAAATCATAGGCCCCTTTAGTGCATTTATTCAAAATATAGGGCCCTTTAGTGTAATTTATTTGAGATATATTTTTTCAATTTTTTTGATTCGTGGTGCATTAACTCTAAATACAGGAAATTTTAATGAAAATAATCCAAATATATATATATTGAAAAATGCAGTAGTGAACAAAAAATGCAATATAGGCCATAGTTAGTTAAAAACTAACGATTGGACCCTAATAAAATAAAATTTAAGCTATAACCCCTAAGTATTTAAAAAATATATAGAATATAAAAAATGAATATTACAGACAAAGCCAGTCTAAAAAACCAAAATATATCTAACTACTTCAAACAAAATTTCATTTTATAGGATTTTTTTAACTATAATAAAATTATTTTGATGGAGTTGTTTTTATTAAAATTAAAATAGGGCCTAAAATGATACCTTGGTACCTTACCCCAAGGACCAACCCTGATGACAGAATAACATGAATAAAATTTTGTATCTCTAATTTACCTCTTAAAATACCGTATATAAATCGATCAAATCCAATAGGGTAAAACACACGTAAATCCTTTTATGTTTGGACGAAATGCGGAATCCGCCCTTTATCTTTTTTTTTTTACGCTAAAAGCCCTTTATTAAATCTTTTTTGTCACCATTAGCCCTTTTTTCCATTTTCTGTTAGTTGACCGTTAGTCAATGCCATTTGGCGCCACGTATACACCACGTCACCGCCATGTATGCTCCACGTCAACACCATTTACACGTCATTGATTTTTTTTTAAAATCAATTTTTAATTTTTTTTAATCTTTCTTCTTCTTCTTCTTCTTGCCCGCCTCCACCTCCACCATCATCAATCCAAGCTTCAAAGGTTGGTCGTCCAAGACACACTGGAGTTATGGTTGGTATGGGACAAAAAGATGCTTATATAGGTGATGAAGCACAATCCAAAAGAGGTATCTTAACCTTAAAATACCCAATCGAACATGGAATTGTTAGTAACTGGGATGACATGGAAAAGATCTGGCGTCACACATTTTACAATGAGCTTCGTGTTGCCCCTGAAGAACACCTTGTACTTCTCATCGAAGCACCTCTTAATCACTGCAGCACTGGAAAGCTTCTCACCTCCGAATAACACCACCACTCCGACGAGCACTAAACTGAAGACCAAGACCACTCCGGCGAATCATTCAGCTTCCCACAACGAAACTGGATTTGCAGCGATGGATCTGCTCTTCTTCGCCTGGATTTGCAGCTACAAGATGAAGATAAAACTGCTGCTTACCATCGAGATCCATTAATGGCGAAGAAAAAACCGCTGATCCCTTCATCTCCGGCAGTAGTCTCTCCCTTCATCAACAACAGCTCTGCCATCGATCTCAACGCACAAAGATAAAGTTCTCTATTCTACTATAACTACTGTATAGCCATTGATACCGTTTATAGGCCAAATATATTTAAAAATGTACCTTAAGTCATGATTATATCATTCCATCATTATTCTATCTTATTGAACTTCACATGATCCGGATCCGTCGAGTTGAAGCTCGGATAATAATGATGCGACTTTTTCTTCTTCATCTTCTGACCATGGAGCTGCTTCTAAGTATTCGAGACATGATAATACTACTGCATCGAATCCTATAGCTGCTGAAACCTAAATAGATTAATGGTATAAGAATATGAGAAGAATATGAGAAGAATTTGAGAAGAATATGAAAAGAATTTGAGAAGAATATGAGATGAAGAAGTGAAAGTGCGATAATTACTCTTAAGATTCAGAGAACTTTGGGAACATCTTCTTTCATTAGCTTCTTTCTCAAATCTTTACAGTACATTAACTTTAAATTCTCGATATAAACTTCGATATCATCACAATCTGCAATTGTGGGTGTAAAGGAACGGTGCCGTTTTGTTGTAATGGGGGTTTTGGATGGGTGTCTGGTTCGTCAGCCATCATTTCGAAGAGTGTAGGGCTTGAACGGGTGGTTTTATCGGTGGAAGGTGGTGGTGGGGACATGGGGTTTAGTAATCCGGCGGTTAGAATGTTGTTGAATTTGCTCAGGGAAGATGGGTATGAGTCGTAGGCGGCGGTGTTGTATCAGGGAAGAAGAAGAAAGATTAAAAAAATTTAAAATTGATTTTTAAAAAAATAAATCAATGACGTGTAAATGGTGTTGACGTGGAGCATACATGGTGGTGACGTGGCGTATACGTGGCGCCAAATGGCATTGACTAACGGTCAACTAACAGAAAATGGAAAAAAGGGCTAACGGTTACAAAAAAGATTTAATAAAAGGCTTTTAGTTTAAAAAAAACGATAAAAGACGGATTTCGCATTTCATCCAAACATAAAAAGATTTACGTGTGCTTTGTCCAATCCAATACGTGTTGAGCAATACCGATATCCTTACCCCAATTGTTTGTTCGACCACATTAGAATGGCATGATGATGACTATGTTGAGCAAATATACAACCAAAATATCTCATAGGGGTTAAAAAGGATAAACTTTCAATAAAATTAATATTCAATTATCCTAAAGTTGGATTACTTTCGGCCAACTTTTGCTAGAGAACTTGTTTCACGCTTCATAATATATTTCACATAGCGTTCCTTACTTCCTTTTCCCAGTTTTTATAGCAAATGAATTGTATAATTATAAAATAAAATGTAATTTTCTATGACATGGGAAACCAACAAAGGCGTAGTACTTAAAAATTTGTCATCAAATCTTAAAGGAACCCTTTTAATAAAGTTTATATTAGGTGTATTATAGTAAAACACCTCTAGAGTAACGACAATTTTTTAACGGGGGAATTATGTTTTAAAGCCTCACAACTTGGTTTTTAACAAATAAAAGTCCATCTAATATTAACTATTAACTAGTAATTCAATACCAACTAAACCCATCAAAATACCCAAAAACCCCTCAATCCCTCTTATACCCTCTATGAAACAAAAAAAGCAAAACAAAAACCTAATATGGTGTTTTTGTTTCAGAACTCGTATCTCTCTCTACCCTCTCTACCCTCTCTTTCTCTCTGTGTGTCTCTCTCCTCACCATCATCATAGACCTCTTCTCACCTCCCCCACCATACACGCTCATCTAGCTTCACTTCCCCCTCACCTTCGTCCTTCCACCATGACCTTACCTACCTTCCTTCCCAGCTTCCTGCTGTACCAGAAACACGAACAGATCCGCCGTTCTGCATCGGAAACCCATCGCTGCCATTGCTGCACTCCGTTCAAACACCACCTCACCATTTACGCCGTTCTGCATCAGAAAACCGTCGAAGCCACAACATCACAACATCTGCATCGGAAAACCGTCGAAGCCACAACAGCAGATCCGCCGTGGAGATGAAGACAGCCTTTCTTCGCGCAGATGGCTGCCGTTCGTGAGGTTAGTCGTGGAGATCCACCGTCTTTTCTCGCATATGACAGATCCACTGCCTCTTCTGTTCGTGGAGATGAAGACAGCGCCTCTTTCCCCTCACGCGCACTGAAACCCTCGTCTCGCCGGATCTGCTGCACATGGGACTAATCACTCAGATCTGCAGGTAAGCGTCGCTCAACCACGCTCCACCACGGCATCTCGTTTCCCACCAGCCAACTTTCGAAGCCCGTCGCCTCCACCAGCCAACTTTCGAAGCCCATCGACAACCACCAGATCTGGTCCACTTGCAACGAGCTCTTCTCCGTTATTCTCTGGTCCACCTCCGTCGCTCTCCATAGTCCTGCTTTTGTCCATCATTCCTTAGGTCCAGACCTCTTAGTCCAGCACACATAGTCCGTTGGGTCCAGCAAAAATGGGCCAGCCATTGATTTGCTAATTTTTTTACAAAACGTGTTCTGTTCCCAGCTTCTTTGGTTTTTTTTGTTTTAAAACCTGTTTGTTGTTAATTTTTTTTTCTAATTTTTAAACTGTTTGGGCCAGCCACATTAGATGTGTTGGTCCAGCCCTATCTGTCAGTACACGTTTTTAAAACTCGTTTGTTGTTTTTTGTGTACTATATATGTGAAGTAATTGTTAAGGTACATACACTAGGGTATGGACAGTAGTGTACGCATCCTACAATACCGAGTGGTTTGGTTCCTGAACGTTTGACATTGGACAAAAAATGACATGTACAAAAATGGGGATTGTGTACGGACCCTTGAGTCTAGACCATTGGGTACACGAACTTGGACAAAACTGAAGTATTGGACATATAAAAAAATAGAATTGAAATAAACACACCTTTAAAAAGTTAAAAAAACATATATTTTTGTACGAATAAAAATATAGGGTTGTACAATGTATGTCCGTACCTGCGTGTATGTACCGGAAAAAAAAGATCATGTAAGTGAAAGTAGTAAAAGTTCAGAAAAAAAAATTAATAAAAAAACGAAAAAAGGAATAAAAAAATTGAAAAGGGTATGAAAGTAAAAAACCTAACTAGAATTTTGAGTTAGGCCTTAA
This sequence comes from Nemophila menziesii, assembly GCA_029959085.1. Classification (NCBI taxonomy): domain Eukaryota; kingdom Viridiplantae; phylum Streptophyta; class Magnoliopsida; order Boraginales; family Hydrophyllaceae; genus Nemophila; species Nemophila menziesii. The sequence goes on along the minus strand of JARWIR010000065.1, from coordinate 1,293,451 downwards.
AACTAATGTTAGCTAACTATGCCTTAAAACCCTATAGATTCTTTAATTTGGGTTCTAATTTGTAGATTCCTCTCTTTTAACACTGATTTATAAACTTTTGTGTAATTCAAACAAACCTATATTTTCAACACCACATTGACAATTTTACTTGCCCTGAAACATTACCAAGACAATCTAAATTATCTTCATGCAGTGCAATGCTACGGGTTTGGTTATTAGCGACCGACCGTCTTATCGGTTGTTAAAGTAAAATAAATTGATTGCTAAATAATTAGTGATCGTTTATTATCACCCAATCATAGTCGCAAGTGTTATATCGTTAAAAGAATAATTTAGCGATCGCATATTAGATATATTGATCATCGACCTCTAGCTACCACTGCTGCGGTCGGTAATAGGTAAATTGAATAGCGCCCAGTTCACAGTCGTTAAATATCCTACGCCTTTAGCTACAATATTCCCAAACGTGTACGGTCGCTAGAGTTATATTTCAAATTTATAGAAAATGTTTACGGTCGCTAGAGTACCTATATGCCAACAATTTAAAAATCATTACTTGATTAAATTAGTATAATCCAATTGGATAACAAACTTTAAACGCTTGTCACACATACCTTATTTAGGTCTCGAGGCAAATAGTTTCTATAGATTTGGTCAATTACCTTATGTCAGTGTTCAAAAAGGCGTTAGGCGCTAGGCGGACGGTCGACCACCTTCGAACGCCTAGGGGACTAGGCGGGAGCCTAGCCGGAGTCTAGGCGTTTTTTTACTAGGCGGTTTTTTTATTTAAATATCTTTTAAAGTTTATATATTTTTAAAATAAATTTATATAATTTTTTGTGTTAAAAAATAGATTTTTTTAATTATTTATATTAAAAAATGATTTTTATTTTATTTTTTTAGTTTCCAGTCCGCCTAGGCGCCGCCTAAACCCGCTTAGGCCCGTCTAGGACCTTCTGGGACCGTCTAGAGGCCGCCTGGGCCATTTCTGGAAGTTATACTACCTTCTAGCGCCTAGGCGTCGCCTACACCCATTTTTGGAACTCTAACTTATATTAAGTAAAAGTTTAACAATTAAAATTAAGTGTAACGCAATACAATAAAAATCAAGTGTAACGCGATACAATTATCTTATCCGACTTGAACTAAGAAGTAAGTCTATGACAACTGGCAATGTGCTCTATAAACCAATAATCAACATACATGCAATGATAACCAACGTACTACATACATAGCTTGCACTAATAAACAACTTGATGTTTCTTCTTCTAGAAATGACTGACCTGCATTTGGGGATTAGATTGGACGTTACTGTCATGAAACAAACTATGGTGAACTTCAAGGTTGTATCCATCCCTATCATAATCGTAAGGTACCTGCTCTAAACAGGTCTCACAAGTACCTAGTATGTGATTTGGGAGATTTATCGTAAACCTCTCGATAAGTGCTCGTCTATTTGCGATTCTCGTGGGAGTATCTTGGGACCACGGTGTATTTGTCGTCTAAGTTTGTGAAACAAAATTATATTAATCGACTATTAAGTGTTATATTTAACATATTTATATTAATTGGACTATTAAGTCCCTATATTATTATTTTTATAATAATTATACTATTAAGCCTCTATATTATTATTTTAATATTAATTACACTATTAAACCCTTGTATTATTATTTTTATAATAATTGCACTATAAAACCACTATATTATTTTTATATTAATCTTACTATTAAGCCTTTATACTTATTATGTTTATATAAATTGCACTATATAACCTTTATATTTATTATTATTATATTAATTACACTATTAAATTCCTACTATTAAGTCTTGTATTTAATATTTTATATTAAGAGATATTAGCTCATTAAGTTCTATAACCCAACTATCCACCTCCATCAGGTCCCGCCCTTGATTTTTCCCCCTACCAGGTCCAGTGAATTTCATAATATTCTATCGTTACCCTTCACCATAATCAGATAATATCTAATCTTTCCATGATTAACGCAATTAACTAATTCCATTTAAGTAGCATATATCTTAATGGCATCCAATCTGATTTCTTCTCTTCCACCCCCTCCGACAACGAGGACAACCATTTATTCAAATCTACCCCCTCTGACAGTGATGAAGAATCGAATCCATCCCCACCGCAATCGAAATCATCAGTTTCATCTTACTTCAGCGACGTCAAAGCCAGCCTCAAGCAACCATCACATTCTCCCAGTTCTTCTCCACCGCCCAAACCCTGGAAAGTCTCTTCCACCACCAATATCGGCACTCCTAATTCACCTCTCAAAACCGCTACATTAGAAGATATCCGTAAAAACTTTTCGGAGTATCGCAGTCGAGCCGCCGCTCCTCCACCTCCCACCTCCGGCGATGGTAACAAACCCTCATTTTTCCAATCACCACCCATCTCATTTCAATATATCTACAAACGAAGTCTTATAGATAAAGGCTTAATCAACAACATGAACCCCAATCAAATTGGATTGAACGCGGTTTCGAAGAAGTACAAATTTGACGGATATAGAGCTTCTCTGTTTGACTGAGGAGAACCGAGTTAAGCTTCCTCGTTCAATAAAAGTTTGTTTTCCTCAATGTATATTTAGTATTCAAACTTGCTGAGCTTATATACACCATCACTCTTAACGCACAAACCATCAAAATAACAAAGGTAACCCACCCCCTGTTAACTCGACAAAAAGCGTAACCCATCATTTTGCTCGAACACACCATCAAAATAGTGTTCCGTGTACCACCATTTTTTAAAGACAACCCATCACAAAACAAACATTACTCACCCCCGTTTTTATTACCCAATACAGAATATTTGTGCAACTAAATTCTAAGTAATGGGTTACTAATTTTTTGACTAATTGCATGGAATCGGGAAATTTGTTTTGGTAACTAAATTCTAATTAATGGGTTACTAATTTTTTACTAATTGCATGGAATCAGGGAAAATTGTTTTGGTAACTAAATTCTAATTAATGGGGTATTAAGGGCGGGACGGTCATTTGAGATGGGTTTGACCTGATGGGCAATCAGCCATCCTTCGTGGACTCTCCAAGTCAATAACCCTTATATTAATTGCACAAATAAGTCGTAGTAAGCTCTTATATTATTAATTTTATATTAATTGCACTAGTAAGTCCTATATTTATTACTTCTATATTAATTGCATTATTAAACCCCTATATTATTAATTTTATATTAATTGTACTAGTAAACCCCTAATTATAATTTTTCTACTTTTAAATCTCTAAAAATACAATTAGACTATTAATTCTCCAAAAGTTATAAGTGCACGTTTTAAACTCCTAAATAATTAATTATACTTTTAACCTCTAAAATTAAATTGCACAAATAAATCCTAATAAGTCCCCAAAATTTGAATTTAGCTGATTGTCTCCGCTACAAACAAATTAAACCCATCATAATTCCCACAAATATCATAAATATAGCAAAACATTAATATATAATCACAAATTTTTAAATCTATTGAAATATATATTTTTAGTGTAATAAAAATATAGGATTTACTGATCAATATAAGATGGAGGAGTGGCGATGGCAGAGGTGCGGCGACGGAGGTGCTGTGGCGATGGTGGTGGGGTGGTGAACGTGGTGGGGCGGCGAAGTGGTGGAGATGGTCACGGAAATAGGACGACAAAACTCCGGCAATAGGATGGCGGGAAAGCTCTATCTAGTGGACACACGGATCTAGAAGATGCTTTGCGATGGAGAATTTTTTATTATAGAAGTGAAATAAGTTACAGTTTGCCTTATAAAATGTTATAGACCCTTAGCGACTGCTTTAGAGATTGCTAAAAAGGTAATGAACGGTCGCCAGATATAGTGATCTAAAACGTCGAAGCGGGAAGCCAGAAGGTGGAAAATGAAGGGCGCTCAAAGTAATTTGCATACCTTTATCGATCACTATAAATAAAGAAGATTCCTCACTTCTAAGTTCTAACGGTTACAAAACTTTTAATTTTTTTTAATTAACTCTATTACTAGCAATTAGTGACTGTGAATGGTAAATTGAACATTTTTACTGGTCGCGAATAGGATTGTCAGCCATAAAGGCTTAACGTCGCAGTAGTGTTACCATTTGAAAACTAGTTTTCTTTACCATTCATATGATGATCAGACATGCTAATCATATGCATGCGCTAATTTTACTCGAGCTCTATCTTTCTTGTTTGGCAATTCCTTTACCACATTTCCCGAGATCTTGACTCCAACATACTTTTCCAACTTTCTCTCTTTTACCAACACCCAGTTCACGAAATTTCATCAATATTTCATACTATATGGAAAAAGTATATATATATATATATATATATATATATATATATATATATATATATATATATATATATATATATATATATATCAAGACCCCGGTCAGTGATAGGGATGGCAATGGTTACGGTTAAAAACCGAAACCGGTGATAACCGAATCGATAAAAATCCGAATTATATAACCGTGGTTAAACCGTTAGGTTATGGTTTTAGATAAAAATAAAACCGAATAACCGAAAACCGATTATTATCATATATATTTCCATATTTTATAATAATCTAGTTGAAATTAGATATATTAAAATTTTAAAACCAAAATCGAAATACTAGATTTAACCAACTAAATTATAAATATGTAATTTAATAACAAACAACACAATATTTTATATATCTCGGAGATTTTTCTTATATGTGTGGTTTGATTTTATGAAAATTAATATATTTATTAAATTATCATTTGATTATGTTTAAAAACCGCAAGACCGTTTAAAAAAACCGAAACCGAATAATGCGGTTATGGTTTTGAAATGTGTAACCGATGGTTAAAACCGTTAGGATATGGTTTTTAATAAAATAAACGGTTATGGTTATGGTTTTTGATATTTTTGTAAAAATCAGATCTGGTGCCATCCCTAGTCAGTGAACTAATTTCAACGGGTTAATATATATATATATATATATATATATATATATATATATATATATATATATATATATAAAAAAGCATAATATTGAAAGGTTTTCAATTTAAAAGGACCATAGCTTAACAATTTTTTTCATAAGATTTTGTCAATTCACGAAAAATTCAAGTACATAATATATTTGAGTGAGATCCATGCATGTGAGTCAGTCCACTTCATAAATATAACGACAAGCCTTGATCTAGGAAGTTTTTTTATAATTAGTCTACTTATGGGAGTTCAAACGTTCATTTTGTAACACACAAGCCCCATAAAACAGATTACCCGTAATCAATGCTACCCAGCAATCAAACAAAAGTGAAGAGTCTGCAAAATGAAGAAGATAGTGAAGCGCCCAGCGCCGAAGTGCATTCCGACGAGCCTAGTTGGCAATAGTCCCATCAAAGGTAGGTGTTCTATACACGCGATGAGCACACTACCTAAGGTCGCTAACAACCCAGTGAAGGCGGTTTCCAAAAAAGCTTATGCTGAATGCGACAACAGTGGTGAAAAGGTTAGTTAAGGTTTGTTTTGGCGGCACTCGGTTGTACTACACAAATTAGTGAGTTGTGTAATCCATGACAAACTGGGTACATCGTTTGCTGGGTTGTGACCATTAAATCGGTAGGCTGTTGGACACACATGTACCTTAAAAACAAGGATTATATTTTTTAAAATGTGATACTTTAGTGGTTTACAATTACTTGTTAACCATTCCAAACCTCCTAACTAAATATAGTTGTATGTGTTAATCGTTGGCATCAAAGCAATACAATGTCAAAAAAATGTTTATTTACACGGTGCTAAATCGTATCATTTTATCCAAAAAAATCATGTATTGAACTCAGATAAGCTTGTTTATTTGGCCATTGAAATTGAATACATACCTAAATGCACGATATTAGTTTGAAGGTTGAGCGCACTTATTCTTGAGAATATTTTGTGGTTGCTGTTTATGATTCATTTTTTTGAACTAAAATGTTAAATACTACCCATAATTCCAGTGAATTCGTTATCCTTAATTATAAAAAATTAAATACTTAGTTGGTGAATTTATAAAAAAGTAAGTAAAAATTTAAATATGACATATATTGTGGAATAACTTTTTTTTTTAATTCAAAGATATCATTATATGAAATGGAGATAATTTCTAAATAATAATATTCTAGAGAAATTTGTAAATTATGATGTCTTATTTTTTTTTTTTAATACAGATGAGAGCCACTTTGGACTTGAAATTATTTTAACTCTAATAAAATTCAATCTCAAGACTTTTTAGTTTCTATGAAGTAATCTAACCACTAAACCAACTATCGATATATGATCTATCTTAAGAATGTCAAAATGAAGATCTATTTCAGAGCAAAGAGAAATGATGAATTTAAGAAAAAAAAATGTAAATTACGAACCAATATTCAGATGAATTGACTTGTCACTTTCCGGCCAAAAAAATAAATAAACCCGTCACTTCATTTTCAATCAGCGACATTGTAATATAATGACTAGAACAAATAAATGAGCGATTAATAATTACTTCCTCCGTCTATTTTTATTTGTCCTATTTTCTAAAAAAGGGTGTCCAATATTGTTTGTCTATTTTGCATTACCAAGACACTTTTTCTCTACTTTTTCCAATATTACCCCTAATTAAATAGTAGAAAAGATAGCCTAATAACCATTGGGACTAGCTCAGTGGCCAGGACCCTGTCTCTTATCTAGGAGGTACAGGGTTCGAATCCCCTCAGCCGTGTTATTTCTTGAGCCCTTAAAGGGGGTAAGCAAGGGGTGCATGGTTCGAGTGAGTCTCCTCCCTGAACATGGGTAACCTAGTTCTGATTAAGTGGGAGTATGCATGAGGAGGCGTGTATATTTCCTATGGGATTAGTCGTGGTGCGCGTAAGCTGGCTTGGACACCCATACATCGGAAGAAAAAAAAAGATAGCCTAATAAATGATTTTATGTATATTAATTAAGGATATTTTTGTAAAGAGGAAGAGTTTAAATGCTTTTTAATTCTTGTGCATAAAAAAAAATGGACAAACAAAGTGGAAGGAAGGAGTAGAAAATTGGAATCGAAATGACTCCACATAGTCAAGTCCAGGAGTGTTTTACTTTTTGGGCAGAATTTAGCACAGGATCCTATACATGATTTTCACGCTTCCCAGAATCTCTCACTATATGCGCGTGGAAACATGTATGCAAACATGGTTATGTTACTCTAATCATATTCATTTTTCTAAAAGTTGCAATAAACCTCTCATTAAAAAAATATAAAAATATAAATTCACGTAGAAACCATATCACGACTGAACTAGAGAACTAAAACACGAACCTATTAACGAGATAGGACGCTAGTCAAGGACGAAGATGGATGAAAATGGTTGCAGCCTTACATACATGGGGATACCATACAAATTTGTTATAATTTTTACCGTTATAATTTTTTTATTTATAATAGAAATTAACTAATAAAAAAAGGGGTAATTAGAGATAAATGCTTCCTTAATGATGTCTTTAATTTTTTAAGCTTCTAATTTTCTTATTTAGAGATAAATGTCTATTAGAACAATTATTTATAAAAAACATCCCTTTTATATTTTTTATACCTATACTATCCTTATTATTAAATATATTATTTTATTTTTAATACAATATTTATTTTTAAATTTTAAACAAATAATAGTGTATTTCCACCACCATCACAACCACCACCACCACTAAAGCCACCACGACCATCACCACCTCCACCACCACAACCACCACCACCTACTACTAATTTCATCAAACGCGCGCGTCCGTGAAATTTTTTTAAAATCGCCATAACTAATTCAAAAAAATTCAGAAAAATCGAAAAAAATCATATTTGGATAAATCAAATTAATATTTACGTCTATGATTTTTTTCGGAATTTTCGGAATTTTTTGGTTTTTTTTATTTTTTTAATTTTTTAATTCGAAGAACATGAAATTCCATGTTTTAAACAGTGAATTTCGTGTCTGCGGAAAACAAATTCCTTATATCAAAACATGTTCTGTTCTGTGAATTAAAAAATTCAAAAATAATCAAAAAATTCAAAAAATCCTGAAAAAAATCATAGACGTAAATATTAATTTGCTTTATCCAAATATATAAATTTTTTATTTTTTTGATTTTTTTGATTTTTTTAGAATTAGTTATGACGATTTAAAAAAAAAATTCACGGACGCGCGCAAGTGTTTATTAGTTTTTGTTTTGTTTTTTCTAATTTCTTTTTTTCAATTGTTAATTATAAGGGTAGTTTGGGATGAGACATTTTTCTATAAAAAATCTTATTATAGGCACCTTTTCTTAAATAAGTTTTTTAATAGGCATTAATCTCTAATTGGCTCATAAAAAAATCTTAAAGACAATTTTCCAAACCCCATTGAGTGCCTATATTTTAGCCTTTACAAAAATATTTTGGGATCTACCCCTACCGATGTTCGTGCTTTTAGGAATAAGATTTTCATTGACATTCTGACATTTCAGTACTTGAAAGTTTATGAAAAGAAACCCTGGCCAATTTATACAACATTAACAATATATAAAACAATTGTGTTTAGTAACTAGATTTAGTGGTGCCTTAAATTTCTTTCTTCAAAAATGCAATTATCCCTCCTAGCTTAAAACACCCATGTGATTTCAACAGTTTGAAAATGTTTGGTAAACCATTTGGTTGTCACTTGAAGGATCAACATGACTAAAGATACGACATAATCATGTTATTTGAAAGATTGATATGCCTAAATTATATATGGGTACTATCACAAGGTCTCCACCTAATGCGGTGCCCGCTGGTTGTCTTATAGTCGTAGTCTTTTAGCTTATATAGTCGTCGGCCTTCCTACGCGCATGTGTCTGCCAATCAATTATGATGTTTTACCTGGTCGTTTACATAAGACCTCTATTTCAATACATTTCATAGCGTTTTTTAACCTTTGTCGAATATATTGGAGATTCTAGTCCAAAGCTGTCGCTTGAGTCGTATTTTCTAGTTTAATCCAATCAATCCATGTCGTATTGTCTGCCAATAAATTCTATTATTTTGTTAGTTTCTAAATTGACTATCCTTATAAAACGAGCATGATTGTAGGCGATCATAGAAAGTTTGTTACATTAATGCATATAAGCTACGTTTTGATTAAGTAATAGATATTACGACCTAACATATATTTTTATGATTAATGGTATATTAGGTATACCATAAATAATTTGAATCGTTAAGGGAAAAAGAAAGGTAGGCTGATTAGGGGTATAAAGTATAGTAAATAAAAGGGTAAAGACCAGATGTGTCCATTTAACTTTAACGCGAATTGCCCTCATAGACCATGTATTTCAAAAGACCTCAAATAACACTTATCTTTGAGATTTTGTGAAACCATTGACACTTTTTATTCATTTTCTATTAGTTGACCGCCAGTCAATGCCACATAGACGCCACGTTAGCATCACGTGGACAATTTGCCATGTCAACAAAACTGACTTGGATATTTCTAAACTTTAATTTTGATGCCTCTATTGAAAAATTGGTACTACTTGAACCCATCCTCAAGCCCTAAGGTATGATTTATATGTTAAGCCCTATATAACGATGTTAAATCAACTAGCAATCCACCACCACCATTAATGTAGACATCCATGGTTTCACCACCAATTAAGTTAACTCCATCATCGACCTCTTCTTCAAGCGAGTAAACACAATCTCTCAAGCTTAACCGGCTCTGCTCCTCTGCTTGGTGTTGTTTACTTCTCAGTTCTTTTTCTTTTGGTGAGTTGCTGAGGCTTGGCCGATTGCGAGCTGACATAAGTTTTGGGTCACTATTACGAATATCCACCAACCAAAAATCAAACTCTTTGCTGGACCTTTTTCTCGATGTTTTCCTTAATTGCCGGTATTCTCCAAAGAGCGATGGCGTATTGGTTAAAGCCACTCTCTCGATTGAAACAGGGCATTTTCGAGCCATATAGAAGTTGTTCTTGGATAGATGAAAGTTTGCACGTGATCAAAGTTCCATTAACTAACACACGAGTCTGAAGCGAGTCAACAACGAGGCTTATATTTTTGCATTTGTTGCGATTCTCAATGAATGACACAAGGGAGGACAAGAGAGCTACGGTGACAGATTGTGAGCAGGGATTTGAGTGAATCAATATCGGAGATAAGCGATTAGAGATAGTGAACGGTTGTGATGAAGTCTTCATAGTGAGCCTTACATACGTCCTTAATTTTGGATTCTTTGGATTGAGAACAATGACGGAGATGGTGAAGAAGCGATTCGGGTTTGTCGGCGGCGAAGGCTCTTCGTTGGCGATGGTCGCAGAGAGGGGGAGTTGATCTAGCTTGTTTATTGAATCACCGTTCACTGTCACCGTCAGAGCCACCTTATAGTGGTTGCATGTACTGGTTGGTCAGTCAAGGGAGATTGAAGATTAGATAGTTTTGGAGAAAAATGTTTATTTTTTGGTAAATTGAATTTTTAAAAAGAATCCAAGTCATTTATTTTGACATGGCAAAATTGACCACGTGGAGTTGACGTGGCGTCACATGGCATTGACTAACGGTTGACTAACATAAATGTGAAAAAAAGGTCACGGTGACACAAAATCTCGAACACGAGGGCCATTTGGGATTTTTTAGATATATCGGAGTTCATGATGACAAATCACGTTAAAAATAAAAGGTCACAACAGGCTTTACCCTAAATATTTTAAGCAAATAACTCTTTTTTTAATCTTCTTCTCAAATTTTGTTGATTTTTTAATTAAAAATAAAATATTATCACCTATGTAATATGATTTGATTAAAAACAAAATAAAATTAGATTGAAAAATAAAAATTGATGATTATTTTTAATCAAAGCGTCACATTTAAGTTTTATATATTAAATCTGTGTTTAATGTGTAGTATATTTTAACACATGGCAGATTTTGATTTTTATATAAAATAGTTACTAATTACGTATTTTATTCTTCATCTAATCTTGTATCTGGGGCCGTAAATGAACGAAACCGCTCGTAGGCATCTTGAGCTCGGCTCGAAAAAGCTTGGCTCGAGATCGTTCGTTAAACTAAATGAGTCGAGCTCGATCCTCAAAACGAACTCGTTTATTAAACGAGTCGAGCCGAGCGTGCTCGCGAGTTTTTCGGAAAAACTCGTGAAAAATGTAAACTATATATATATATATCTATCAAATATTTATTTTTCAATAGTTGACGGTTCAAAAATTCAAAACTAATTACTATATTAAAAAACCTATCTTATCTTAACACTTACCTATTACACTCCCTCTCTACCTATCAAATTATAAAAGATCATTCAAAATTCAACAATCTAAAAGAGTATGTGATTGTATTTAATGATAGTTTACAATAGCCAATTATGTTCTAATGGAAAATCTATATAATTAAAAGGTTTGCAACAATATATCTTATAATTAATCCAAATAAGCCCGTCATAAAAAAGAGTTTTCGAGCTTGAAATAGATTTAATTAAAGGAGTTTCTGAGCTCGAGCTCGAAACACTTTTAAACGAGCTTTCGAGCTCGAGCTCGAACTTTGTTATACTATCACGAGCCGAGCTCGAACACTAACTTCAAAACTCAGCTTGTTTAGATGTATAAATATATAAACAAGCCTGTACATCTACTATTCGGCTTGACTTGACTCGTTTACTGCCCTACTTGTCACATATACTACTTTATTTGTATGCACTAAGTTTAATTAACTATTCCTTTTCAAGCTGAATGAATTCATGATTAATAAATCTAATCTAGATTACTTTCTTAATCAAATCTAATGAAGGCCGGAGGGGAAGGTTCATATATGTTGATTAAATAAATAGTATATTAATCTTAAAAGAATTGACTCAATGAAAAGTCGGTCGATTGAATAAGATCGCAATGATTAAATTAGATCGAGTCGATAAAACTCACCATTCATTCATTAGTTTGAGCCGTCATGGACCCGGTCCCTCATAAGGAGTAGTTTGAGCGCATCATGCAACTCTTTGCTTGTACAATTCCCCCCCATAAAATATATACCCAACTAAAGAAACGGGCTAAACTGAAAATTTATCAATTAAACCTTTTCTTTATTAATGTTAGGTTCGGCCAATTATACTCAGAAGTCATCAAAAGAAAAGAGAAAAATGTTAAACTTTGAAATGTAGTTCTAAAAACTATAACTTCAATATCTCATTAATTTCTTGAGTGTAATTTTAGATCCAATAATTTGCATGACTTGTTTCTTTTCCTTTTCTTTTCAGTTTTTGGAGGGGACAGTTTAGATTTTTCTTCATTACACTTTTTGTCAAAATTTTTCCTTCTTGACACGTGATTTGCTAAGACATGGTTAGGAGTTAATAGCATATTATCTTTAATAGTGAAAATAATTTTCCCAAACAATTTGTGTAAGAGAGTTGTTTCATGATTCTTTAGAATTTTTATTGAGTTAAAAGGTTATATGCCACTATGGAAGCTAAGGCAGACCTCGTTTCCTAGGATCGGAGATGGATCCTAAGACGATCAAAGCCGTACATAGTTAAGCGGTTAACAAACGCACTAACTAATTTTGTCTCCTAAGTTAAGAGTTAATTAAAGCAAAAGGTATGGAGGTACTGCTTTGTTGCAGCTAAACAACAAATGCATTACAGACCATTAATTGTAAACTTTCTAGAGTTAAAGGCCTAATAATTTATCCTCAGAAAAAGGACCACTTTGTCATGTTGTCGATATATAATAGATTAATGCTGATGGTGGTTTGATATATTCTACAAATAATTGGTTTGGTACATGAATCAAATCAAAGATTAGGGTTAAGTTTAAGATAGACACATGGATTATAAGCGAAATCCTAACATAGCTGCAAGTTATCTGCAAACGCTTCAGTAGTGCACTAGGTTTTAACACAAAAAACTCGGTTATCAAGTCAGAGTTATGTACATTATTTCATTCACTTAGGATGATGGTTGTGGAGCGGTTTCATGAGTTTGTTCATTGAGCTTGGTTCGTTAGATATTGTCATATATTATAAGATAGTACGAAAGATGGTGATAAATATGAAAACCATTTTAACGGATTACAAGTTCGATTATCAGAGTAGGTTGGGGAAGCAGGTTATTCAAGAACCCAAAATTTTAATGATTTTATTTGCATGCGGGCAAAAAATAAATAAAACAAGCACTAAAAATGATTTCCCACTTAAACAGGGTTGGATCTATAATTTTTTCCGTGGAAAAGAAAATTCATAATAACAAGTGTTATTTTGGAGAGGGTTTGGGTAAGTTCTAATTCATAGAAGGGTTTGGGACGAACATGTTCGATATTCTAATTAACATCACTAATTATATGTTAACTTGATGAAAATTGTTAAAATTCGAGGATGATTTTTTTAGCCACGTCAGACATGACAATGATGTTATTATTTGAAAAACAGAAAGCTGCTAGAAAAAGTCACTTTGCTCTTCTCTTGCACTACACTCAAGACTTACACATTCCACAATTAATGAGGGTGTTCTTGAAAAGGATATATTAATTTAAGGACTTAAATAAATATTGAAAATTTGTGGACCAACCAATTTTTGGTTTTTTGTTGTCTTTTTTATGTATACCTTTTGTTGTCCTTACTGCAAATTGATAAAGTTTACTCTTTATAACCTTACCTGAGTTGTCTTCTTGTTGTCGTGGAACGTTCAAAGCAGGTACTCCTTTTTTTACATGCTCCAAAATGTTTAAAACTCAAAAGAACATGAAAAGTTGTTCAAACAAATTCGTTTTAACACACCGCAGCTAACAGCTAATTATTTTAATTTAAATGACAATTGGACCCAACATATCTTATAGGCTAGTACATCATCAACTATATACAAGAGGCAAAACCGTGGACGGTCCTCTAATTTTCAAGAAATTGCACTAGTTATATCCGATCTACAAAATATCGTGAAATGACCTTTTGCATTAGTATTTTATGACATCGTTAGTCTTTTTTACCAATTTCTGTCAGTGGACGACCGTTAGTGAACGCCGGGTGGCGTCACCTCAAAGACCACGTCCGCCACATTATTCCTTTTCGTCATCATCGTCTTTATTATTATTCAGATAAAAAACCCCTTCAACCTTTTTGAACGCTTGAACGCCATCAACAATTGAAGAACCCAAATTAAAAAACAAAAAAAAAAAAAAATCTCTTCAAACTCAATTTTCCACACCAAGCCGTTCTTCTGCACAAAAATTCCGCCGCCGCTCTTGTCCATTCTCCACCATCATTAACGGCTTGGCTACGCCATTGACAATCGAAGAACCCAGGTTTAAAACAAAAAAATCTCTTCAAACTCATCTTCCCACACCAAGCCGCTCTCTTGCACAAGAATTATGCGGCCACTCGTGTCCATTCTCCACCATCATTAAAAGGCTTGGATACGTCATCACCAATCGAAGAACTAAGGTAAAAAAAAAATAAAAAAAAATCTCTTCAAACTCACCTTCCCACACCAAGCCGCTCTTCTGCACAAGAATTCTACCGCCACTCGTATCCATTCTCCATTATCACCAACCGCCTTGGCTCTGCATCAACAATCAAAGAACCCAAGTAAAAACTAAAAAACATCTCCTCAAACCTTCCCACACTAAGCCAATCTTCTGCGCAAAAATACCGTCACCGAAGAACCCAAATTCAATTAAAAAATGAATTATCTTTAACCTAATCTCATCACTTTTACAAATTTTCAGAATTATCTGATTATAGTATGTTTATTATATTTTTATACAAATCCTACAATGGCCAATATTATTAATGGTGAGTGAGCAATTTGGTATTAATGTTGGAGTAAACATTTTTGTCTTATACTGCGTTTTTTGAATTGTTACTGGGAGTGAGTAATTAGGTGTTATACTGAATTTTTGAATTTTTTTGCAATAAATATCCATTTGCAGCAATTGGGGGTGAGCAATTTGGTGTTATACTGCATTTTTTGAATTGTTTTGCAGTAAATATTCATTTGCGGCTACTGTAAGTCGGTAATTTGTTATACTACATTTTTTGAATTGTTACTGGGAGTGAACAATGTGTTGTTATACTGCGTTTTTTGAATTTTTTTTCAATAAATATCTATTTGCGGCAACTGGAAGTGAGCAATTTGGTGTTATACTCCATTAATTTGGGTTAAAATTCATTTCTTTACCTTAATTTGGGTTGTCCATTATCCATGGCCACAAGTTGATGATGGTGGAGAATGGACCCTTATGCAGAAGAATGGCTTGGTGAGTTTTTTCATTGTTTAAAATTATTTTTTACTTTAATTTGGGTTCTTCCATTGTTGATGGCGTTCAATCGTTCAAAAAAGATGAGGAATTTCTTTTTATATTTGAATAATAAGGACGATGATGACAAAGAGGAATAATGCTTATGTGGCGCCGACGTGGCGCGACACAGCGTGGACTAACGGTCAACTGACATAAATTGATAAAAAGGCTAACGGAGTCACAAAAATACTAACGTAAAGGTCCATTTCACAACATTTTGTTTTTAAATGGTATTGGATCGATGTCAGTTGCACGATGGTCGGTTCACCCTTATTGCACCTTAATTGGGTTGTTGGCAAGAAAGCACGGTAACCTTCTTCCCCCACCTCTCACACGTACTACTAGACGGAGGATCATGACTGGTACTTTCCAAAAGAAATAATCAAATTCACTGCGTATAAAATTATTTCTATCTTATTAGAAGTTTTCATTAGGAAAAATACCTAAACGATTTTGAAATTATATGCAAAATACCGACAAGGACTGGAACTTTAAATTTTACCCAAGTATACGCTAACTTCGTTATTGGTCCATTTTTAGTCCCTACTTATGTCTTGTCTTATTTTTACTATTATGTTTCTAGGTATTTTGGATATTATATGAAAAATATGGCGGAGATATATGTAGGGACGACAATGGTCCAATAACGAAGTTAGCGTAGGTAAAGATACCTACATAACTTTGTGGAATATTTTTTCCATCATTTTTGAGTCCACTTCGTTAACAATGTCTCTCAAATCGTACAATACATTTATCATCTCTTCATCTACGATATGGTTCAACTCAAATTCCAAACTTCATATGAAGATAATAAACCATTCGTCAAAATATGAGCTCTTGCCTTATTAATATCTTTCTTTGATTATTCTTGCATCAATTGCACATATAGTGAATCGAATTTAAACTATCCATATATTTTGAAACACATGTTATGAAACTCTTCACAACTTTTACAAAAGGTAAAGTAGCCTTATTTTTTTATTTGACCTACTTGTTATCAATAGACACATCAATATTGACTTTATTTTATCATACACAAATTTTTTTGGATAAATACGCGAATGTTTTGAACAAATTATGAATCAATATAATGTAAAATAACAACTGTTTACATAAGATAAACAAATAAATTGACATGTTTACATAAGATAAACAAATAAATTGACATTCACCGTAATATGATTAAGAATTACCATAACTCACACCAACATAGTCAACTTCACATTTCTTTAAATATCATAAATCATTAAAATATCTTACAATTTATGTAATAATTATATATATATATATATATATATATATATATATCACTTAACAAATTTAGTATCTTAATATAAAGTATAGAGAAATAAAAGTGTGTATTTTTTCATGAAAATGGTGGAGAACCACCTCAAACAAAATGGTGTAAATGATTTTTATTGAGATAGGCAAATCATGATGGTATCCGGTGCTAGATAAGGTGACGGTGACGATAATTGGTGGCTCCAATATAACCAAAATCGGAAGGGAATTTTTGGTTTTTAGGTATAGGTTTTGAAAAGTTTGGTGTGTATCTAATTGTGCAACTTCTGTTCAATCTGATGTATTTATTACACGACCTTTTAGCGACTGCATGAGAGGTCGCTAAAGAGTAAAAAATTGGTCGTTAGAAAGAGAAATGCCGACACTAATGCACGCTAATGGTTTATAGCTTTTAGCGCTACTATGGTGGTCGGTAATTAAATAATATATTTTATTTTTATCAACGTATCCATAAAAATCGATGAGTGGTCGTTGATGATTTAAAAATTTCTAGCAACCACTTGATAATCAGTAATATGTTTACTTTTTTTAATATTTATTGCGACTACTAAAATTGTTGTTAATGAGTAATAAGGTTTCAATGATCATTTCATTTGTTGCCATTTTTCTTATTTTACCTTTTACATTTCGATGATCAATCATAGTCGCCAAATATATTATATAGCGACCACACCAATGGTCACTAAAAGATTAATTGTTGAAAATGTCGCGTATAGTAGTGTATGGTTAGCTTGGAACCAATAAATTTGTCTCCACCACCGGTGTGGAAAACCTTCTTGTCTTTATCTTCATAAGTCCAACCTATAATGTCAATAGATCATAATCCTCAACTCTAACAAATATACTCACAATATCAGACAAAAAACCGCCATTCATGTTTCATTACTTCAAAAACTAATTGGCTGTTGTCTCCGTCGTAGCCATTTTCCACTAATTAACCTCATGTTCTTCAAATTCTGACAAGATGTAATTTTTAGTGGAAGGAGTTGAAAAAAACCTTAGGGAAGAATATAACGGTGGAGGGTAGCGTGAAATTTTTTGTGTCACGCCGTCCAAACAGAAAGGCCACCCCATGCGCATTATAATCAATCACCATCTTACCAATCTATCCTATTTTATATATTGACCTTTTCCTTTTTCGTTTTCGACAACATTAATAAATTGATTAAATTATATCTGATCATCTTTAATTTTCTTTTGCTCATTTATCCTCAATTAATAACCAACAATACCTTCTGCTACTAGATTTCTCTCAATACACTCAAAGAATTATAAACATGATCTGATTATTTACATCTTAAACATTATTAATCTTTACATACTATATCGACTCAATCATGGTTTTTACATAGGTGATCCAGGTATGGACTTACGTTTTTTTTACATAGGTGATCTAAACTAGCTTGCGCGCATCCGACTAATCCTATGGAGATATACATGTCTACTTATGTATATTCTTATGGTAAATCAAAACTCTTTAAATGCTGAAAAAATAGCAAAACTTTGGCCAGTTAAATTAACCTAACTGGTTATCATGGACTTACTCAATATATATATATATATATATATATATATATATATATATAATCTTTTTGTCTAATTTTATTTATCCGAATTTCTAAAAAAGGTATTTAATGTTATTTGTTCAATATATAATTTTTTTTAGTTTCTCCAATACTATTTTTAATAAATAGTCTAAAAAGAAAATGTAATAAATAATTTTATATTATTAAATACAAGTAAATAAATTTATAAGAATAAGTGTTATTAAATATTTTTTAATTTTTGTAAACTAAAAAGATAGACCAATAAAACTAAACAGACAAAGTATTTTTTTTTACCAAAACATCTGTATTACCGATATCATCCTTTTAACCTTCTCTTTAACAATAGTTGCATAAACCACATTTTAAGGGACGGTAATCTAATATCATAAATATCACCAATCTATAAAAATATTAATTTTATTGTATATATGACACAATTCAAAATTATCATTTATTCTCAAAATATCTACATATTCTCTCTACCACTTAATTGAATCGATCTGTTTGTATTCAGAAGGAAAAAAGTACTAAAATAGGGGGAAAAAATTATAAAAAAAAATTGTTTGGATCACAAAATTTAAAAAAATAATCATAACGGATTGAGTATTAATTTTTTGTTTCTAATTGGAAAAATAAAAAAAATAAAAACGTATTAACATATTTTTATTTTTATCATTAATTGTAAGATGATAAAGTTATTTTTTATTTCTTACTTGTTTATTAAAATCTTTTTTTATGAGCCAATGATTATAAATATGGTTTATAAGTGATAAATCAGCAAAATTAGTTTTCTTTACAAAATCTCTCAATACAAACAGTAGAAAAAATTTATTTACTTTTCTTTCTTTTCTTCTTAATACCTTCAATCCAAACATACCTTTACAAAAAACTAATCTTCTCACCTTTATCATTCTAAATTCAATAAATATTGTACACATTTTAATAAAGAAATCGACTCATGAATATATATAAACCCCTAAAAATAATTAACACAAAATATACCAACCATATAACTACATATTTTTCCATACCTACGATACATCGTACGTAGATCTAAGGCGAAGGGGCACAAGGGCGGAGCCAGGAAACTGTGTTAGGGGGGCCAAGGGGGTTCGAGGGCAAGATAAGTCTATATATTATGTAAAAATTGCAAATAAGTCCTTATATTATTCAAAATGTAACTATATTGTGTAAGGATTGCAATATAAGTCCGCATATTAATTTTTGTGATTAGTTTTTACAAAATAACACATATTTTGTTTTAAAAAATAAAAGAAAATCATTAAATAAAATAATTTAAAGTCTAATAAAATAAATCTTAAAAGTTAAGGAGGTCAAATGAAATTTTTTACAAATATTATAGATTAGTTACTTATAAAAAAAAATTCATTTTTTAAAGTAGGTATAATTTTTTTTTTTTAAAACCAGGGGGCCATGAATCCCCCTCTCCCCAACGTGCGTCCGCCCCTGGAGGGGCACCGAGATGAGGGTGGAGAGAAAGGCAATGGGAGCTTCATCTCCCACAGGGGTACAATGCAAATCTTTTTAAGAAAAAATATAATGAAAAAAATATGTTTTTACAAGTTTTAAATTTAACCCCTTATAAAATTAATAAATTGAAATTTGAACTCCCAATCACTACTGTAAATATCTTAATTAACCTCAATATTTTTTTAACTTTTTTCCACAACAAATATAAGTGGATCCGCCCCCTAGCTACTACCCTACTGAGATTACTACTATAACAATGATCATTATTAATCGTTCTTAAATTCCTGTCTGATGTCATATTCAAAAATCTCTGTTCACAATCTAGCTAGCTACTTATCATATATATATACGCATATATTTATATCTCTCCTTACCAACAACAACATTTCACCCCACAAATTTCTTTCCCTCTTATACTCTCTCTTTCTCTCTCTCTCTCTCTGAGCTGTGAAGAAATAGAAGAACTTCAACTTTTTGGTTAGTTTTCTCTTCCTATTTTGTGTGTTGTTATGTGAGTTGCTCTTTCAAGTCCAAGATCATTCTTCTCAATAGTAATAATTTGAATTCTGACTTTAGAATAAATAAAAATTTACTCAAGTAGTTGAGAGAGATTTTCATACATTTAGGGATTTTGGAATTAATGTTCGTTAAGTATAGAGATATTTAAACGAATCACAAAATTCTTATTTTTGAAAACAAAATCAAGAAAAAATATTACCATGCATTGCGAACTAGTTTGACAGAATTTTTTTAAGCCTTATATGTACAAAGTCTTAAGCACTGTAGTCTTTTTTATATCAATTAACTCATGTGATTCTTAGTTTTGATCTCGAATTGTCATATATATTTGAAACTATTTTCAAAATAGAACAACTCTGAACCAGGGCGGATCCAGAGACATTAAGTTGTAGTGAGAATTTGTTTAAAAAAAAGAAATATTTGATATAAAAAAATGAGGAAAGTAAACATTATTTTTCAGGAGACAAATATATAGTCATCTCCTAAAATATAAACTTCTTTTGTTAATGATTTTAGACTCAAATTTCTAAATTTTAATCTCATTTATTAGTGTTTCACTTTGAACCTTCTAAGTTCTAAGCTAGGTTACTTAAAAAATATGTTTTTATTTTTAGGGTTAGTTAATCAACTTTTAAGATACTAAGTAGTCGGTAGTATTTTAGGAACAAAGAGTAACTATTGTCTAATATTTGAAACTCAATCTTATTTGCTTAAAGCCAGTAATTTTTTCAATTATTTTAGTGTCGTTTGTAAGAGTTTGATAGTTAAATGAAGTTCCGGATAAAAAAGATCTTGATTACTTGTTACCATATATAATTATATAATGAAGTGGTAAAATTGCAACTTTATATTCACTTGCTGTACCACTCCAGTGAATATAGTAATTTCTAGAATAGTGACACAAATTTATTTTCTTTCCAAAGAAATAGGTGGTATATTACACTTAAAGGGGTAGATATGTAATGCATTTTTAAAAAGACTTATAATAAATTTATAATTGAAAGGATATAAGTTATAGTGAATGTGTTATTGACGACTTTAAAATATTGGGGATTAGTATCTTATGCGAGACGATCATTTGTAGCTGAAATTCGTAGCTTCATCTTGATCTCAGTTAAAATATACCCTCTATCATTTCCACGAGAACAGTGTTGCACATCCAAAGTTCTTAAGTAAATATGGTATAGAGTTTGGAAAAATCAATTTTGTAAAATTTAACCTAAATTTTCTCTTTTTATTTACCCTATCTATCTTTTGTCAATTTTGTTTTTTAATCACATAATTGGAGGATTGTTGAAATGTATTATTACCGTACATAGATAGTTTATAAAGTAGAATAGTTATTTATAAAAAATTGGATTACTCTATTTATAACTAAACTGTGTTTGGTAGCTTAATTTTATGACAGAAAGAAATGTTGTAGTCATGGAGTGTGTATATAATGGTGGTTGCAAAACCATTTTCAACACATCCATAAAAATTGGAGTAGAATGCACTCAAAGATATGCACATGCTTGTTAATTGTTATATATAAAGTCAACATTCACGTCTACTTTTGTGCTCAATATACTTGCAACTAATTTCATTTGAAGGGTCGAATTTTTAAGAAAGTTATTTATTTTTAATATAATTAAGCTCTAATTATATATATTATACAAAATTACTATTAGTAAAAAAGATCTTAAAAGAATTTTTCTTTAAATAAGGAAACATATTTTAATTGATTAAAAGATCATCCTCATTTGCTAGGGTATATATAGGAAGTTAACTAGGGATGCCACTAGTGGTCTGCCACATTCTCTTAGACACCCAATTGAAAACACATGCATCAAACATTCTTTCTTTTTGGGTCCCTCCATTTTGAAACAAAGATCATCATACTCCTCGTGTTCACGAATGGATTTTTATCATGACATGGATGTGTGAAGTTCACTCTCAATTTTGGTTTTCTTTTGTCAACTACACATCATTGAATAATTTCATATAAAGTTGTCTTTGAAATTTAATATCTAATTAGGCAAAACATATATGGTTAGACGAAAATATTTAAAAAATTATACCGGTCTAGAAATGGAGGGGTTCGAAATTTTTATGTATATGTGTTATTTAGAAAGGATTAAAATACATCAGAAAAATTATACTCCAAAGAAAGTTTATAGGATTCTCTTATGACTTATGAGAACTTAACTCTTTTTTACCCACGTTTTTCATATTCTCAAATAATGTTTTTGGATCATTTGTACTGCTCTTTTAAGTTCACTCGGCTTTCTATTATAATAAAATGAAGGAAATAAACATTTGCGTATTAATTAGAATTTACATACCGAGTTTTAGAAGAAAAACAAACATAAACAATCAACTGGGGCATAGCCTTTACTATTTCTTCCCCCCTTAAAAAAGTAAGATATATAAGGTTCGAAAGGTTCAAATTATTTTTCTAAACATGGGTAACCTAGTTTTGATTTATTTGAGAATATGCATCAAAGAGGCATGTATAATTCTCATAGGATTAGTCGTAGTGCGCTCAACGGATCATCTATGTAAAAAAAAAATTAAAATAAATAAATAAACAAGAAACAATATAGTTATATGAAACAACATATTAGATCCGTATTCACCTAGATTTAGAACTATCGATTGGTCATTCTCTAATATATTTGAGTTTAATTCATATTTTGCAGGAAAGTATCAAGAATATGGAGATGGAGACATGTGTCCCTCCTGGTTTTCGATTTCATCCAACTGAGGAAGAACTTGTAGGCTACTACCTCACAAGAAAAGTTAATTCCCTAAAGATTGATCTTAATGTCATAGTTGACCTTGATCTCTATAGAATGGAGCCATGGGATATCCAAGGTAATTAAAATACTAGTTGTAATATTGTAAATTAATTATGTAGATTAATAGAGGCAAACTCATCACACTGACACATGACAAAACTAATAGAGATTTAAAAATAGAGATGAAAATAACTTGTCACAAATATGATAAAGTTATTATAGATTAACTAGTATCTATAGATAATTATCGACCCGTTAGTGATATTTGAGATTTACCACAGATAAATGTAGATTGGGTTATGAAGAACAAAATGAATGGTATTTCTTTAGTCACAAGGATAGGAAATATCCAACCGGGACAAGAACAAATAGAGCAACTGCTGCTGGTTTCTGGAAAGCTACAGGAAGAGATAAAGCTGTTCTTTCAAAAGAAAAAATAATTGGAATGAGGAAAACATTAGTGTATTACAATGGACGTGCACCAAATGGAAGAAAATCGGATTGGATCATGCATGAGTATAGACTTCAATCCTTTGAACATGGACCTGTTCAGGTAATCTTTAATGACCTGAGAAAGGATTAGTTTTATTTTCTTAAGTATTGATTCATGAGAATTTAAAAATTGTGTTAGTATTAATTATATGGGTTAATAATTCGAACAGTCCCCTAATTAACTATACCTCTTTTGATCAAACTAATATACCTCTTTTGACCAAACATGAGAGTTTTAAAGTTCATGGACATACCGCAAAAAGATTCTGTCTTATTTTTTTTGTTATTATGGGAAAGCCACTTTAGACTCGGTGTCGTTGACACTGTACGAACATGTACCACCTAAAAGGATAATTAAGGCTCAGTTGAGTTAACCCCAACGAGTTATAATTCGTCTTATCACTTCAACTATACCATTTTTTTACAGAATACCCCTAATTATTCAATATTCCTTTCTTAGGTCTTTATTGAAATTGTTTCGTGACATAAACGATTTAAACACTAATGGGATTTTAATTTGATTTATTAAAACACTTGATTAATAAGTCTGTTTGTTTTTCTGATCAATTCAGATTTAATTAGATCATATTTGGATTGTTTCATTAATTAAGATTTTAAACTAAGTTTGAATCCTTGACACTTAACTAGAGATTCAGCTGTTACTTAAAAAATCAAACAGACACCTATGTTTTACATTGATGAAATCAATGTATACATTTTATTTTCCCAAACTCTTAATAATGTTAGTGCCATGGAAATTTCTGTATGAAACATGCATGTTTTGAAGTTTAAGAGGCAATTTATCAAAAGGGATATAGTTTATTAGGGAATGTCCGAATTATTAAATCATTAACCTTAATGTAGTTAATGTTAGTGTCACCGAGTGAACTTTCTAGATCCATCTAAAATTAAATGTAACGTATGTGCTTATTATAGGGGGGCCTATAGTGCACCAACATAAATTTCTGACTAGATCCACCCCTAATTATCATTTATATCGCAGGAAGAAGGATGGGTGGTATGTAGAGCATTCAAGAAACCAAGTCCAAGTCACAAGCAAGGATTTCAAACTCTAATGAATCCTTACTATAGGTCTCAATCCTTTACAGATTTATCATCAACATCAACTTCCATGCATGCTATTCAAGCAATTAATAATCAACCAAGGACCTATCAGCAATTTCCCTTTGCTCCCCCTCCTCCTCATGACCAAGATCTTACAAATTTTGATCAAAACTCACTACTTGATATTCCTCAGCTTGATGATAGTCCCAGCATTTCGACAAGTTTCATAGCAACAAATGATCGGTTCGAGCCAAATACTACACTAAGTGAAGATCTTCAATATGGTGATCAATGGAAAGTTTTTGATAAATTAATCTCAGAAAATATTGACGTTGAGCCTTCATCATCAAATGCATATCAACACTTGCCATTATTGCCTGATGATTATGAAAGCCAAGGGAATAATCTGCTAGGGTGCTATACTGATTTGTAGCTATCCGAAAAAATTAACTAAAATGACCTTCTGAGATTTTCTTACTGGTATTAAAAAGAAGTGTATGTATACATTTATATGCATGGAATTACTTAGCATGAAACTTTTTTTTATGGTGAATCGTTAATTCATTACTTTTCATTTTTATGTTTATGTTATTTAACAATTGTGAATTTGTATCTTGATTTTTAGTAAGTAATTAAAGAAACTTATTTTAATTATTATATAAGATTATGAATTTTATAGTTTTACTAGGCTAAAAGTTCTAAATGACAAACATATAGTAAAAATATCCTAACACCTTTTTTTTCTTTTTAAACAAATTAAACCACAAACCATCCATTAATTTTACCACTTGTCTGATTTTAGCACGAAATTAGCCAAACACCTATAAGAACAATATCAGACATAAGTTTAAGAAATATTACATCATGGGCTAATAAAAACCTAATCAATAGGTAAAGCATATTTAAATGTCAATTTAGATACGATAATTTTTTTAATACATAGCCACTTTGAACTCGGAGTCATTGACTCGATTCGACTGTACCGTTAGAAGGAGAACCAAGACCCTGACTAATGGATGTGAGTGAAAATATCACCGTTTAAAACAAAGTGGGAAAAACGATTTGAAAGAGACGAAAAGTAAAATCAATTTAAATGTAAACTAACTATTACAAGAATTGAAATTACAACTGAAAATCAACTTACACGGAAAGCGAAACACTATTACACGGAAAAAACAGTTATCCTAGCGTTAAAAAAGATTTTCCGGCGTACCGGTATCTTCTAACAGAAAGACGACTATTACAGCTTTATCTCAGAGAAAGGGAGAAGTGTTTTTGCTTTGGTTGATTTTCGGTACGATTACAAGTGAGGAGTGAGCTCTATATATAGGGGAGGGGAAGTTCTGAAAAGCTTTGTCACTTGTAACGGACCAATCACGTCCGTGATTTCCTCCAGTAACTGATTGACTGTTATTGATTTGATTTGATTCCACACGTTTCAGCTGACTTTTAATTCCCCCACGTTTGGAATGCAAGTGTAACCGCTGGTTGACTTGTCTTTCAATCCACACGTTTTGATTGACGAGTTGACCTGCTAATGGGATAATTATCTTGATGGGAGCGTGATTGGTGGAGCCTTGTCTTCCGTTTTCTTTTTGATTGCTTGCCAGCTTCACTACTTCACTATAAGAGCTGGACCAAAACTTGTTTCATTTTTCATTTTTTGACTCCCCAAACTCCCCAAACTCCCCACGAGCCACGACCCACGTCCCCACGTCCCCACGCTCCCACGCCCCACGCCGCCGCCGTCGCCGTCGCCGGTGCCGGTGCCGGGCCGGGCCGGGCGGGTGGGTGGTGGTGGTGGTGGTGCGCGCGTGTGGGTTAGATTATTGCTTTGCCATGTGCATGGGTGTTGGCTTTTGAACATTGTTGAAATTACCAAGTATAATAATTGTATTATACTCCCTCCACCCACCGATGTGGGAAGTAAACTTTTGTTTACTTTTAAATATTCCAACAATCCCCCACATATTTGAAGGTCAACAAACAGTTTGAAGAGAAGGTGATCAGGTTTCCACGACTTTCAGCGTTTGGGTGAATTGTACTTAAGTGCCAATATCTTTCGATTTGAATTGTCACGTAGTGAAGTGAGGCAACCACCGAATTCCGTTTAAAGTGAACCTAGTCTTGAACTTTAACGGTTTCCGATAGAGGCCCTCGCAACACATACTCTACCCTGCTGAAGGTTATGGTCTCCTCGAACCTCACCTTTTCGTTGGGTTCATCAAGTCCTTCTCTAAGGACCACCCTTGTGGGCTATGAACTTTGTGGATACCTTTATTTACATTTGTTCAAGGACGTCTCCTTGACATTTTGTTTATAAAGGTTTGGGGTTTTGCTACTACCCTCGAATTCATCAAGTCCTTCTCAAAAGGACCACCATATAGGCTATGAATTCTGATTCATCAAGTCCTTCTCGAAAGGACCACCACAAGTGGCTATGAATCCATATTGCTTTAGTTTTTTATGCCATAGGGATGAATGGAGATCATCTTGACTCAAGAGTCACATGTTCCCCATTAATGGGTCTCAACCCCATCCCCCTCGACGTATCCAGAACTACTCTCCTGGGTAGGCCTTTGGTAAAAGGATCAGCGAGATTTTCTTCTGATCGTACATACTCCAAGGCTATCACACCATTCTTCAGTAACTGTTTTACTGAGCCATGTCTGATGCGTATATGTCTCTTCTTTCCATTGTAAGCACTTTGATGAGCCACTGCAATGGCTGCTTGTGAATCACAATGGATACACACAGGTGTGGCCTTACCTTCCCAAAGGGGCACATCTGCTAAGAGACTTCTCAACCACTCAGCTTCTTGTCCAGCCATCTCTAGTGCTATAAACTCAGACTCCATGGTGGAGCGTGCTATACAAGTCTGTTTAGAGGACTTCCACGATATAGCACCTCCTCCTAAGGAGAAAACATAACCACTGGTGGAGTTAACTTCGTCATTGTCAGAGATCCAGTTTGCATCACAGAATCCCTCAAGAACTGCAGGGAAAGAGCTGTAATGCAGTCCCAGGTCCATAGTACCTCGCAGGTACTTTAGAAGACGACGAAGTGCAACCCAGTGGTCATTACTTGGGTTATGAGTATAGCGACTGAGTCTACTGACGGCGTAGGCAATATCGGGTCGAGTGTAGTTCATTAAGAACATCACACTACCTATGATTTTGGCATATTCATTTTGGGATACAGCATCACCAGAATTTTTAGATAAATGAATACTAGAATCATAGGGAGTATTTACAGGTGTCACCTCAAAGGAGTCGAATTTCTTCAACATCCTTTCTACGTAATGAGACTGACTCAGGGAAATACCATTACTGCTCCTAATGATTTTTACCCCAAGAATTACATCTGCTTCTCCCATGTCTTTCATGTCAAACTTAGAAGACAAGAAGCGTTTGGTCTCATTTATGGTATGAAGAGAAGTGCCGAAGATGAGCATGTCATCTACATACAGGCAGATGATAGTACACTCTGATTCTCTTACTTTGGAGTAAACACAAGAGTCAGAAGTGTTGACCACAAACCCATTGGAGATAAGGGTACTATCGAGTTTTTCATACCATTTTTTGGGTGCCTGTTTTAAGCCATACAAAGACTTCTTTAACTTGCACACCTTATCCCATTGACCAGGAACCACACACCCTTCAGGCTGGGCCATATAGATCTCTTCATCTAGGTCCCCATTCAAAAACGCAGTCTTAACATCCATCTGATGTATGACAAGTTTGTGAATGACCGCAAGAGCGATGAGGGTCCTAATGGTGGCGATTTTGGTCACAGGGGAATAAGTGTCGAAGTAATCAAGGCCTTTCTTTTGGGTGAAACCCTTAATGACAAGCCTAGCTTTGAATTTTTCTATTGAGCCATCAGGTCTCAACTTTTTCTTAAAAATCCATTTGCTGTTTATGGGTTTGCTGCCTTTGGGTAAGTCAGTTAATTCCCATGTATGATTACTTCTAATAGACTCAAGTTCGCTATTGATAGCTTCTTTCCAAAAACTAGCATCTACCGATCTCAAGGCATCGGTATAAGTTTTTGGGTCTTCCTCCATGAGGAGACAGGTGACAACCTGTTCACTTATCAGGTCAATGTGAAAACCTTCGGTTAAGAAGGCTGTGATAAAATCAGGTCCGAAACTGGTCTCGGTCCTATGCCTCTTACTCCTCCTAAGTTCTTCCTCAGGAATACTACTAGGCACATAGGAGGTAGAGGGGCCAGGGGCACTATCACATAAAGGAACATTAACCTCATCAGATAAGTTACTAGAAGACAAAGAAGTATCAACAGTATGCACAGTTTTCAAAGGGAAGATGTTTTCAAAGAACTCAGCATCTCTAGATTCAAAAACAGAGTTATCGTCTAATGATAGGAATCTATAGGCTGCACTATTCTGAGCATACCCTATGAATACAGAGTCTATTGTTTTAGGTCCAACAGTGACTGTTCTAAAATCGGGTAGTTTGACTTTAGCCAGACACCCCCACACTTTTAAAAATTTCAGGTTAGGTGGGAACCCTTTCCACATCTCATATGGGGTCTTATCTAGGGATTTATGGGGTACCCTATTAAGGACATAACATGCTGATAAAACAGCTTCCCCCCACATGTTGGTTGGTAAACCTGAACTAATTAACATGGCATTCATAGTCTCTTTAAGGGATCTATTTTTCCTCTCAGCTATGCCATTTTGTTGGGGTGTATAGGGGGCACTAAGTTCGTGGATTATCCCATTTATTTCACAAAACTCTTTAAGTGAATTAGAACTATATTCGCCTCCTCTATCTGACCTAAGTCTTTTGATTTTACAGTCTAGTTGGTTTTCTACTTCAGCTTTGTATTTTAAAAACGCGTTTTCCGCCTCGTCTTTAGTTTTAAGGAGATACACTTTAGTGAACCTAGAGTAGTCATCTACAAAGGTTATATAGTAAAGTTTGCCTCCTCTACTAGCGGAGTTTTTAAAATCAGCTAAGTCAGAATGCACTAATTCTAGAAGTTTAGTCTTCCTCGTGGTCACAGGCTTAAAGGGTTTCTTCGCAAGTTTGGACTCTACACATATTTGACATTTGGAAAAGTCATCTATTTTATTTAGGGGAATTAGTCCAAGTTCTTTAAGCCTTTTAATAGAAGAGATATTAAGGTGACCTAGTCTA
The DNA here is from genome assembly GCA_029959085.1 of Nemophila menziesii. Classification (NCBI taxonomy): domain Eukaryota; kingdom Viridiplantae; phylum Streptophyta; class Magnoliopsida; order Boraginales; family Hydrophyllaceae; genus Nemophila; species Nemophila menziesii. The sequence continues at coordinate 1,263,780 of JARWIR010000065.1, read as the reverse complement.
GCATGCCAAGTGTCAATAGATTCAACGACATAAGCAAAATCAGAGGCATTCTCATTCATTGGTACAGTATTCAAAACAAATAAACCATCAGCCATGTACCCTTTCCCCACAAACTCATCGTTTTTGGTAATAACCATTTTCCCCCCTTCAAATACAAGTTTGAGGCCTGCCTTATTAAGAAGAGCTCCGGAAACTAGGTTCCTACGGAGACTGGGGACGAAGAGAACATCATTTAACTCTAAGATCTTACCAGAAGTGAGTTTGAGAGAAACCTGTCCTTTACCGAAGACCATGGCGGTGGAGGAGTCAGCCGTGTAGACAAATTCACCATTTGTTGCTTCTTCGAATTTCTTGAACATTGATCTCGTTGAGCAGAAGTGACGAGAAGCTCCAGTATCAAGGATCCACTCGGTTTTGTTCTCAATTAGGTTTACCTCGACCATTACTGCAGCGATAACCTCTTCAGTCTCGACCAGATTTGCGGCAGGTTTAGGACCTTGATCGGCTCTAAGCTTGCATTCGAAAGCCCTATGTCCTTCCTTCCCACAACAGTAGCAAGCTCCTTTGGGTTTCTGAATCTTACCAGAGGTTTTGAACCCACCACCTTTGGAGTTGCCGCGGTTCTTGTTCCCACCAGATTTGGATTTGTTGTGGCCTTGTTGTTTACCCTTTCCTTTGAACCTGCCTTTGTTACCTTCACCAGAACTTTCAACAAGATTAGCTTTTGAGGATTGAATAGGAAAAGAGATAGACCTGTCTTTGAGTCGATTAGCCTCTTCCACTTGAATGTGGCTAATCAACTCTTGTAGTGTCATTTCCTTCTTCTTGTGTTTCAATTGATTACGGTATTCGCTCCATGAAGGTGGAAATTTTTCTAACAAGATATTGGCTTGGAGAACTTCGCACATTTTCATACCTTCAGCAATCACATCCGCGCAAAGGTTCTCATAGACATGGAGTTGTTCGGTCATGGGTTTTTGATCGGTGAGGCGAAAGTTGTACCAAGCCCCAGTGACATATTTTTTCTTCCCCGAATCCTCAGCCCCATATTTTTTCTCAAGTGTCTCCCATATGATCTTTGCCGATTTTTCTTTGGCAAGAAGATCAAAAATGAGGTTTGAGACATTGTTCAACATCCACCCACGAGCCATGGTGTTAGCTCGCCTAAACTTGGCTTCCAGAGCAAGATGCCTAGTCTGTTCTTCCTCAGTGGGAACCCCATTGTCCACTAAAAGTGGAGGATCCTCGTATAAAACGAAGTCCAGTTCGTACTGTTCAAGACAGATAAGGATCTTTTGTGCCCAACGTTTGTAGTTGGAACCATTAAGAGATTCCACCTGATTCACGTTGGGAAAGGCCTTTGCATTCAATGATGAAGCAACTGCCGTGTTTGGAAAAGCCATTAAAAAAAAACGGTGATAAGAAAAACGCTACGAAAATCTTTTTTAAATTGTGAGTGAAAATATCACCGTTTAAAACAAAGTGGGAAAAACGATTTGAAAGAGACGAAAAGTAAAATCAATTTAAATGTAAACTAACTATTACAAGAATTGAAATTACAACTGAAAATCAACTTACACGGAAAGCGAAACACTATTACACGGAAAAAACAGTTATCCTAGCGTTAAAAAAGATTTTCCGGCGTACCGGTATCTTCTAACAGAAAGACGACTATTACAGCTTTATCTCAGAGAAAGGGAGAAGTGTTTTTGCTTTGGTTGATTTTCGGTACGATTACAAGTGAGGAGTGAGCTCTATATATAGGGGAGGGGAAGTTCTGAAAAGCTTTGTCACTTGTAACGGACCAATCACGTCCGTGATTTCCTCCAGTAACTGATTGACTGTTATTGATTTGATTTGATTCCACACGTTTCAGCTGACTTTTAATTCCCCCACGTTTGGAATGCAAGTGTAACCGCTGGTTGACTTGTCTTTCAATCCACACGTTTTGATTGACGAGTTGACCTGCTAATGGGATAATTATCTTGATGGGAGCGTGATTGGTGGAGCCTTGTCTTCCGTTTTCTTTTTGATTGCTTGCCAGCTTCACTACTTCACTATAAGAGCTGGACCAAAACTTGTTTCATTTTTCATTTTTTGACTCCCCAAACTCCCCAAACTCCCCACGAGCCACGAGCCACGACCCACGTCCCCACGTCCCCACGCTCCCACGCCCCACGCCGCCGCCGTCGCCGTCGCCGGTGCCGGTGCCGGGCCGGGCCGGGCGGGTGGGTGGTGGTGGTGGTGGTGCGCGCGTGTGGGTTAGATTATTGCTTTGCCATGTGCATGGGTGTTGGCTTTTGAACATTGTTGAAATTACCAAGTATAATAATTGTATTATACTCCCTCCACCCACCGATGTGGGAAGTAAACTTTTGTTTACTTTTAAATATTCCAACAATGGAGCTAACCGCAACTTGTTAATTTAGTTACAACATGTGTTCCAGAATTAGCAAGTGTTCGAACACAAGAGGATCACAGCTAAAAGTGAATAGTGACTATGGCATTAATATCATGGATGATCTTGGAGCACTACTACCGTGCGCTGTTTTAGCGACGATGACATTAGCGACTACATACGAGTCGTCGTCAGAGACAACCCATTCACGACCAAAAAACACCCTCGACAACACAAGTCGCCGCCTATCTTAATTATCATCAGGGACAAACTTGTGTCGTTGCTTATAACGTTAAAGTCGTTGGAAGATATATTAAAATAAAAATATATCTTTTATTTCCGAATATTGTAGTCACTATTGCCTAGTGTAACTAGCGACGAAATGTTGTCGGCGCTGATGACCTTTTGTCGCGACTACTTTACTGTCATTGGCGCACCAAGGTTCCCAGATACTTCAACTGGTAATAAGCGGACATTTTTTCAAGAGGTTTGCTATTTATCTCCCAAACCATGAATTAAGAACGTGTAAGATTTTTTTGGAAAAAGTGCCTTACCACTACGATTGGGGCGTGTATGAACTCGAAGTACACTACTATCTATTCCACGATAGTTTTGCAAACCAATCGACTCCCCGTATTCAAAGACGGTATTTTGATAAAATAAGACACCAAGTAGTACACCAGTGTAGGATTTGTATGTAGTACATAGGTAAGAACCGTAAATATGTAGATTTTTGGGTGAGATGTCATCTAAGAACGTGTCATGGTGTAACCTATTGGTGACTATTAAAATTAAACGTTTTGTTTAATGCAATTCAAAATTATAGTTTTCGGGCCTGCTACTTCGACACGTGAGCATGATCAGCAGCTGAGCGGTATGATGGCCGCCTTGAATAAGTATTTTGTTTCACAGGGTTGTCCGACGTACAAGTCTCCAGGCAATCGATCCACGAGTTCGACTGTGTTGGCCCCACTCCTTTATTTATACGATGGCTGACATTATTGCTGAGATGAGATTCGTTAATGAGCGTAAGACACTAGTGGGATTTTCAACTAGCGCACCAGGCCAACCTAACCCTCCAGCAAATCCCCCCCACTTTGGTAAGCGATATATAGTAGATGAGGAAGGTGAAGATGAAGAAGATGAAGAATGTTTATCTGATTCCTAAGTTTCTTGATGTGTTGGAGTCATGTTTGTTGACTTTATATTTTATTTATATTGATTTTAATTTATCTTTCCGTTGACTTTATTTTAATTTATTAATAGTAGTTGTTTTCATTATTTTATGCTTTATTTTTATCACTTTTAAAAAAAGGTCAGACTACAAAATAGTTGCAAATGATAAAATTAAAGTATTCGTCGAATGATATAGTCACTCGCGATAACAACAACGTGCTTAGTCACTAGAAAATGAAACTAACGACGATAATTACGTAGTCCCTAGTAATTCATTACTGGTGACGACGTTCGTCGTCGATAATGATCTTTATAGACGAAACAGCGATGATATGTAGTCGCGAATGATCAAATTGGTTTAACGACTAATTCTTTGATCACTAGCAACGAAAAATACCGTCGCCAGTAAAACTGCACGCAGCAGTGGAAACCTTTATGATATAGAATCTGTACACTTAAGATAGAAATAAAGGCATGTAATATATCAGTTTCAAATAATGCTGTAACTACAGACTGAAGATAATACATAAATGCACACTGAAATGGTTATTGCTTCAGCAACCATGGTCGATTGACAAGAAAACAAACCTGCACTACCAAACATTAATAATATTACTTACCAGCATATATAATATCCAGAAGCAGAAGTAGCATTACAAACTATAAAAGTCCAGGTTTTGCTGTAAATCCATCATCAAAACTACATGTTGTAAAGCATTAACACTAAAAAGATAAGTATATTTAAATATACATTTGTTACTTACAATCCATATACACCAAAGGCAACTAACCAGTACAGGGTCAAATTCAATGTTGTAATGGAATTCGTCAGATACAACGGAATGAAGAGAACTTTATTATCATTTATTATTTACTCATAATTAAAAACACACGATTACAATATCTAAGATCATGAAGCAAAACATGGAAAAAATTGAATATTTTGAGGATAACTAGCATTGTGGAAGATCTAGCGGAGGTGGAGGCAAACAAGTAGAAGGAGTTGGTCCATTCTCGACAACAAAAGCAGCGGCTAAACCCATAGGCAAATGAACTTCTACGTGACAATGTATAAACCATACACCGGGATTATCTGCTTGAAATCTGATAACCGCCCATCCTCCAATGGGAACCGCGATAGTGTTACGTATTTGTGGATTTATCAAATTAAGCTTCGCCTTATCTCTTCTTGGGTTATAGTTCCCGAAACCTTGAGCTACGACATGAAAGTCGAACCCGTGCAAGTGCATAGGATGGTTTTCAATTGAACCCAAAGCGGTGTTTTGGAATACAATCTCAACGTTTGCATTGTACTTAAACTTTTTCACTTTTGCACCTTTAATGGTAGTTAAGAGTGTTTGATTCATAGCGTTACTCAAATTCGTATAGTCGAACTTCAAAGGCGGTCTAGAAGGAAAATCATTTGTATAAATCCCCTTACTAGCATTGTGGTAAAATGCTTGTAGCATTGACAACTTAGTCGGAGGCTCGAACGATACATTGTTCATACTAGCGGCTAATCGTTGTCCAAACAAACCTTTACAAGTTGCGTTACTTGATCCACCACACGGAACCAAACCGATCCCTATAATTATAAACATACGCTCATCGATTTTCTTTGGAACCGGTTTCCAAAACGGCGCAATAGTAAGCGCGGTTAAATTAGTTAAAAATTTATGGGCTATCCGAGTATCATTAAAAGCCGGAAATCTAGGTTTTCGAGGTGTCGATGATGTTGCACCCTCGTATGTAACTATCCCAGTTGTGGTTGTGTTATCGATTATCACTAGGCTCGAGGCTTGATAGACACGAGCTGCCATATAGTATGAAGATAGAGTTTGATCAGCTATTAAAATCACATCGATGGTTTGACCAGGGGCGATCACAACTACATCTGTCGTATAGGGATTAGTGTATGAAGCATCGACTGAGACTACCGTCATCTTATGATCGGCTATCTTGAAGAAAAGTATACTTTGCAATGCAGCATTTACTATACGTAATAGATATCTTTTACCGTGTTTCACATTTAACTTATATGTACCTAACAAAATACTCAAAATATGTTACAATTTTTATGCAGTACTAAGTTTATTTTAATAAATCAAAGGTGTTCTTCGATCGATCATGTTACACTTACTATTCGAAGAACATGGGTACAGATCGCCTGGTTGACCATTGATGGTAAAAGCATCGGAAATGTTAGCTATCCCACCAATCAAAGTTGCTTCATTCACGATATCAACAACATTTGCATTCCACCACTCTCCTGCACACACGCAGTCATAAAATCTTAATGCACATGGGGACGGATCCAGGAATTCATTAATATTCATCCCAATAAAAAAATAATCCCACAAGGCTGTAATTCTTTAGTCATGGGCTAATTTTGTATTTGAGTAATCATATTTTTCCAAAAAAAAATAATTAAAATGGGAAAATATCACTTCAAGACCGGGGTGGACCCACCCCCTAGATCCACCCCTGAGTGTCCGTATAAATGTTCTTAAGTTATAAGAAAAATCTGACTAAAATCATTACCTAATAGAATAGGAAACTCCTTGTGTGGCTTTGGAAAAGGATAAGAGCGACCTATTCTTGGGCGAATAACAATTGCCCCGTAAATCGTTGCTCGTAGGTATGACACATGCGCATGCCACCAAAGTGTTCCTTCTTGTTTAACAACGTTAAACTTGTACGTGTAATCATTTCCGGGAACTATAGGACATTGTGTTATATATTCAGGACCATCGGCCCAACCACTTAGTAATTGTAAGACTCCGTGCCTACATAGTAACAAGTCAAGTGTTAAAAAAACTAGATTAGTCTTAATTCATTAACGTCGTAATCAATTTAAAACCTACCAATGAATAGTTATATTATACGGTGACTTGTTAATAACATGGACAACAAGGGTATCACCTTCCCTTACATGTATAGTAGGACCAGGAAGTTTTCCATTTACCGTAGTGATTACTTGCTCTTTACATAGACGTTGAATACTTTGGTTTCGAACCTATAAAAATGATAAAAGTACTCTTTACAGTATATATAGAGAATGTACTAACACTGAAAAATATGTATAATATGACTTTAAAAAGGGGAATCACGCTTCCTAAACATCTAACTATAATTTAATTTTAGTAAAATTAAGTAGCCGAACAATGTTTATTAAAGCTAAACATAAGCTCTGGACTGAAGCACTCTGCTTGCCTGTTTGACAAGACATCAGTATATCTCATGTATATTGATTGTCAATTTGTTAAATTAAGATCATCTTTTTGATGTACTAACTATTTTATCGACAAAAAATTAGCTGCTACATCTTACGTAAAATGCGTGCTCTACAATTTCAGCAGAAACAAATACAGAGGTAGTAAGAAAAACCAAAGAATATCCTAACAAGAACATAGAAGGTGCCATGATCAAGTAATGAACGAGAAAAAGAAAGAGAAGATTTACCCTTTTTATATATGAAAATAATTCTCAACCAGAAATATATAATATTAATAAAAGAACTTTTTAGACACTATACATGAGATTACTTTCCGTATCATCCAATCATAATTAATGTTTGAGGATATTAAAGCACAATCTTTCTCTCTATTGAGTGGAAAAACAGCCAATGAATTTGATATTTAGCTTGTAAGATTATGTTTTGTTAGCTAAGATAAATGTACATTCATTCACAAGATATAGTTACAGTCATATCTGACTTGAAATTGTTTAGGGAGTGAATTATTGACCTAAAAATAGATACAATTTCAAAGCGGATAGCTACCGTTGTACATGACAAACTTGACATTATTAAGGGCATAAATCACAGGCTTAAAACTAGATGACATGCCCGACCTCTCCTTATGAAAGTTTTTCATCACATTTATCGCTTAAGAGAATGATACTGCCATACTTTTTTACATATTCACTACCAAACTTTTAAAGACCGCAGAATTTAGAGTTAATTTTTTTACCAGTAATTATATATACCACCCAAAATCCTACCATCCAAATGTTACCCAATGATGTGGAATGAATTAATTGGTTAACAATTGTTAATTAAATCAAGAAAATACATAGATTAACGATTATTAACCAACCAATTCACGTCACGTCATTGGGTGACATTTGGATGATATGATTTTGGATGAAATATATAATTACTCTTTTTTTACATATTCGCAACCAAAGATTTTGGAGTTAATTCATTTACATATTCTCGACCAAACTTTTAATGACTATAGAATTTTGGTCGGATATTATATTAGAAACCACGTGAGTTTATGGTTTTTAATAAATGTAAAGGAAAAAGACCCATGGACACCTATCGATTCTAAATTACATAGATAGATATTGAAAATTTTCGATGTGAACAATCGTGTATCCAATACTTCAATATCCATAATTAATATGACCGTTAAGTATTGACGTTGACAAAGATATAGGTACCTAATTATCTGTTTCTTGAATACTTATTTTTCCCTTTTCAAATTCCTTGGTCATCTCATTGTTTCTTCCTTTTTTGTTTTATAATCAAAGTACAAAAAAAATTTCGCTGGATACCCAGTGTTTCACGATTTGGACAAATAAGTATCCAAGTTTGCAAAAGTGACAAAAAAGTACCCAATGACTTGTGTTTTGCCTTCTGTTGGTATCCGCCGAGAAGTTTGGCGTTAAGTGCCATGTGTTAATAGATAACACAGGGACCCTACTTGCAAATAAAGAACGTTGAGTACCTATTTGTCCATTTTTGTAAACTTGGGTATTTCATTTTGGAAGAAAAAGGTAGACATGTCACTGACACGTGGCATTTAACAACAAACTTCACGGCGGGTACTAACGTAAGACAAAAAACAGAATGTTGGGTACCTGTTTGTCACTTTTGTAAACTTGGGTACTTATTTCTCAAAATTTTAAATACTGGGTATCTACAGGGAATTTTTTCCATCAAAGTATTTATCGTTTAAGCACTTAATATGAAATAGACAGTGGATACCAACGGTTGGACCAAAATCAAAAACTTGAGTGCATGTTTGTCCTTTTCAAAAAAATTGAATACTTATATGTCATGTTCACTATCTATTGGGTATCCTTGAGATCCATTTCCCATAATGTTTTAAAAAGAAATATTTAACACTTATAGTACCTAAGAGCTTGGTCGTTATATAGACTAATTAAAAAAACAATAGTAAAGTTAAAGAGTATAGGGCGACCAGTGTATTAGTTTTAGTGATTACAACTTGTAATCGCTAAATATCTTCTAATAAAGACCCAAGATACACAATATATTAAGAAAATAATCACCACACTTCTAGATGGCTGAAATTTAGCCTTATAACCATATTACATAATTTTTTAGGGAAAAATATCTTAGTGTACCTATTCTATCAATATTAGACAAATAGGTAATAAACTTTTCTAATGTGGAAAATTATTCCACCGTTAGTATCTATTGTCAATATAACCGTTAAGTGTTGACATTGGTAAGCTTATGAGTATCTAATTGTCCTTTTTTGAATTTCTTGGCTACTTATTTGTCTTTTTTCGAATTCTTTTGGTACCTTTGTGTCTTTTCTCCTTTTGTTTTATGATTTGAAAGTAGTTTCCACGTAAGCACTTAACGTGAAATAGACGATGGGTACCAACGGTTATACCAAAAACATAATCTTAGGTACTGTTTGTCCATTTCAAAAAATATGGGTACTTATTTATGTTCACCATTCGTTGGGTACCACCGAGGTCATTTACCCATTTTGTATTGACTTTTACCAAGCAATTTAAAAATAAGAAATTCTCAAACAAGCATTAAATTTGAAATAAGTAAAGTGATTTTTACTGATACTTTATTTGCCAAAACACGTCATTTGGCACTATCGTAAAATGTAAATTCTTCTCCATCTTTCTTTGACAATGAATATAATAATGAAGATTTCTTTATCATGTATCTAAAGTATTCACTATCAAGAATCCATTCCTTTTGCATCTTGATATTGTTTACTTACAAAGCTACTCAACCCTGTTTGGGTCTTTGTTGGTTAGTGGATTTTTTTCACAAGATGTTTCCAGTATTGTACAGGAAAGGTTAAATTAAAAAATTTGCAAAAATAACAAGAAGATGTATCATGACAATGTCTTTCAATATATATGTATGTGATAATAAATTTTGAAGAAGAAATATCATGTGATGAAATTGGTAAAACAATTTTTTTTTGTAATTTTTTGTCATTGGCTCAAACCAGTACCACTCTTTTCAAAAACAATTTTTTGAGATCTCAAAATTAAATGTAAATTTTCTTACCTATTAGTAAATTTTACAATAATAGCATTTACCTCCTCAACCTTTTAATCAACAAAGTATTTTTTTTTATTTCTTTCTTATTTATGAAATAGATAATTTTCCTCTACACATTCATCATTTACATTTTGAGATTTTTTGAAAACTTTCTAAATCTCTTTACTTTATTTTTTCTCATTTTCCAAAACTTAAGTTAAATTCGTTTTTGATTAAAATATTTATAAAAAAAGTTAAATGTATTATATTTATCTTTCTCACATGCATCATAATTAGTTAAAGAAGGACTAAGATTAGAATCTATCTCATCATCGCTGTTGTCCATGAATGCACCTTGGATAGATTCGTCGTCACTCTTCTCTCGTGTTGAGTAGTTATCATCCCAACTAGCATAATCATATTTTTCATGATTAACCATGAAAGCAACTAGAATAAAGACATGCTCATCATAGTTATCTTCTTGATAGGAATTGTGATCATCCCATTGACATTAGCATTTATGGATTTTCTTAGGTTTTTTTAGTAGTTTTAGACAATACGCCTTGATATGTCTTACTTTTATGTAATGGTAGAAAGTAGGTTCTTCTTTTTTGATTTCTATCAAATTTTCTCTATAAGGTTTTTGACAAACTACCTTTCTTGGCAAAGAGTTTATATTCTCAGTATCCTCTTCATATCTTTTTAGCAACATTGCGGTTCCTTCATCTTCATGAAAAGCCATAGATTTTTTGATCTTTTTTCTTCATCTTCTCTTAAACTTTCGTCTTCAAGCAGAAGTTATTCGTCATGAGATTACATATAAGCTCGTGAACGGGTCATCTTAGAGAGATCCTTCGTGTCTCTAATGAAAGTTATTTTAGACTTGTATTTTTTTGAAAGAGCATATGTGAGTTTCTTATAAAGCTCTTTGTTTGTGTAAATTTGACCAATATTCTCCAAGGTGTTGACAATGTTTGAAAATCTTTTAACATCGCGTTTAATGTTTAGTCGGTTTCTATTTAAAACAACTCGTATTTGGTGATGTAGAGATCGACCTTGGTTTTGTTGACATTCGAAGTACCTTGGCATGATAGCTCCAAAAGCTCCTAAATTTTATGAGTCGATTTCGATTCCATATGACTACACTTTATGGTACTCAATCTGCAAATAAGAGTATTCAACGCCTAGTTGTTTTTGTGGGTTTGGTAAGCTCTTACGGAGTGATCTCATCATGTGTCTAAATAGTTTTGGTTCCTTTATTCTTGTAAGGAACGCAAGGAACGTTTTAGGTAATGATCCAAAGTGATTACTCGAGTTGTTTGAGATAAATCACCATATTTTTTTCCAATGAACATAATTAGTACCCAAAAAGATCGGAGGTCTAATAGTACATGAAATTTCCAGTTGATTAGTGTCCATGTTGTTCCTCATATTTTTATTATAGTGAACCTCACAAGTGTTGAGAGCATATTGGACACAGGAGTGGTGGATTTGCAAGGTTTTTGAAAGGTTAGTTTACTATGTAGAGGTAGGAAATGCCACCCTTTTGAAGTATTTTGATTTGATGATAGCGAGGTGAAGCGATGAGCTTAAGTTGTTACCTTTATTGTTGTTGTTAATTCCAGGGTACTAGTAGAGCAACATACTCATTATGAGTTGTTTGGAGATCCTGATAGGCTATGCTGTAGAACTCGGTTTTGCAGCCTAGGCGGTCGACCGGGGCCTAGCGCCTAGGCAGGATTACACGGGGCCTAGGCGGAATTATACGGTTTTGAATCTTGATGTGTAAATTTGTATATTTAGTAATATATATAGTAATTATAGCAATTTTAACTATTTAAGTCATAAAATTCATTAAACACCATTATAGTAAATATAAAACTATAAAAAATTGAGTTATAATATCAATTAAAGAATTCTCGATATTAAAAAAACTAACATGAAGGTCTATGCTGGCATGTTTTGTCATTAATCGGCGCCTAGGCGGCCATTATTTGCCAATAATCGGCACCTAGACGGGCTAGGCGCCTATTCCACGACGACTAAGACGCTAGGGGAAAACGCCTAGAATTATAACTAGGCGTAAGCGGTTGAGGGGGGGAGTTGACGCCTAGGCGGCGCCTAGACGCGCCTAGGCGGGGAGATCTACAACATAGCTGATAGGGCACATTCACATCTAGTTTATATGCAAGAAGTGAGAATTCAATCTCAAAGGGAGATGTGTTTGCATTAGCCTTAAAGATAAATCAAACCTTGAGCAGAAGCATTGGACCATCTGGACATTCCTTTGCACCTAACCATGTTGAGATAGATGAAAATGAACACGTAATGGAGGATAAAAAATAAAATGTTTTCTTCAAGAAACTTTTGATCCTAAACCCCCCCCCCCCCGAATTCCTGTTTTATTGGTCAGATATGCAACAACGTGTGTTAATGGTGTGGTGTTTCCTATATTTGGGCTTATACTATCATCATCTATAAAAAAACATAAAGTCCTCATGAACTACGAGAAAATGTCCGACATGGTTGTTTGGGATGATATCTTTATTGATGTCCTGATCTCTGTTATTAATTTGATGCATATGTGAAAAGCTTCTGCTTCTTGAAGAATAGTAATCTAAGTGTGAAACATGAATTTCCTTGCTTTGGACAATTTTAAACTTGAAATTCCTTGTTTAAATTTTACTAAACATGGAACTTCATATCTTGAACCAGTGAATTCCATGTTTGAAACTTCAAACATTGAATTACATGTTCCAGACATTAAATTCCTTGTTTTCCGATGTTGTTAATCGGGAAATTCTTTTATTTTCCAATGGTGAGGACAGTGGTGGCGGTGAAATCTCTGGTGGCTGTTGGCGGTGGTGGTGGTTAAATATTTTTTAATATTAAAAAAAATATTATATTGAAATTAAAAATAGCTTATACTAAAAAATAAGGGTAATTTAGATATGAAAATAGTTATGGGGTTATTAACAGGATCAAATCTAGGGGCAGGGTGGGGATTGCTCCCAGTCCTAAGACGATGCAAGAATTTTACCCAAATTTTGTTAAAAATAGACTTTTGCCGAACACCCCCAGTAAATGTCAATTGAGTAGGTGTATGTGCTCCTTCATATGGTTGTAATCTCATAACAAGTATTTTTGATGTAATTGCATAGCAAAATTAGTGCTCGCAATCAGTTTAAAATTGAAGATTATCTCCTGAATACCCCTTTCAGAAATAGAGTAAGAAGAGTATCATTAATATCCTTCAACGACTTATTATTATGAGAGAAGTTAAGTACCGTTGCAAAAATATCATCTTTAAAAACATCATAATACTCTGGATAAAAAATTACCCGGAAGACCGTTAAGACCTGGAGCCTTACATCATGCATGCCAAAAACTATATCATGAATTTCCTCCATAGTTGGAGGATATTATTCATATTATATGACATCCGAGTGAAATAAAATAAGAAAATATTTAAATATAAATTTGAAACTATAATTTATTTAGATTGAAACCTTACAAGAGACTTATCATCATGGAGTATTTCGAGAGATTTTGTTGTAGAGTTTTAGTTTAAAAAAATGACCTTTTTACTAATTCTTGGATAATATCTTCATGTTGATGGAGTAGGATAAGTTTTGACTTTGTCTAATGGTGGTTTTTGTGGTTAAGGATGAGCATGGTTGGACGGGCCAAAAGATAACGTGCAAAAGAAAAGAAGAGTTTAACTTTTCTGCATAAATTTTTAATGTTTGGGTTAGATTTATAATATATATATATGTGTGTATGTGTGTATAAAATTACATTATTCTAATAACCCTGTTTGGTTTTCTTTTTAGGTACGGTTTAACACTGAAAAATTGAATTGATCCAAATTTTCTCGGTTTTGTAAGAAGTCTATACCAAATCAAGCAATTTTCTCAGTTTTTTGTTTTTTCGGCTCGATTTTTTGGACGATTTTGGTATTCGGTTATGTTCAGACCTGGAATCCTCCACCCTTCCTAGCTCCGATATCTAGTGAAACTTTGCCTGGAATTTTTTAGGGAAAAACTAGTAAAAATACATGACCAGCCTTACCCATTATATCCCCACCACCCCCGGCCTAACTATTAGCTCCCAAATCTAAATGTTATCCCTCTTTGAATCAGACATTAACCACAATATTTATTTTACTATTTTAACCTTTCTTATAAATAGGATAGTATTCTATTGTATTATACAAGAAGAATCTACTCACAGTGTAATCCTTACATCTTTCTTATTCTAGAGTCTTTATGGCTTCCATATTATTAATATATTATTTTTCTTATCTCTTTTCTCTCTTCTGTTAATTTAAACGTCTCACAAGATAGATACGGTTAATATAAATAATTGAACTCTTCTCAGGCAAAAGCTAACATCGTGGAAGAACTCGAGAAGGTAGGACAAAGATGTCAAACTTGAAGGTCCATTTTCAACAACAAAATCTCAGGCTAAAGCTAGCATCGTGGAAGATCTCTAGGAGGCGGGGACAAAGATGTCAAACTTGAAGGTCCATTTTCGACAACAAAAGCTCCGGATAAACCCCATGGTTGATGAAGTTCCACATGACAATGTACAAGCCATACACCTAATTTCCAATTAAAAAAATGGTGAATATAGGACCACATATTAATATACTAATGAAGAAAGGATCTAGGGGTGGGCCGTGGTAAATTTTTATTTTTGGGAAAAATGTAAATAGATAAAATTACAACCCACACCAAGTAAAATATTAGGCCCTGTCGAAAATCCAAAAAATTAAGGAGCTTCTGTAAGGTGAATATGAATCCCCTCAAGCTAAAATTTATGTATTTGGCTATGATACTATACCAAAAAAAGAGGAAAAAACATTACCGGGATTATCCGCTTGAAATCTAATGGCGGACCATTCTCCAATAGGAACGGACACTGTGTTACGAATATGCGGATTTATGAGATTAAACTTCTTTCGATCTATTTTAGGATCAAAGTTTCCAAACCCTTGAGCTAAGATATGAAAGTTAAATCCATGTAAGTGCATTGGATGGTTTTCGACCGAACACAAAGCAGTGTTTTGAAACACAATCTCTACGACAGCATTGTACTTGAACTTTTTCACTTTTGCGCCTTTGTTAGTGAAAAGGAGGGCTGGATTAAGATAGTTTATAGGATTAGTGTAGTTAAACTCTATAGGCGGATTCGAAGGAAAATCTGTCGTGTAAATTCCATCAACATTGTTGTAGAATGCTTCTAACAACGACAACTGTTTGGATGTCTCAAATGATACATTATTCATACTACTAGCAAATTTGAATCCCATCGGGCCTAAACAAGTTCCCGGTACTTCACATGGGACTAACCCTGGTCCAATCGTTATTAACATATGCTCGTCCACTTTCTTTGCAACCGGTTTCCAGAAAGGGGCACTAGTAAGACCGGTTAGACTAGTGAAGAATTTCTTGGCAGTTAAAGTGTCCGGAATATCCGGAAGAATCGGCATTAGAGGTGGTGGTGCCGAGGATTTGACATTTACGCCCTCATATGTCACTATACCCGTTGTTGTTGTATTGTCATGAACTACAAAGGACAATTTTGAACCTTGATAGATACGCGCCGCCATGTAGTATGATCCTATTGGTTGGTCGGCTATCAAAATCACATCGGCTGTTTGACCGGGAGAAATGACGATTACATCGGTCGTGTAAGGATTTGTATACGAGGCATCTACTGCGACAACGGTCATCTTATGATTCGCTATCTTGAAAAATAGTATATTTTGCATTGCGGCATTAACAATACGAAGGAGATATCTTTTTCCTTGCTTGAGGTTGAGTTTAAATTCACCTAGCAAAATATTCACATTTTAGTGTCACACACCCAAGAAAAAACTATAACTTATATATGAATTTAGACTTACTATTTGCAGAACACGGTTGGAGATGACCCGGTTGACCGTTGATGGTAAAAGATTGCGACAAATTAGCCGTTCCACCGTTGGCTGATGCTTCACTCACTATATCAACTACATTAGCATTCCACCACTCTCCTATAACCATATGCCATGTCATTTTTCCAAAATTAACTTCTCTTTATAATTAAAATCTCGGACAAATGGAGTATAGTAAGATTGTACCTAACATAATTGGAATCTCCTTGTATGGTGTTGGAAACGGATAAGATCGACCCGCTCTTGGACGAATAATAAGCGCTCCATAAACGGTTGCTCTGAGAAACGAGACATGTGCATGCCAAAAAAGCGTTCCCTCTTGTTTAACGATTTTAATTTGGTGAGTAAAGTTATTTCCGGGAAGTATTGGACATTGTGATATATTCAGTCCCATCAGCCCAATTATTAAGTAATTGGCGAACACCGTGCCTACACAAATATTGTAGATAGAAAAATAATTCTCTATTTACGTAACACAAAGACTAAGTATCCAATTTAAGCTAAAGTTACATGACTTGCCAATGGATAGTCATATTGTACGGGGACTTGTTTACAACTCGGACAACGAGTGTATCCCCTTCCCTTACGTGTATAGTAGATCCCGGAAGTTTTCCGTTTACTGCAGTAATTTCTCTCTCTTCGCATAACCGTTTAACTTTCAGACTTTGTACCTATATATAAAAGTATATATTGAGATCTATTCAACTGATTACTATGATAAAAATGTACAACTCGAGCAAGATACCATTAAAATTGAATGATTAAATAAATTGGAATAAGGAGTTTACATTCAATGTGTGCTTCACAACTCTAGCCGAAACAAAAGCAGAAGAAGCAAGAAGAGCTAAAAGGCACCCAAGCAAAAGCACAGTACCAAGTTTTGCCATTGTGAAGTGATAAGAGTGCACAAAAAATTATGAAGAATGGTCTTATTTAAATCAAATTTTTTTCAAAGCTTTCTATTTCACAACCTCCAAGTAATGCTAAAATCCAAAAACAATACCCACAATGTTTGAAAGTCATAAAGATGTATTATGTTTATTGTTTTTGAAGTTGAATAAGACTACCAGGTCCTGGAATTTCTTCATGGTTTATCATGAACCAATGAAATTAGATTGTTTACTTGACCAATCGCTCTCCATGCAAGACTGATCTTGATATATATCTCTTTATCTCTTATATAGATTTTTTTTTCCATTATGAGGTTTAAACTGATAAGTCTAAACTAGCTTACAAAAATTCCCATGGGAAGTGCACAATATAATTTTAAAAGTGGTCCAACTACACTTATCTTTTATGATTAGCCTCTTTAGCTCTTCCGGGGGTCCCTATAATACATTGTGTCGCCCTCTAATCGCGCTCCCAATTTTTCCATGTAATTTTCACAAGTGTTCGCCTCTATATACCCGTGAACGAAATCATAGCCCGGGTGACTTTCGAGAATATATCTGCATTCCGTGATAAATACATCTAACCAATCCCCATGTTCCCACCGCCCTTCACTAGCGCGTGTAACTCTAGCGAATCAATTTTGATTACTATCACATAATGTTTTCTCTTTACAAGTAAAGTCAATCCAAAATGTAACGCGAATAATTCGGATTGTAACACTGAATCTACTTTAGCCACGCCCGCAAATAAATCCCATCCATCACTTGAATAAATCCCATTTAACCAACATTTATATAAGATGATTGTGTAGGGTCTAATTAAAAAGATAGAAAATAACAAAATAAATAAAACCGTTAAAAGTAAGAAAATGTCCCCAAAAAATCACAGCTAAACTATTAAAGGTCAAGAAAATGTCCCTAAATAAGCAAA
Organism: Nemophila menziesii; assembly: GCA_029959085.1. NCBI lineage: Eukaryota > Viridiplantae > Streptophyta > Magnoliopsida > Boraginales > Hydrophyllaceae > Nemophila > Nemophila menziesii. The sequence goes on along the minus strand of JARWIR010000065.1, from coordinate 1,246,176 downwards.
ATGAGGAACAATCCTCGATCAATAAAAACTAATATAATATAAAAAGTAGTTAATTCAAAACAAACTAATATAGAAAGTTATAATACAGTTTTTGCTAGGGACCTTTAATGCAATTAACTAAAAACAAACGTTGGGACATATCCTCTCCCCCACCATAAAATAATCTCCCTCCCAGGATTGGGCGCAACAACCCCCAGTGTCCCCAAGGTATATTATATAAGGCAATAATAAGAGATTTTTAGAAACGTGTTCAAAAGTTAATAGATACTGAGGACTAGATTAATGTAACTTGGAATATGTGCGATTATAATATAACAGCTCTTCCTAGTTTATTAATCTATATAAACTAGAGAAAGAATATAAGAGTGTTTAGTGAACAATGATATACATTTAAATTTGAAAAAATTAAACTCTTCTCAGGCAAAAGCTAACATCGTGGAAAATCTCGAGAAGGTAGGGACAAAGATGTCAAACTTGCAAATGTCCATTTCAACAACATAATCTCAGGCTAAAGCTAGCATCGTGGAAGATCTCGAGGAGGCGGGGACAAAGATGTCAAACTTGAAGGTCCATTTTCGACAACAAAAGCTCCAGATAAACCCCATGGTTGATGAAGTTCCACATGACAATGTACGAGCCATACACCTGTTTTCAAATTAAACAAATGGTGAATATGGGACCACATATTAATATACTAATCAGGATAGGATCTAGGGGTGTGGTCTGAGGTAAATTTTTCTTTTTTGGAAAAAATGTAAGTACCCCAAGTAAAATATTAGGCCTTGTTGAAAATCTTAAAAGTTGCGGAGCTTTTATAGGATGAATATTTATACTCTCAAGCTAAAAGTCATTTATTTGGCTATGATACTACACCAAAAAAAAGAGGAAAAAATATTTACCGGGATTATCCGCTTGAAATCTAATGGCGGACCATCCTCCAATAGGAACAGCCACTGTGTTACGAATATGTGGATTTACGAGATTAAAGTTTTTTCGGTCTCTTTTAGGGTCGAAATTTCCAAACCCTTGAGCTAAGATATAAAAATCATATCCATGTAAGTGCATTGGATGGTTTTCTACCGAACCCAAAGCAGTGTTTTGAAACACAATTTCTACGACAGAATTGTACTTGAACTGTTTCACTTTTGCGCCTTTGTTGGTGAAAAGGAGTGCTGGATTAAGTGAGTTTATAGGATTAGTGTAGTCAAACACTATAGGCGGATTCGAAGGAAAATCTGTCGTGTAAATTCCATCAATTTTGTTGTAGAACGCTTCTAACAACGACAACTTTTTAGATGCCTCAAATGATACATTATTCATACTACTAGCCATTTTGAGACCCATCGGGCCTAAACAAGTTCCCGGTACCTCACACGGGACTAACCCTAGTCCAATCGTAATTAACATATGCTCGTTCACTTTCTTCGGAACCGGTTTCCAAAAAGGCGCACTAGTAAGGCCAGTTAGACTAGTGAAGAATTTCTTGGCGATTAAAGTGTCGTGAATATCCGGAAGAATTGGCATTAGAGGTGGTGTGACCGAGGATTTGACACCTACACCCTCGTATGTTACTATACCCGTTGTTGTTGTATTGTCGTAGAATACAAGGGGAGATTTTGAACCTTGATAAATACGTGCCGCCATGTAATATGACCCTATTGGTTGGTCGGCTATCAAAATCACGTCGGCTGTTTGACCGGGAGAAATGACGACCACATCGGTCGTGTAAGGATTTGTATACGAGGCATCTACTGCGACAACTGTCATCTTATGATTCGCTATCTTGAAAAAATGTATATTTTGCATAGCGGCGTTAACAATTCGAAGGAGATATCTTTTTCCTTGCTTGAGGTTGAGTTTAAATTCACCTAGCAAAATATTCACAATTTAGTGTCACACACCTAAGAAAGTGTCACACATTTTACTTATATATGAATTTACACTTACTATTTGAAGAACACGGATGGAGATGACCCGGTTGACCATTGATGGTAAAAGTTTGCGACAAATTAGCCGTTCGACCGGTGGCTGATGCTTCACTTACGATATCAACTACATTAGCATTCCACCACTCTCCTATAACCATATGCCATGTCAAATCGAAATTAATTTCTCTTTATAATCTAAATCTCGAGCAAATGGAGTATAGAATAGTAAAATTGTACCTATCATAATTGGAATCTCCTTGTATGGTGTTGGAAACGGATACGAGCGACCCGCTCTTGGACGGATAATAAGCGCTCCATAGACGGTAGCTCGAAGATATGAGACATGTGCATGCCAAAAAAGCGTTCCCTCTTGTTTAACGATTTTAAATCGGTGAGTAAAGTTATTTCCGGGGAGTATCGGACATTGTGATATATATTCAGTCCCGTCAGCCCAATTACTTAATAATTGGCGAACACCGTGCCTACACAAAAAAGGTACATAATTTGAAGATAGAAAATTATTTCTCTATTTACATAACACAGGGACTAAGTATCCAAATTACACTAAATTTACATGACTTACCAATGGATAGTCATATTGTACGGGGACTTGTTTAAAACTCGGACAAGGAGGGTATCTCCTTCCCTTACGCGTATAGTAGGTCCCGGAAGTTTTCCATTTACCGCAGTAATTTCCCTCTCTTCGCATAATCGTTTAACTTTCAGACTTTGTACCTATATATAAAGTTATAAATTGAGATCTATTCAAATGATTACTATGAAAAAAATGTACAACTCGGCCATGAAAAGGTATAAGGAATTGCATGGTTAAATAAATTGGAATAAGGAGTTTACATTCAATGTGTGCTTCACAACTCTAGCAGAAACAAATCCAGAAGAAGCAAGAAGAACTAAAAGGCACCCAAGCAAAAGGACAATGCCAACTTTTGCCATTGTGAAGTGATAAGAGTGCACAAAGAATTATGAAGAATGGTCTTATTTAAATCAAGTTTTTTCAAAGCTTTCTTTTTCACAACCTCCAAGTAATGCTAAAATCCAAAAAATACCCACAATGTTTGAAAGTCATAAAAGATGTATTATGTTTATTGTTTTCGAAGTTGAATTATTAGCCTACCATGTCTTGAGATTTCTTCATGGTTTATCACGAGCCATTAGAATTAGATTGTTTTTTTTGACTCTCTCCCCATGCAGGCTGATCTATTGAACAGTGGGGCTGCAGGCACCTTACCTTTTTGTTTTTAGTAAATGTATTGTTATATTTTTTGTATTAAGATTTTAAACACTAAATAATTATGATTCTTTTCTACCTAATTTTTTATTCTCCTTTTATTGAATAAGGTAATATAAGAATGAAATAAAAAAAATTATATATAGTATTACTCTTTTTTCTTTTTAATCAGAATTATAAATAGAATAACATTACTAAACTAAAAAAAATAATCACAGTATTAGCCCGTGACAGAAAATCCAGGTCTATCTCCCCTGGCCATGTTATAAGCGCAAATTTGTTTTTCTTTTCAGGAAACGTCGGTAAAACAGATAGTTTTCATTGGATATATATTTAGTTTGTTAGTCATTGTTCAAAAATATATAGAGAAAAATAACCTGAACTTTTTTTCTTAAACTGGTAATTCAAATGCAATTGAGAAAGAAACTGGGAAAGATGGAATTATATTAAATGTTAATAATGATTGGTTCACCTGTTTGAATTAAGAGGGATTGAAAGGAAAGAATTAATAATGATCCTATATTTCTAATTCATCTGATTTGGTATTGTTATAATGGAGAATTGTAATATTAACATTCTCTATTTTTAAAATATATGAATAGGTGGCATGGTTAGACGGAGAATTATAATATTACTATTATTATTTATTTTTAAAATATATGACTTGTTCAGTTATAAATATAAATTCTATTTTTAATTTAAATATTAAGTATATATATTATTTAGTAAAATTATTTCTTTCTTTTTAATCAATATTCAAAATTAAAGATTCTATTTTCTCTCCTTTTATTATACTCCTTTTCTTTTTCTTTTTTTTTATTAAAAATCCTTCTTTAATCTTCTATATTTATCTCAGCCTCCATGTGCTTTACTTAACGAAGTTATTATATATTATTTAATCCAGCCTGGCAAATATTGATATTAGTTACTTTATATAAGTATTATTGATGTTCTTGTCTCATAGTATATGTAGTTTTCGCATTCAATTTATGACTTTTGTCTATATTCGCATGTGTTATAGTTATTTAATTCAATAAATTGTAGTCTTCAAAGTATAAATTTAAGTTAATTATCTATGTATGCTTGTTTAGTTGTATTAGAGTGGTGTTGGTTATTCAATTTAATTGTATCTATAATATATATGATAATATTCTTTAGAATTATATGTATTAACCTAATATAATATTATACTAGGATAATGTGTAAATTAAAATGACATGTAGTGTTTTTATTTAATTCTCACACGTTATTGTATGTTTTCTAGAATTGTTTAGAATACAACAATTAAATATGTTGATAAGATTATGTGGGTAACGAAGTGATCCGCAATTTTTAAGACAATCTTTGATAAAACACCACTGAACCCTGTCGTAGGTTTTATCGATTTTTCTAGCGATTCAAGACAATCTTTGATAAAACACCACTGAACCCTGTTGTAGGTTTTTGTGAATCTTGACTTCCATGTACTTTTTCTTTCTTTTGGCGTGTCACACAACATGGTCTTCCTCGCGAACTAGCAATATATTATCAATCGTGAATCTTTTGGTTAGTAAACTGTTTTGGTACGGCCCAATGCTCTCTTCCAACTATGGGCATAACCTATTAACCAATACTTTCCTTCAGAGATTTTAGTGAATGTTCATTAAAATAATCTGCTTGAATTTCGTAATGTACTTTGGTTTTTTTCTTTCAGGATGAGATGAACAGTCGTATTCAACATTCCCTCCAGGAATACCCCGAGACTAGAGCCTGGTTGATCATGTTACACACCGACAGACCAGTTACATCCCAAACACTTCTGATAAAACCATGCCGATATGTTATCTGGCCCAATGTCTTTATGCGTCTGTATCCGAAACAATATCACTCATACTTCTTCATTCATAACCTCATCCCCTAAACGGTGAACGACCTCTACTCCCAAGGTGAGAGCGGTGGTAATGTATGTATGGTATTTGACAATACATCATACGTAATGTTAGTATAAAAAAAGGAAATGTGATTGTAGATTTTTTTTCTCTTATTGAAATTTTCGTTTAAACTAATATCGTGGATATTATAAAATCAATAAAAGTTAATAAATTCCAAATGTAAACTTTAAAAGTAATTTGATTGTTGATTTGGGCATGCAATAGTCTTCTCTTTCTTTCTTTTGTCTTTTTTTTTTTTTTTTTGGCAGCATGCAAATAGTCTTCACTCTTCACTATTACATAGTCCACCCGAAAGAGTAAATTAATCGTTTAGTCCAAAGTGTGTGGCCAGCCGTCGAAGTATTCAAGGCGGGCGGTCAGCCATGGCACGCCAATTTTGATTTATTTATTTATCATAATTTATATTAATTTATTCTTACCAAATTAACAAAAGTTTTGTATGCCACGTTACTCTAATATGTACACTATCCACATTACTTTTATTGAAGTAGAAATGTTAAATAATAACTTTTGACTCGTAGATCGTGATTGCCAAATAGCATCTTTTGACAGTATATTAGGTCTAAAAAAAATCATCTAAACTCGTAAAATAAAAGAAAAATATTTGACATATTATATACTTGGTATAGCCCGTGCCTGAAGGCCCTCTAAAAAACAATATTCCAGTTACTTGTTCATTTACTGTTGATACATATGAAATGTTTAAAAATTAAAATGATTTTTGGTATTAAATATGTAAAGAGTGAAATTATAGATAGTGTGTTATACAGAAATTATAAAAAAAATATTATAAAATTCAAATAAACATAAATATGTGTATAATTTATCAAACAACTAATAAAGAAGTTGAAATACGAAAAAATTAAAAAGAAACAGAATCGAAAATACATATATTATCTTTGTCTTGTGTGCTACTTATAATAAACATTATATTAAAACTTCAGGATATACAATATTAGTTGTTGTTTGTTCACCATCCGGAAGAAGTACACTTATGCGATCATAACTCGTACATCTTGATAATGCAACATACAATTGTCCATGACTAAATACTGGTGTTCGCAAATCGATCCCAATGAATTTCACAGATTGACCTTGTGATTTATTGATGGTCATGGCATAGGCTAAACGCACAGGAAATTGTCTCGTTGTCATCACAAAGGGTATTTCCGAGTCAGAAGGCGTCAATGATATTCTTGGAATGAATACCAAATTACCGGATTTATCTCCATTCAAAATGCGGGCTTCAATAACACGTGTTGAACATCTGACAACCATTAACCGCGTGCCATTACACAATCCATCCTCCGGGGCAATATTTCTTAACAACATGATAGGAGCACCCACTTTTAATTCCAATTTGAACGGAGGTAACCCACTTGGATTCAGTGAGTTTAAATACTCATTTGGATATCGAGATGTTATAGATTTATCTACTTGATACTCTTCAACTATCTTATTACCTGCTAGATACGTCTTCTGTATTCCAGGAAAAATCTTAAGTGCAAGATTGTTGATCTCACTAACATCATCATTTCTCGCGGACAATATAGTGCGTTCATTGGGATATGTGTTAGTTACATTTTCAAGGTCATGCAAGTTAGGATATGTGGTTGATATCAAATTGTTCAAATTTGTGCACTTGCACATTGTTGTTGGGATCTCCATTAATTCTTCTGAGTTAGAGCCAATCTAAAATGATTAACAAACACTTAAATTTATGAGTATAAAAAAAATTTATAACAAAATTTAGAGCCATTCAAATTACCTTTAGTAGGAAGTCGGCAAAATCAGAGTTCCCGCTAATTTAGTCGTTGAGACGCATATTAACATCTAATGTAAGCACGTGAATTTTTCTCCAAAGTATAGAACGTCTTAATGAGGCTCCGACTATTTGTTCGCATACACCTTTTGGTACAACTGGTAAAATTTGTCGGAAATCACATCCGAGAACAACAGTGATGCCCCCGAATGGATTCTCATTTTCATGTATATCTTGTAACGTTCGATTAACAGCCTCAACACAATTTAGATGTTGCATCGGAACTTAATCCCAAATTATGAGACTTTTTCTTCGTATCAACTCAGCCTGGAGGGATTGTTTAGAAATATGACAAATAGAATCTTCCACAATATTCGGTGGTATCGAGAATGTGGAATGTGCAGTTCGACCTCCAATCAATAACAAAGATGCGATTCTTGACGAAGCTACATTAATCACAAAATAATCTAAACTCCGACATTTTATTGATATCGTATTGTATAAAAAGGTTTTTCCAGTTCCAGCACCTCCATTCAAGAAGAAAGTTACACCTTTATTATTAAACACGGAATCAACAATCTTATCGTATGCGCGCCTTTGTGCACTGTTAAGTCGATCAACGTTTATATCTGCATCCCTATCTTTCGCTTCCCTTTGAAGTTGTAAATGTTCTCCTATCAATCGATTTTCCATAACCAAGTTCCAATTCATGAGTTGTGGATTTTGTTTCAAAATTGGAGCACGGGTTATTGCACGAGTTGTGTAGATAGTCATTTTGATTCTTTTATTTTTCTGCGAAACTTGTATAATAATATCAATTATGTATTAGTTACAATATAATGACATTCGTGTTGTGTGTTTACTTATAATATACATTATTTCGAAACTTCAGGGTATACAATATTAGGTGTTGTTTGTTCAACATCAAGAAGAAATACACGTATTCGATCATAAAGAGAAATTATAGGCTTACTTGAGGTGTGCGAACTTTTGCATTCGATTGGACTCGGGATGCACTCATTTTTGAGAGCTTGTTTTTGTTATCCGATACGCTCGTCATTTAATAGTACAATCATCTGAAAATATGATGATTTATTAACATTTGGTAAATAAAACGATAAATCTATATTACATGTTATACAAATGAAACAATTAATCTAATAATACATATACTGAAATACGACACACGTAAGCATAATTTTAATAAGTTCAACTAATTTATTTCAGTACATAAAAAAGTAGTTCTTCAATACAATACAATTATTATCGAATCAAGAACACTTTATTACAAATGACTCTCTAAAAACGATTATTCATGAAAAAGTAGCAAATCAATACCATAAATTTATTGTCGAATCTAAACTAATTTATTAAAATCCACTCCCAAAAACCTATTACATTGATAAATAACAACCATTCGAATATAAGGTACCCTGCTCCATGTTAGCAAGGGTTAAATCTGCTAGCATCGTAAACTCAATATCATCAAGTAAAACTTTCAAATCTTCTAGTTTAGCCATATTTTTTAGTAAAGGTAGAATATTTGCTATTGGCCAATCTTGAGGAAGCGTGACAACTATGACATATAGCAAGGGGCAGATCTAAAGGAACGCTTGTACTACTCCTAAAGTAATAATAACTTTCTTCCTTTCGTTTAATATGATCAAGCACAGATTTAGTTGAATTCATTGGTTCGTCAGTGAATTCAGTCCATAAAAGGGTTATATTATCGATTTCACCATATTCATCGTATGAATTTGTTATAGTCTTAGTTAGCATTTCGAGTGTGTCCATTGTATTTTTTGTTTTAGCCTGCAAAAAATAACTATGAATAGAAAAAATTATATGTAAATATTTGTATGCTATATTTTTTTAAAATGAGTATTCGAAATGGAAAATATTATCTACAAACTACTCAAACAGTAATACGATTACTAATTAAAATATTCAGATTCTTTTTTTAGTTTATTAACAAAAATTAAATAGGATTTTATGATTTTATAATAAAAATATAGATATACTAAATGCACAAATAGTAATTATTAATTTTAGTAGTATTTTAATTATTTAATTATCAATTATTTTAATATTTTTATATCAAAATACAAATATAGAAAATATTTTATTGTTTACTAAATTATTTGTATTTTCTTTTTTTTACAACTTTTTTTTTAAACCCATGTAAATTCCATTTGTTTTATATTTTTTTAATTTTTTTTATTAAATCCAACGGAAATGTATAACGTATTCTTGTACAAATGTAAAAATTTTAAATATATTTTTTAAAATGTACTAAAATTTAAGAATATATTTTTGTTCTACGATGCTATGTTTTGATTGGGGATTTATGGGTAAAAGCTTTTTTTCCTCAAACGATTATAGGATATGTAAAATGAAAATAAATAAGAAGAATGAGGAAATTATGAGATGAATGGGGGGATTATGAGACAAATGGGGGAATTATGAGATGAATGAGGAAGTTTGAGGATAAATAGGGAGAGTTAGGTTTCATTTTGCTTTATTATATAGACTAGTTATTACCCGTGCCTTAAGGCACTTCGATGATTAAAAAAAGTTACGCAATAATAAGAAAGGTCGATGATTGAATTGAGCTAAAAAAATTAGATATAAAACAAAAAATATTGACGATTCTCAAATCCTTAAGTGATATATGAAAAACATGAAAATTCTCTTTAACCACCGTATTTTACCTTTGATCCTACATTTTTTCAGATTTTATTTAAGAATCTTTTTAAAAAATCCACGAATATATGTGACATTTTACAAAATGTATATAATTTTCTATTTTAAATAACATGAAATATGTCTAGAAGTACAGTAAAATTAGAAATTAAGATGAAAAACCATACAAATCAAAAGAAGGCCTTTTTGTGTTTTCTCTAATAAGTTTCCACCCAATTCCACATTTAAAAAAAAAAGAATAACAACCACAAAAATTCTCATAGAGTTACGAAGAATTAAAAAAAGTGAAACATAAGTCATCCCTAACTTAATGAAACATTATGATTTTTTTATTGTGGAATGACCAACTGAAAAATATATCACTTATTCACTATGACCAACTGAAAAACCTAGCATTATTTTCAATTATGAATTCTCCATCTCATCTGGCACTTAACTGCTCCTCGGTTCACCTCATTCTTAATACAATACGATGAAACCGCAACCCCATTTTGGCTCCACTTGAACATCCGTTATCATCATAATGAAACCTGATTCTTCAAGTAATTCTACATGAAACACATTATTTAATTTATGTTGGACCACTAATCCCTGTAGATTTTCCAATTTGAAAACGGAGACAGTTAAAACGGTTTATCACATTTCAACAATAAGAATATGAATACGGGGACCAACGATGCAATATATTAGGTCATTTCCCATAATACATGTACCAATGAAGCATTTCACCCAAAATTAGAAAGAAATTATAAACACTGATCAATCAAACCCAAATCTTACATGCCACCTTCTTGTACTAAAAGCTTAGCAACTTGAACTACACCTCAAACTGCACGCTAGTGTATTGTTTGACTTGTATGATCCGCTGCATTTGCATCTCCTCCTTTCTGCAAATTATCACCATAATATTAATATTCAACTGATATAGTTTAGTGCAAAATCCAATTTTTATCTAGCTCTTTACAGTTGAGATGAACAATTCTTCCGCATGTATAGTTGAATCAAAACTTTTGAGACATATATAATACAATTTTTTTAATTAAAAGCATTTTACTTCCAAAGGAAATATTAAAGATTTACATGACATTCATATCATACACTTTGACCTTTGTGGGATAAATTGCAGATATATGAAGTGATTTTATGAATTAATCACAATAACACTTCATATATCCTTGTGTACAAAAACATATGAAGCTATTACAAAATCTTAAAAGATTTCTAGTTGTCCTTACTTCATATATCCTTGGTTAAAAAAAACATATGAAGTGATTACAAAAAAGTAAAAGATCTCCGGCTGTCCTTACTTCATATATCCCTGGTTACAAAAAACATATGAAATTATTACAAAAAACTGAAAAGATCTCCAACCATCCTATTCATCATAATTTTCACATGTAACCATTAAGAGATTCTTTTTTTAACATCACTCAAAAAATAAACATTTCTAATACAACGTTAAAAAGTAACTACCTAAGTTTAAAATAATAACTACTTCGCAGATTTACCAATTTTTTCCAACTCGTCAAACTGTTAAAAACAAACAACAAAAACTATCATCCATGATCCATCACAATACAAAAGAAAAATATAGACCTTACAGACTTGAATGGATTAGGAGAATCTTCACGTAATTCAAGAATATAAGTAGCTCTCTTCACTTTAATACCCTTAAATCCTTTCAACTCTTTCATGTTGATTTCACATTTAATTAGTGAGGAAAAAGACGAAAGCAAAAGAATAAAAAATGTACTAATACTCACTTGCTAGTAGAAGTGAGGAACTTGAGATATTCCTAAAAATAAGAGTTCTCCATGCCTGAGCTTTGCTGGCAAAATGATAATGGATTAAGGGTTCAGGTTAAGGTTTAGTTTAAGGTTAAGTTTAATGGTAAGGTTACGGTTAAGGTTAAAGTTAAGGTTAATGTTAGTTTACGGTTTAAATGTTAAAGTTTTAAGGTAAAGTTTGAGGTTAAATGTTAAGGTTAAGGTTAAGTTTAAGGTTTAAAGTTGAAGTTTTAAGGTAAAGTTTAAGGTTAAGGTCATGGTTAAAGTTAAGGTTAAGGTTTAAGGTTTAAGGCTCAAGGTTAAGGTTAAGTCTTAACGTCAAGGTTAAGGTTATTTTTAAGGTTAAGGTTAAAGTTAAGATAAAGGTGAAGGTAAAGGTGAAGGTAAAGGTAAAAGTTAAGGTTTTAGGTTTAAGGTTTAGGGTTTAAGGGTTAAGGTTAAAGGTTTAAGGGTTAAGTTTAAATTTAAGGTTAAATTGAAGATGAAGATTAAGGTTTAAGGTTTAATGTTTAAGATGTAATGTTTAAGGATAAATGTTTAGGCGTTAAGATTAAATTTAAGGTTACAATGAAAATGAAGATTAGGGTTTAAGGTTTAAGGTTTAAGGTGTAAGACTTAAGTTTAAAGTTAAGGTTAAGGTTTAAGATTTAAGGTTTAAGATTTAAGGTTTAAGGTTCAAGGTCATGGTTAAAGTTAAGGTTAAGGTTTAAGGTTTAAGGCTCAAGGTTAAGTATTACCGCCAAGGTTAAGTTTATGGTTAAAGTTAAGGTTAAAGTTAAGATAAAGGTGAAGGTAAAGGTTAAAGTTAAGGTTTTAGGATTAAGTTTTAGGGTTTAAGGGTTAAGGTTAAAGGTTTAAGGTTAAAGGTTTAAGGGTTAAGTTTAAAGTTAAGGTTAAGGTGAAGATGAAGATTAAGGTTTAAGGTTTAATGTTTAACATGTAAGGTTTAAGGATAAATGTTTAGGCGTTAAGATTAAATTTAAGGTTCCAATGAAGATGAAGATTAGGGTTTAAGGTTTAAGGTGTAAGATTTAAGGTTAAATTTAAGGTTAAGGTTTAAGATTTAAGGTTCAAGGTCAAGGTTAAGGTTAAGTTTCAACATCAAGGTTAAGGCTATGCTTAAGGTTAAGTTTAAAGTTAAGATAAAGGTGAAGGTAAAGGTAAAAGTTAAGGTTTTAGGTTTAAGGTTTAAGGTTTACGGTTTAAGGGTTAAGGTTAAAGGTTTAAGGGTTGAGGGTTAAGTTTAAAGTCACAGTTAAGGTGAAGATGAAGATTAAGGTTTAAGGTTTAATGTTTAAGATGTAAGGTTTAAGGATATATGGGGTTTAAGGTTTAAGGTGTAAGGTTAAAGTTAAGGTTAAGATTAACGTTTAGGTTAAGATTAAGGTTAAGGTTAAATTTAAGGTCAAGGTTAGGGTTAAGGTTAAATAAATAATAGTTAAGAAGTTGAGGTCATGGTTAATAGGTTGAGGGTTAAGGTTCATTTTAATCCTATTCAACATTTAGTCCCTTAATCCTAAAAAATATATTATCAATTCAAGTCATGAATCAATATAGTAAGTAAATTATACAGGGAAAGCCCAGGGCCGGTCCCAAGGGTAGGTTGAAGAGACGACCGCTTCAGGCCTCCAATTTTTTGATGTTTTTATGGGTCTTCAATTTATAATATTTTTCCATAAAGGGGTCTCATTTTGTAAATTAGACCCCTCGAGGGAAACATTGCTCAATCTTTTCTATTCATTTTATTTTTATTTTTTTAATGACTATCTTTGTATTTTAATTATAATTTATACTAATGCATGTAAAGGAAATATACCATTTACGTTAAAAAGTTTAAAAAGGTGATAAGGCTTTATTTATCTATGGTGATTAAGATATTCTACTAATTAAGTTTTTATGTCACAAAAAAAATTAATTGAAAAATTATTATTATTATTATTATAGGAGATAAAAAAGATATCACGGTCCCATTGTCATTATCATAATGTTCATGTTTCAAATGAGATTAAAAATAAAGAAAATAATAGAAATAAAAAATTATTTAAATATTGTAATGTAAAGTGATTTTTTTTAATTTTATATTATATCTAGTTGAACTTTTTTTATAATAAATTTTGAAAAAAATCTTAAATTTATTAGTACTTTATAAATTTTTATAAAAAGGAATAAATTTTATTTATATGAAAGTTAATTCGAATTTTTATAATTTTATTTATATGAAGGTTAAAAGGATTATATATTATTTGATATTTCCATGCGTATGTGTATATAATAAATAAAAGAATGAGAAAATAGGAAAATTATGAGCCAAATGGGGGGATTATGAGCCAAATGGGGGGATTATGAGATTAACGGGGGAGTTTGAGGATAAATAGGGTAAATTAGTTTTGATTCTGCTTTATTATATAGATATAATAGAAGAATTATTGTCCAAGAAACACCTCAAGTTAGAAATAATTCCTTCTCGCCCCAACTATCATTTTTTGACCCATAACAAGCCACATATATTTGTTTTCTTCTTTTCTTTTCCATAAAAAGTGTCTTTTGAGTTATGGGAAGCTTCCCACTACTCAAAGTTTGAGTAGTGGAAAGTTTCCCATTACTCAAACTTTGAGTAGTGAGAAACTTCTCATTACTCGTTGTTCATTAAAAAAGACGGTACCTTTTATAGGCAAGGGTGTAAGGTGGCAGGTGCCTATTGGGCATTAACCCTTATATATATACTATTTTTTTTAATTGATGAAACTGTTTTCTATACAAGTAATGCCTATAAAGATTAGTAAACACAAACACTTGCTAAACCTTCTGTGGGGGTGTAAAACATAGATCTAGGAGTAGACCAATCACATCTGTCTCGTGTTAACAATCTCCGAAATCCATCAAGCGGATCTATATACAGTATTGGATCCTCCTTACTATTTGCTCATCTCTTCATTAACCAATATGCGCAATAGTTCGCTCCCGGGTACCACAAGGTGTGCTCTGCTCCATTAGATAGATCTCGAAAAATTATGCGATATAGACTCGAGAATTATTGAATTCCAATACTCGAACACAAAGTTATGGTCTTTCGAAAAAATTCACTTTTGTCAATCGCCGATATGGGTGTGGTATACCACGAAAATATGATGTATACAAAAAATCTACTCCATTAATTAGACCCAGTCATGACGGTTGTGAGCGTTAAACCGCCTGGAAGACGCGGTATACCGTTGCTCACAGTTGAGCAACTTGTTTCTCCTCTAAATTCACCCCAAACTCAAGATTTACCTACCTATTGGTGTCTCATGGTGTTTGATAAAATCACCACCCCTTTTGAGAGGGACACTACCTGCAAGTGTACGGGTCGTTCCAAGTAATGTGTAAATAATATGGATTTCGTTTTCAGGAACGGATAGTTATAACACTAGTATTAATCGGAATAGTAGTAGTAATTGTTAAAAACTGAAAAGTAAAATAATAAGATTTTTTGTTTGGTTTTGATTTAGAACTAATAATGCAATAAAATAAAGAATTGAAATGCCTAAATGAAATAAAATATTGAAGGTAAAAAAATGTAGACGTAAGGTAAGAGAGGTACTTGAGTCTCGCAATGGTTTCACCTAAATCTCTATAATCAATGCTTCCTTTTAAGGGCAAAACTGGTATTAATGTATTAGTCAAAACTCTAATATCTCCTAGCCCCCGTCAGGGTGGACTTAGGAGCTATCCTACGGTATTATAAACCCCGTCAGGGCGATTATACCTACTTTCGAATGGTTAAGTCTTTTACCCAGTTGGCTGCGTGGTTAGTCAAGCCCGTCAGGATCATTGACGATTACCACGCGTCTATTACCCCGATCTGTAATTAAACCCCACGTCAAGGTGATCACTTCGCCACTAAAGTGAATAACCTAATTACTAAAACCTACTTTTGGTTCATGACTTCAAAAATAGTAATTAAATTCACGATAATAGTCAATACAGAATACCTAGTTTAAATAATTCAATCCCAAATTCAGAAAACATTAATTAAATAGATTAGGGCTTAACCCATAATGAGATTCTCAAGTACTAAATAATTTAGCTCATGTTCATATTAAAAACTACAAATAAATAAATAAAATATATTATCCTAAATTACAGAATTAAATTAAAAAACCTAATTTAAAGATAGGATTGGGCTGCTGTTGGAAGAAATGGAATCCTCCAACTCTAGCTTTCTCCTCTGCTTTTTGCTCTGGCTCTCTCTTTTAAAATAATGAAGCGTATAATGAATTGTGTCTATAAAAGAGGTCAAAATACCTATTTATAATAGAGAATTCGGATTGGGCTTTTTACTTAAGAATAATAAGTTGAATGATAAAAACCCCAAATCCATCTTGTGAGTCCCGTAACTGCTGTACAACTGATGATAAAACGACCGTAAATTTTGCGTCTCATATCCAAATTACCTGATTCCAGTCCTAAAATCTCGCTAATTCAAAGGCGCAACTTTCTCTTTCAAATCTCCAGGCTTGAATCAGTGTTGAAGTGACTCGAAAACAGCAATTAGTGACAGCTTTTCAGATTTCATCTCTTTTAGTCAACTCTTCGGGACATCTTTTCTTGCTTTTGACCTCTCCACTTGATCTAAGACTTTGATTCTCACTTCTCCTCCTTGCCTTGGTGCTCAATAGCATCCATGGACCTAAGAACTTTATACTAAAAACAAACAAATTAACACACAAAAGCTCTAAAAATGCAAATAACATAATTACAATGGGAGAAAGTGTAATATCAAATTAAGCATAAAAGATTATCAAATAAGTCTAATATTCACCTAAAATGATGTCTCCTAAGGGCATATATTTAGAACAAAATGGAAGACATCGCCTACACAACAAAAACACTATACTTCCTCTCCCATTGGCTTTAATACATACTATTAACACCAAAAACTCATGATAATATAAACTAGAAAATGAAAAACAATAATTAAAGCAATTAAACGTGGGTTGTCTCCCACGAGCACTTTTTTTATGTCGTAAAAAATTCAACTATGTTACCTCAAGATGTTCTTTTCTTAACGTAGTCTCCCCAACAACGTGCGAGACTACTTGGATCAACCAATTGAGAGGGACTCCCAAGATGAAAGGGACGTTTGTATCTGGATCATAATCCAATATATTAAAATCAGTGGGAATAACAATATTACCTACTTGGACTAGTACATCCTCGATTACACCCCACATGTGTGTCACTAATCGGTCAGTCGATTGAAATATGACGGAGTTCGGTTTTGCTTTTCCAACACCCAACTCATCAAATACACTATTTGGCATAAGGTTCACACTCGCCCCCAAATCACACAATGCTTTCTCATTGGACGTACCACTGATTTTGATCGAGAGGTTGAAAACTCTTAAGTCTTTGAGTTTTGGTGGCAACTTTCTTTGCACTTGGGCTGATACCTCTTCAGTGAGCACCACTGTGTCGTACTTCTAAAACTTGTTATTCTTGGAGAGTATCTTCTAGAGGAAACTCAAATATTTTGGAATCATTGTGATGGCTTTGAGCATATGGATATTGATCTTTAATTGGCTCATTCGATAAACTTCTTGTACTCGGTATCATCACTCTTCTGACTACTCTTGGTGGAAATAGAGGTGGTGGACAGATTTCTTTCGGTGGAGGTTCCATTCTCGATTTCTCTTGCACTTTTGGTGTTTTGGTAGTTTTCTCGACCATTTATTTTTCTCCATCGTCAACCCAATCCTCAACGGTTACCTCGTCTAAATTCAGCTTTCGAGGTTCATTCTCTTTTGTGATCTCTGCTTCACTAGTAATACTCGGTGGTGGTTCTACAACTTTCCACTTTGAAGGCCGATGCCTTTACAAGATTCATATCCACCATTGTTTTCACCATTCTGTAGTAACTTAACCTCACCCTTTTCACCTTGTGTGGGTTGAATGGCTTGTACTTGTTGGATTTTGTTGAAAAAGACTTCATGATTTGTTCAAACTGTTGTAGCATACTCTTTACTGATGCTTCGGTAGAATCAATCTTCATCTCACTTTGTGTCTTTCTATTCATTGAAACTTGGATGAGCTTATTGAGTCTCTTTTCCAACTCGATTACACCTTCTTGTTGGTGGGATGGAAGCGCCTTCTAAACTAGATTCTTCTCATAGGAGTTATACACGGCCTTCTGAGGAGTTAAGTTCCCATAGATTTGTCCATTTGATTATTGGTACATATTAACTTAATACGAGGTCCCTTGATCTATGACCCCGTTAGGATTCGACCATTGAAGGCCCAAATGGTTGTTGTGAATTTTTTTTTGATAACCTTGACTATCAAATGGTAGCTACCCCGATTACCTATGAAAAATATCAAATTCGGGTTTCATTGACACTCTTCCCAAACATGATTACCTAAATCTCAACTCAAAACAAACACTTTTCTCATGTATTACATTCAAACATGATTGTGTACCTTGGCTCAAAGTTCGATGTTTCACTTGATTCTCGAGGGTAGCAAGCTTTTCACTCCATGTCGACTTGTTATCTGAACTCAAAGTATCGTTTGGTGATTTTTGGACATGAGCGCTAAAAGGTTTCCAGCTTCTATCCTATATTCCGATTCGGTCCATAAGGTTGAATGAGTGATTCGTGAGGACCCTCATGAAACCTCCTCCACAAAGGAGATTCAACTTCCGTTTTGCATCTACACTTCGATAAAATATGGCTAGCTGTAACTCTAGAGTATACCATGGAGCGGGAACATCTTCAAACATGATTGGAACCTCGTCCACACTTCCCCTAACGGTTCACCTTGACTTTGAAAAGAATTCGACAAGTCTATTTGATCATTCACCGCACACTCTGAGGATAGTACCTATCGAAAAACACAATCTAAGATTGATTTCATGTAGTGATGCGCTCTCGCGGCCGTTGATCGTACCATTCACTTGCACCTGCGGTTAAAAAGAATGGGAACATAAATAGGTACACCCGTTCTTGAGTGACGCCTTGAGTGATGTAGGTGCCACAAATTTGCATGAGGCTTTTAACTTCTTTAACTGGATCTTCACGGGCGACTCTGTTGTAAATTACCGTAATACTTGAATTGATTTATCATTGCCCACATCAGGCTTGAACCTCACGGCTTGAATAGCTGGTGGGTGAATCCAAAACAGTGGAAAACAAAACGGTTGTTGCTCGGAAATCTACATGAACCACGACTCTTGCCCTGGCTGGGCTTGAGCACCTACATGATTAACATTCGGTTGAATTCCTAAAGGGATTAGATTTTTGGCTCCTCCAGGTGGAACAACTTCTTGTGGTGGAACTGCGAGGTTCCCATTTGCATCCAAATTTAGCCGAGCATTCACATTGTCCATGTCATCTTGCTCTTATGGTTCTCTCTCAATCTCCTTTGAGCTCATAGTAACCTTTCGAGGTTCGAGAGCATATACCAAACCTAAGAATCAGTAAGAGGGAAACACAAATAAACCAAGCGCAAAAGAAAATAACAGAACTCCTAATACACTATATTAAAACACAAAAGTTAACGAGATAATCCCCGGAAACGGTACAAAAAAATTATTGTCCCCAAAAGCGTGATAAATAAATCAACACCAGAAAGCTACCACCCGCAAGTGTACAAATAGTTGACAAGTAATAAAAAGGTAAGTAAGGGGGGGTTATCATTCTCTACAGGAACTATGAGGTGAATACCTTTGTGTTTCATAAAGTGAATAGGGGTCGAATTTCCATTATAGAAAGTAAAAGATATATTTGTTGGGTTTTTCAGTTACAAAGGACCAAAGTGCAAATAAATTAAACTAATTATAATTAACTATAGGATGAAAATTCAAATAAAAGATTCAAATGAGAAGGATAACTCGAGAATTCGCAAGTAAAACACACTAGTTGATTCTATGATTTATTGTTTAAGGGTGAATTGGGAAACATATTGTAGTCGAGATTCAATTCTCTCCCTAACTCCTTTCCGGGTAGCTTAGGACGCTACTTAACACCACTAGAGATCTCTACCGAGTGAACTCTACAATGATGAACAACACCTAAGGTTCTTACCCAATCCGGTTAATAAAGACCTCCCGGTTCACCAACGCACACCAAACGTTTAAGAAAGACAAGGCTCAAGTGGTTTGGAAATCAAAGACACGAAGGATCGTGTTCATATCAACCGTGTACTTGATTTGGCAATTCCGAAACAAGAAAGTTTTTATTGCGTGCCCAACTCCCCGGAAAATATTGTAAAAAACATGAAAGTGATGTATTTTGTACTCTTTTTTCATTGTATCTTCATCTCGTTTTTTTGAAAGATAATGATTTTTTTTTTCCACCTACCTTAATCATTGTATAGGTTTATGTGAAAGAAAAATAGTTTTAACTTTTTGTTAACAGTATCTAGTCTTTGTGATTTTTGTTAATCCTTATAAATTGCATACATTCTCATTATAATATATCTATTGCCTTGATAGAAATTAAAACCTAAAACATATCGCCTTGGCCATCCATACAGTTAATCATCAGTACTTCCAAGTCCCACAACCTTTAACAAATTAGAATGACAACAATTTATATTTTCAACTCCACAGTCCTTGCAATCTTTTAAAGTTGTAAACATAATTTCGCTTGTATACAAAAATTTGTTGTTTCCGTTATTAAGTATAGGTTATTTCGTATATTATAGCAACTTATCATGTAATTAATTCAAAACAAATTAATATAAGGAGTTACAATACAAGTTCCTGCTAGGAACTTATATGTTGCAATTAACTCAAAAAAAAAATTGACGTTGCTCCCTTTCCCATCCAAAAACAACTCATGTCCGTCACTTAGTTTGATAGTTACACCCCAACGCCCCCAAGGTATATGGAATTAGACAGTGATAAGATAATCAGAGATTTTGAGGAACACGTTCAAGGCTAATGTAACTTGGATTATGTGTGATTATAATAATAGCTCTTTCTAGTTTATTAATCTTACTAAACTAGAGAAAGATATTAAGCGTGCTTCGAGAACAATGAGTTACATTTAACATAAAAAAATGAACTTTTCTCAGTCAAAAGCTGGGCAAAGCTAGCATTGTGGAAAATCTCGAGGAGGTGGAGACAAAGATGTCGAACTCGAAGGTCCATTTTCGACAACAAAAGCGCCGGATAAACCCCACGGTTGATGAAGTTCAACGTGACAATGTATGAGCCATACGCCTGTTTTGAAATTAAACAAAATGTTAATATAGGAACACATATTCTAATATAATATACTATCAGGACGGATCTAGGGGTACAGCGCAAATTTGTGTAAAATTATTTACTTGTGGCAAAAAAGGGAGTACAAATTTTTAATGATCCACCTAGTTAGAAAATTACAACCCTTGAGGGAAAAAAAAATTGGGCGAAAATTAGCCCTTCTCGAACTGAAAATCGGATCCAGTGTTATTAATAATATTATACTAAGACATGAGGAAAAAACACTTACCGGGATTATCCGCTTGGAATCTAAAGGCGGACCATCCTCCAATAGGAACGGCAACCGTGTTACGAAGATGTGGATTTACAAGATTAAATTTCTTTCTATCTCTCTTAGGGTCGAAATTTCCTAACCCTTGAGCTACGATATGAAAGTCGTATCCATGTAAGTGCATTGGATGATTTTCCATCACACCCAAAGCGGTGTTTTGGATAACAATCTCAACTGTGGAATTGTACTTGAATTTTTTCACTTTTGCACTTTTCGAGGTGAAAAGGAGGGCCGGATTAAGAGTGTTTATAGGATTCGTGTAGTCAAACTCTATAGGCGGATTCGAAGGAAAATCAGTAGTATAAATTCCATCCACGTTGTTGTAGAACGCTTCTAACATCGACAACTTTTTGGAAGCCTCAAACGAAACATTATTCATACTACCGGCTAACATGAGGTTTTTGAATCCCATCTGGCCTGCACAAGTTGCACACGGGATTACCCCTAGTCCGATAGTTATTAACATATGCTCGTCCACTTCCTTTGCGACCGGTTTCCAAAACGGCGCACTCGTAAGCCCGGTTAGACTAAAGAAGAATTTATGGGCGGTTACACTGTCATTAAAAGCAGGAAGAATTGGCATTATAGGTTGTGCTATCGAGGATTTGACACCAACACCCTCATATGTTATAATCCCCGTAGTTGTTGTGTTGTCGAATAATACAAGGTTAGAACCTTGATAGATACTCGCCGTCATATAGTACGATCCTGTTGGTTGGTCGGCTATCAAAATCACATCGGTCGTCTGACCGGGAGAAATTACGACCACATCAGTCGTGTAAGGATTTGTATACGAGGCATCTACTGCGACAACTGTCATCTTATGATTTGCTATCTTGAAAAAATGTATATTTTGCATCGCGGCATTAATGATACGCAGGAGATATCGTTTTCCTGGCTTGATGTTCAGTTTAAATTCACCTAGCAATATTCACATAATTAGTGTCACATCCCAAAAATTTATGTTTTTCTTGGAAGAATTAAAATTACTTTTCGAAGAACACGGGTAAAGATGACCCGGTTGACCGTTGATGGTATAAGCTTGCGACAAGTTAGCTGTTCGACCATCCGCGGTTGCTTCATCCAATATATTGACAACATTTGCATTCCACCACTCTCCTATAAATTTATAAGTCATGTCATTATAGTAACAATAAATCTTATAATTGAGTACTTTTCGTAATTTAAAACTCGAGCAAATGGAGTATAGTAAAATTGTACCTAATATAATTGGAACTTCCTTGTATGGTTTTGGAAACGGATAAGAGCGACCAACTCTTGGACGAATGATAAGCGCCCCATAAACAGTTGCTCGGAGATATGAAACATGTGCGTGCCAAAAAAGTGTTCCTTCTTGTTCAACGATGTTAATTCGGTGAGTGTAATTATTTCCGGGGAGTATTGGACATTGTGATATATATTCAGTCCCGTCTGCCCAATTGTTTAGTAATTGTCGGACTCCATGCCTACACAAAAATATAGAAATATAAACGTTTATTTACATGATCCAGGGATGGATTATGCAATTTATGCTAAATGTACATGACTTACCAATGAATAGTCATATTGTAAGGGGACTTGTTTACGACAAGGACAACGAGGGTATCTCCTTCCCTTACGTGTATAGTAGGGCCTGGAAGTTTTCCATTTACTGCAGTAATTTCTCTTTCTTCGCATAATCGTTTAATTTTCAGATTTTGTACCTATGTATGGAATTATAAATTGAAATAAAAAATTATGGTATGAAAGAATGTACAACTTAGCCAGCAAAAGGTAGAAACAAGTAGGATACGATAAAATGCATGGTTGAATAAATTGGAATAAAGAGCTTACCTTTAATGTATGCTTTACAATTTTAGAGGAAACAAATCCAGGAGAAGCAAGAAGAACTAAAAGGCACCCAAGCAAGAGCACAATACCAACTTGTGCCATTGTGAAGTGATAAGAGTGCACAAAGAATTGTGAAGAATGGTCTTATGTAAATGAAACTTTTTCAAAGCTTCCTTTTTCTCATCCAACAAGTAAATGCTAAAATCCAAAGAAAAAACACCCACAATTTTTAATGGTTATAAAAAAGTATTATATTTACTGTTGTGGAAGTTGAATTATTAGACTACCAGGTCTTGAAATATATTCATGGTCACATATGGGCGGATCAGAACGAACAGTGGGGTGGGGTGAAAACATAAAATATTAGCTGGTGATCGCCTTTTTTTTCTTTTAAATCTTGCTTTTATAAACTGATAATTGGTTATAATTATTTATAAAGTAAGATTTTAGAAAAGAAAAATAGACCATCACAGATTTTCTATCACGGCTAACATGATCGTCTCTGTCCTTACCACGAGATGCAGTATAACTTTGTTATTTTTAAGATAAAAAACATGAATAAAAGATAGGGTTAATGTTGTTGGAATGTAATATCTTATTAATATAAGAGGTTATTTTTTATAACATTTTTATTAAACTCTCTAATTGTTCTTTTATGGCTTTAATAATTTATTTTATAAAAAAATGCCTAATGAAGTAATTATTTATAGAAAACATCCTCTTTATATTTTCCATACCTTTACTACCCTTATTATTAAATATATTATTTTATTTTAATGCTATATTAATTTTTAAATATTAAACAAATAATAGGGTACTTCTTTTTCCACCACCACCACCACCACCACCACAACCACCATATATGTAACCACCACTACATCCATCACCACCTCCACCACCACCACCACCACCACCACCTACTACTACTACTAATTCCATCACACACGCGCGTCCGTGAATTTTTTTTAAAACCGTCATAACTAATTCAAAAAAAATCAGAAAATTCAAAAAAAAATATTTTTGAACAAATCTAATTAATATTTACGTCTATGAATTTTTTTGTTTTTTTTTTGAATTTTTTCGAATTTTTTTAATTTTTTTTCGCAGACACGGAATTCCATGTTTTAAACATGAAATTCCATGTTTTAAACCGTGAAATAAACATGAAATTCCATGTTTTAAACATAGAATTTCGTGTCTGC
This sequence comes from Nemophila menziesii, assembly GCA_029959085.1. NCBI lineage: Eukaryota > Viridiplantae > Streptophyta > Magnoliopsida > Boraginales > Hydrophyllaceae > Nemophila > Nemophila menziesii. Next base: position 1,222,269 of record JARWIR010000065.1, on the reverse strand, counting down.
GAAAAAAAAAAATTAAAAAAAAATACAAAAACAAAAAATTCAGAAAATTCTGAAAAAAATCATAGACGTAAATATTAATTTGATTTATCCAATTTTTTTTTTTTTTTGATTTTTTTTGAATTAGTTATGACGATTTTAAAAAAAAAAATCACGGACACGCGCGTGTGTTTATTCGTTTCTTTTTATTTTTTAATTGTTAATTATAGGGGTAATTTGGGATAGGCTGTTTTCAATAAAGTATCTTATTCTAGGCACTTTTTTTAAATAAGTTTTTTAATAGGCATCAATCAACAATTGGCTCATAATATAATGTCTTCTTATAACGGGTTGTATTTTTGGTTGAATTGGCAATTTAAGAATTCTTAATAAACCATTGTAGCCTTGTACACTATCCTGTAAAAGGCACTGATCTTTTTTATTTTCCTAAGATATTTTGAGTTCGCTCTGAAAACTCAAAATCTAAGTTCTGGAAAGGTTCCATAGACTATAACTTAAACTGTTTTTTTATATGCAAAAAATGAAAAAAATAAAATATATGGTGTCTTTTATGGGAAAAAAATGATGGATGTAATGAGAGAGAATAGGTGATGGACCTAGAACTTTACTTGTAGGGGGCTAATTTACACTAGCTATAATATTTAGTGTTGAAAATAAACAAATACTTATATTAATTCAAGGTTATCAGAATAGATAGTCTTTCTTTGTTCTTGATATGATTTGCATTGATTGACCGCTTCCAGAACTGCCAGTGCTTCCCCTTCTAGACATGTGTTGCACATAGCTGTAGAAGAGGTATTCTTTGTGTTACCCGTTCTTTGGTTGGTAATTGTCACCCCTATTCCAGTCGGTTCGTATTTTGTTTTAAATGAGGCGTCACACGTGATACTGATGTCTTCTGCGCTTTGTATTCTGGTACTTGTGGATGTTGTTGTATTGTAATATTTTCATTTGTATCTTCTCTTCTTGTCCAGTTGTTTCCGTGTAGTTCACCCATTAATTTGTTTGTACTCTGAATGATTTGATCTATATTTATACTGTTGTTCTCGTGTATTGCTCTCATCTTTGCTTTCCATATATTCCAGATGGGGATTTGAATGTAACTGATCACTATTTTCCTTTCCCATCCCCCTGATGAGAAAGTCTCGATGATTTGTTGTAACCAATCGCCAATATTATTGATCTTCGTTTGTGGTATAGAAATTTGTAAGATCGAAGCTGCCCAGATGGTTTTGTTGATAGTACATTGTAGCAGTATGTGTTCGACTGTCTCTTCCTCATTTTGACACCAGGGACAAAGCGACGAATTAGAGCAGTTATGAATATAAAGGTTAAGTGTTGTTGGTATTGCGTTGCTGCAAGCTTTCCAATTAAAAATCCGTATCTTTTTTGGTATATTCGCATCCCAAATTGTCTTCCATAAAGATGGTCTCACGCTAACTGTTTGGATCGTTGTTTGTGGTTCTTCAAATGTAGCAATGTCTGTTAGTTTTTTGTATCCCGTTTTTGTTGTATAGATCTCATTCTTCGAGTATGGCCATATGAATTGATCTTCCCGTTCTGTATTAATAATACGAAATCTTGTTATTTCTGGTATGATTGGTTGTGGGAAGAAATCGTCCAAGATTTCCAAATTCCATTCCGTCGTATCTGGTTTCCATAGTTCATTCACTTTTTGAAGTTCGCAAGAGCCTGATTTTTCTAGTTTCCAATTAGTATCAATCCATTTGTCGTCCCATATATTAGTCGTGCCTCCATTACCGATTTGGAAGAAATCGTATTTCTTTAAGAAATCCCTACCTTCCATAATGCTGGCCCAACTCCATGTTCTATTCTGTCTCAATTTAATATTCATGAAATTAGATTTCGGATAGTATATACCTTTCAGTAGCCGAGCCGCAAGTGAGTTTGGATTATGCATAATCCTCCACGCCTGAACCCCAAGTAGAGTTGTATTCATCCGTTTAAGGTCTTTGAAACCCATTCCTCCTAATAGTTTCCCAATTATTAGTTTTTCCAATGCCATCCAATGAATTCGATTCCTTTCCCCTGAACTCCACCAAAAGTTGGCTATAGCTGAGATTAATTTTTTGTAGAAAGAAATCGGGTAAGAAAAAATAGACATGGTATAAACTGGTATTGCTTGTAAAACTGCTTTAATTAATACTTCTTTTCCTCCTTCGGAGAGTAACTTAGCTTTCCATCCTTCTGTTTTGGAGAAAATCTTTTTTGCTATCTATTTCAGAGCTTCAATTTTTGATCGTTTGTGGCATAACGGTATACCTAGATATTTCCTTAGATCCTCCGTTTCTACCTTTTGTAATTCTTCCGATATTTGGTTTCTAATATCTTGTGATGTATCATTGCTAAAATAAATAGCCGATTTTAGAAGGTTAATTTGTTGCCCCGAGCCTTCGCAATATCCTGTTAGGCATGCCTTAAAGGCTGTCATGTTGGTAGCGTTGATTGTGAGAAAGAACAAGGAGTCGTCTGCAAACAAAAGATGTGAGATCTTTGGGCAGTTTTTTATTATCTGTATACCTTGTATCTTTCCGTCTTATGATGCCGCTTCAATTAAACTAATAAGAGCTTCTGTCATAAGTGAAAATAGGAAAGGAGAAAGGAGGTCTCCTTGTCTGAGTCCCCTTCCTGATTTAAATTTTTGCATTCTTTGACCGTTAAAATTAATTTGATTTCTAATATTAATTTGATTTCTAATAAGGATATATAGCCCCGATATTTGGGGTTGCGTAGCATAATATTATGTGGTATTATGGTATTAGAACCATTTTATAGTAAAAAAGGAAAGATGCTAAAATTTAGTAATCCCTTTTCCTTTACTTGGCATTGCTATGCGTAAAATAAACTATTACATGTGGATCTATAAATTAAACCATAGAATTTGCTCAAAAAGTATAAATTGTACTAGTATTGGTTTGGCACGAGATAGTTTTTCTTTTTTTTTTTCTCACGAAATAGTCTTCACTATCATGTTGTCCAATCGAACAAAAGAAATCCTTTAGTCCAAAGCCGTCGGCGTGCGGTCAACAATGGCACATCAAATTTATTTAATTACGGCGTATTATAAAATTATAACCTCTTTTCTTTTTAGCAGATAAATGATAATATTATTAATTGTTACCTAATTAGTAAAAGTTTTAGTATGACACGCTAAAAGCCTCTACACCATTTAGCCATGGACTTCAAACCAGAACCACAACCAACACCGACTCTAACTTTCGGATCAAGGCTACTACCACTGTTTTATGCCATATCTGTCTTGAACCACATTACAATCTGCAAAGCTACTGTCGCTACTTTGCCTCCTTATGGCTAGATGAGATATTTTTCGAGGAAAGGAAGTGCGAGTTGAGAGAATTTCCAAAAATTGTTAGATATGTGTATGATTTAAATTTGAAATTGATGGATTAAATGGGTTATATGAGAGGTGATTAGGCCATGATAAATGTATGGGAAAAGACCACGTGTGGTCATTATCTTTCAGCAAAATGCACGAACGTTTCCTTATCTTTCGATTGTCATGAGATAGCCTTTTATGTTACAATTTGTGACACCGTTAGTCTTTTTTTCCATTTTCTGTCAGTTGACCATTAGTTAACGACATGTGGCGCCACGTAAGTGACACATAACCGCATCATAAGCATCATTCCTCTTCATCATCTTCCTGCAAAAGAAAACTGCCGCCACTCATGGTCCATTCTCCACCATCATCAACCCGGCTTGGTCGCTCTCCGGCACAAGAAAATCGTCGCCACTCGTGGTTCATTCTCCATCATTATCAACCCGGCTTGTCCGCTCTCATGCACGAGAACCTTGCCACTCGTGCCCCATTCTCCACCATCATCAACCCGGCTTGGCCGTTGTCCTGCACAAGAAAATCGTTGCCACTCGTGGTCCATTCTCCACCATCATCAACCCGGCTTGGTCACTCCGAGAAAATCGTCGCCACTCACGATCCACTCTCCACCATCATCAACCCGTCTTGGCCAGTTAAAGAAGATGAAAATTTGAATAAACTAAGAAATTTCTCTATACTCACCTTCCCACCAAGTCTCTCTCTTACTTAGAAAACCGCCACCACTCGTGGTCCATTCTCCACCATCATCAACCCAACTTGGCTACGACATAAACAATCGAAGAACCCAAGTTAAGGTAATCAATTAATTTAACCATTGAGACTCTAAGAAATTGAATTATTTTTAACCTAATCTCATCGCTTTTACGAATTTTCAAGAATTATCTGATTTAAGTATAATTACACTCGTGATGTTTATTGTATTTTTATACAAATCCTAAAATGTCCATTTTATGACCGTTGGAAGCTCTGAGCAATTTGGTCTTAACTGTATTTTTTGAATTATTTTGCAGTAAATTTCCATTTGGGCTTCTCCGATCACCAGCAATGGTCATGTGCTTAGAGTAGCATATATGAGGAGGGGGATGTTGTGTGCGTCCCATGTTTTTTTGTTGAGCAATTTGGTCTTATACTGTATTTTTTGAATTGTTTTGCAATAAATACCCATTTGGGCTTCTCCGACCACCAACAATGGCCGTGCGCTGAGAATATTGCATATAGGGAGGGGATGTCATGTGGATCCTATGATTTTCCGTTGAGCAATTTGGTCTTATACTGTATTTTTAGAATTGTTTTGCAGTAAATATCCATTCGGGGACACTGCTGGAGATTACACCAAAATCCCTCCTTGTCTTGGATTTTTGTTTTCACGTTATCAATGGTGATGATGAACGTTACCAATGGATTTTTTATGAACTTTCTATTAATTTACAGTGGTGATGACATCATGCTTATGTGAAGCTGATGTGGCAGTGACTAACAACCAATTGACAGAAAATGGAAAAAAGGTTAACGATGTCACAAAATGTAAACGTAAAAGGTTATCTCGTGACAATCGAAAAATAGGTCCTTTCATGCATTTTGCTGAAAGATAAAGAATTATATGTGCTCTTTTCTATAAATGTGTTTTTAATTTTAATGAGTATCTAATAAGAACATAATAGAAGTATGCTATCTTTTGAGTAAGGATGACAACAGATCGAATATCCTCAAAAAATGACATATCCACATCCACATCCATTAAGAAAAAGGATAACCAAATCTGCATCCATTAATCATCGGATTTTAGAATTATTTGCCAAATCTGCATCCACGAAGGATGCAGATTATCCGCGGTTAATCCGCATCCGTTATTGTTAAATAGGCTCTAAAAAAATCTTATAAACTATTTTTAAAATTATAAAATTAGCTATTTAATTATTGTGTGACTATAATTAGGTATTAGGCAATATAGTAATAATCTAGATAAAATCGATTAGATGCTTTATATATAGAATAAATTTATTTGGACGATAGTATATATGATTTTTATATATATAAAATATCTTTCTATATTGTATATATATTTATATTTTTTTATTTCTTATACTTTATTCGGATTTTGGATTATCTGTCGGATTATTGTAAACCAAATCCTAATGGATTATCCGCCGGTTACCTTTTGCAAGAACCAAACCTTCATGGATGCACCCTGAAGGTTTTTTATCGGATCGGATATCTATCAGTTACGGTTAACATTCTAACCGTCGCCATCCCTATCTTTGAGTTCTATGGAAAACTCTCCATACCATGTTGTCTTTTTTTGGTTAGGTATTTCTCGTTCGTGGTTAGGTATTTAATGAATTGTCCATAACAACTGAAAAGTGTTATCTTATATACAATGAAATCCATTGTTCTTGGGCAGCCCAAAATCTTATCAACAAAAGGGCCAAAAACTAAAAGGCCCAAAGATCTAGTCCAAAAGTTTCTTTTGTTTGGTCCGAAGTCCAAAAGTATTTAAAATTCCAATTTTAGTTCCATTTAGTAGTTTCTAAACATGGATTTAATGACAAAAAAAAAAACATGGATTTTTTTTTTTTATGGACATGCTAAACATGGAATTGAAAAGTACTCCTAATTCCTTTTATATCCTCGTAAGTTTCTAAATGCGTGGTATCTTCTTATGGTTTCAAAATTATATCCTTGAAACCACTGGGACTAGCTCAGTGGCCAGGACCCTGTCTCTCAACTAGGAGGTACAGGGTTCGAATCCCCTCAGCCGTGTTATTTCTTGAGCCCTTAAAGGGGGTAAGCAAGGGGTGCATGGTTCGAGTCTCCTCCCTGAACATGGGTAACCTAGTTCTGATTAAGTGAGAGTATGCATGAGGGGTAACCTAGTTCTGATTAAGTGGGAGTATGCATGAGGAGGCGTGTATATTTCCTATGGGATTAGTCGTGGTGCGCGTAAGCTGGCCCGGACACCCATACATCGAAAAAAAAAAAAATTATATCCTTGACTCGATTGCATCTCAAAAGTATTTCTTATCCTCTAGTATTATTAATATGGTCTCCAATCAATTATTTTCAAAAAATAGCAAAAACTAGGTTATAATTACAACTTAGTATTTATTCAATTTGATTAAATTTATTGTAAGGTTACTGATTAGCGGACAAATTTTATCTTCAATAAAAAATATATGCCTAATTTTTTTTAAGATGTCATTATCTAACTTTAATGGATAAGTAAATATTAAAATACTTTTAAATAAAATAAAAATCACATAAAGTAAAAATAAGTGGACAATGACATAGACTACCAACTCAATGTATCACTAAGTATCAATAATGTTCATTTACGATTACCACCACCGTCACCACCATCTGCGACATACGAGTGATTCACCAACTACGAAATCATTAAGTACAAAAATCATTGAGTACGAGATCTCACTGAGTATACTCAGTAAATCTCTGAGTATGCTCAGTGAAATCTCCAAGTATTATCTAAAAACACTGAGAATTATGACAAAAATAAAGTACAATCTTACAATTTAATTTTTATGATAGAAAAATACATCGTAGAATAATAAATAAATAAATTTGTTCTACCTAAAAAAAAAAGACTTACAAAATATTCAAAAAACAGATACACGATGTTAATAAATCACTAAGCATTGTTTAACCTCCCTTTTCAAGGAGTGGTTGAACCTCCATTCACGAAGCTTCAAGATGGTTGGACTCATGCTATGTTAATGTCAAAAAATGAACTACTAAGAGAGCGATGGACGAACCATTTTGAAGTACTAATCCTAGACTCAAGGCGTGGTCGAACTCAATCTTCGAACTTAGTATTTGAACCAAGTTGACTCACCTACTCAAACTCCGATCTGCCATAGAAATAGGCTTCAAAGCTCAGATCACGAAGCTATGGATCTGCTCGGCTATGTACCTATCAGTCATATGAAGCCATTGATCTCCAAGCTCAATCTGCTATGGACCATGGATCTGCATTGTCGTACTCACCTGAACTCGAAGTTTCACGCTAGATCTTCCATGGTTGTGAAATGCTTCCAAGTCACCTGCCATGGCTTAAAAAATGAACCTCCATTAAAATAAATGTTGAAAACATTTGAAGCTCTGAAACCCTAACTCTGATCGAATATCACATAATTCTCCCATCTTCAAAGCTTAGATCTATGTCTGCTCGTTTGTTATTGCTCATCTGCTCTGATCTCCATGGAAACACGAGATGTGTTGCTCGTTTGCTCTAATCTCCACGCTCGCCTGAAGCTTAGGTAAGAGTTGGGAAAGGATGAATCACCTCATATTGGAGGAGATTCAAAGTTGCTTGAGAACATTCAAGGTCATTAGAGTTCATGTCTGCACTCCATGCCTTTGTGGCGTCGCTTAGCCACTAGAGGACAACATGTCTTGTGGGTGGGGTGGGGGGGGGGGGGGGGGGGGGGGAGAGTATAGAGATATTTCAGGGTTTTTATATGAAATATGAGATTTATGGATGATATAGGTAGATGTAAATAGAAGGTATTAGATGATAGAATAATTTAGGTTTGTTTAGGGAAAATCTAAATTTATAGGGATGTTTAAGTTTTAGCAAGTTCTTTTTGAGAATATCTTTTTATTGTAAATCGACAAAAAATATTAAATAAATCTATAGTCAACCTAACATTCCATTAGTTTTTATAATATTTAAAATAAAATGAAATTGCGTAAACTATTTTAATATCATCAAGAAATAAAAATTTTTTTTTTTTTTTTGTTACAAATGAGGTCATAAGACCCAAGAGAAAACTCTTCTACAAATTATTCTTAACTATCCAAGTTAATAAAATTAAATTTTAGAAATATGTAATTTTAATAGAAAAAATCGAATATGTTTGATAAAGCAGGGGTCTGTTCATAATTTCATAAAACTGCTAAATCAGTTAGGCCCCAGCTTCTCAGCAAACACTTATTTCGTCTCCGGTGTCTAAAATCTCCGCCGTGCAAACCTTTACATCCATATTTACACACACCTTCATTTCCCACTATTTTTGATGAAAAAAGCATTCAATTCGAATTTGATTTACAATGCGTGAATGGCTCAGTACAGGCAATCCGGTAACTTCATTAACGGCGGCGTTGTAGGTAACGGCGCCGTCGCATCAGGTGCTGTATCCATCGGAATTCACTCCAGTGGAGTATCATCATCATCATTATCACAGAAGCATCAAGTACAACAACAATCTCGTCATCACCACCACCACCACCATCCACGGCGGTTTAAGGCTTGGCATCGCAAGATCTCAATCACAGCTCTCACTGTTTTCATCTGTATCGCTTTAGTATCCTCCGTCATTACCTTTCTTTTTCTCACTTCACAAAATAAAGGTAATTCATATTTAATCCACATTTTCGCAAAATCTGATTTTCCTTTTTTCTTTTGATGCAGAAATTAACACTTCTTATCATTCACAAGATGATGAAATACGAAACGATGCAGATTTCCTATCAAATGTGACACGAACTTCGAAATCCAAAGTCCTAAACTTCGGACATGAATCAATTACACATGGAATAGATTCAGATTTACATAATTTGGATAGAGATGATAGAAGAAAAGTCAAAGAATACACTGAAGAAGATTTACAGAAAGCTAGAGAAGATTCTCTTCAAGTTAGCGATAAACATCACAAAATCAGTGGCTTATACAATGAAGCAGGACGTGATGAGTTAAAACACTACGAAGCTGAATATGAAGCATCCCTAGATAAAATCGATCAACCAAAATATGAAAGCCTTGGTACAGAATCTACAGATCAACTCAATGATAAAACCGAGAATAAGTTAGATGATATTGATGATGAGTATGATGATGTAATTGATTTACAAGATGTTCAAAGAGATGAACATACAGATAAAATCGATACTAAGCCTAAAACGAGTAAAATCCCTACTCTTAACAGAAAAATGGGTTCAAAGAAAAAGCCGAAACGTCACAAATTTAGTAATAATCTTCTCTTCTAGTTAATCTTTTGCGTATTTTCTTCTTTAACAGTGATGTTACTCTTTTCATATCAGGTCCTTGTGAGATGAAACTATTAAATTCCTCTGCATTAATAGTAGAACCATTAGAAAGTCGAAAATTCGCAAGGTTTTCATTACAATACACAGAAACAGAAGAAAAACCAATTGATGATTCACAATGGGAGCCTAGATTTGCAGGTCATCAAACCCTAGAAGAAAGAGAAGATTCATTTATAGCACGTGATCAAAAAATAAATTGTGGATTTATAAACGGTCCTGAAGAATCTCAAAGTAGTGGATTTGAATTAGCTGAAGATGATTCAAAGTATATTAGTAGTTGTCATATAGCTGTATCATCTTGTATATTCGGAAATTCAGATCGTTTAAGAATGCCAGCTGGCAAAACGGTATTGCGCCACCTCAATACTCGGTTTCGTGAATTTTACCACTTTAACGTTAATATTAATATATTATACACTATGTGTGCAGATTTCGAAGTTGAGTAAGAAAAATGTGTGTTTTGTAATGTTTGTTGATGAAGAGACGAAAATGACCCTATCTTCTGAAGGGCATATGCCTGATAGAATGGGTTTTATTGGGTTATGGAAATTGGTGGTTGTGAAGAATCTTCCGTATACTGATATGAGAAGAGTTGGAAAGATTCCTAAACTTTTGTCTCATCGGCTTTTTCCTTCAGCCAGGTTAGACGATAAATTACGATATGGTCCCTTGTAAATTATTAAATTTCACTTTGCCCCGATTTTCTTAGGGTTTGAATTCTTATTTTTGTTGTTTCTATGATAAAATATAGATTATATTGCATAATATAGGGCCTTATAGTGCAATTAACTAACTCAGTCAGATTTATAGTTATGAAAATACCTGTTGCTACATGGACTTACTGGTAAAAAAGTATGGAATTTGATGTGGGGACTAATTGTTGTAAATAACAAAGTTAAAGAGGAATATTTTTTGGTAATTTTCAAGTCCTCATCTGGTAAATGGCCTATAGTTCCGGGACCATTTGGGGAATTTTCTCAACATAGATTATTTTGCGTATAGTGCGCTTAACCTAAAAAAAATAATATAGGGACCTATAGTGCACTTTTTTCTAATTATAGGGACCTACAGTGCAATTAACAAAAAAATTGGGGGGAAAGGATTTTCCCAATATAGATAATTTTGCATATAGTGTGATTAACTTGAAAATAATAATAGAGGAACCTATAGTGCAATTATTTCTGAATATAGGGATCTATAGTGCAATTAAAAAAAATTGGGGGAAGGGGAGATTTTCTTAATATAGGACTGCTAGTGCGATTAACTCAAAAAATAGTTTTGGGACCTATAGTGCAATTTTTCTAAATATAGGGACCTGTAGTGCAATAAACAAAAAATTGGGGGAGGTTTTTTTTACCAATATAGATTATTTTGCATAATATAGGACGTATAGTGAATTTAACTCAAAAAAATAATATAGAAGCCTATAGTGCAATCTTTTCGAAATATAGGGACCTATAGTGCAATTTACAAAAAATTGGGTGAGGGGAGATTTTCCCTATTTAGTTTTTTTGCATAATATAGTTCTTATAGTGCGATTAACTCAAAAATATAATATAAGGACCTATAGTGCAATTGCTAAATATAGGGACCTATACTGCAATTATTGCTAAATATAGGGACATATACTGCAATTAACAAAAGAACGAAAAGTTCATTGATCAATAATGTAGGGAGCTATAATGCAATTAACGAATATTGTTGTTGTACGTTTGTGTGTTATAGGTACTCAATATGGTTGGATAGTAAACTTCGGATGCAACTTGATCCATTACTTATATTGGAATATCTTTTATGGCGTAAAGGTTTTGAATACGCTATTTCTAATCATTATGATCGTCATTGTGTTTGGGAAGAAGTTGCTCAAAATAAAAAATTAAATAAATATAATCATACTCTTATTGATCAACAATTCCTTTTTTATCAATCTGATGGTTTAAAACGTTTCGATCCTTCTGATCCTAATAAATTCCTCCCAAGCAGTACGTTTTCTTATCTCTTCTTTTTACGTTTTAGTCCCTTATCTTATATATTTAACACACTGTTTCTCAGATGTACCTGAAGGTTCTTTAATTGTACGGGCCCACACACCTATGTCAAATTTGTTTTCTTGTCTTTGGTTTAATGAAGTTGATAGATTTACATCTCGTGATCAATTGAGTTTTGCTTATACTTATAACAAGTTAAGGAAGATGAATTTGAAGAAACCGTTTCGTTTGAATATGTTTAAGGTTAGTTCAATCCTTTACTTATTAACCATCGTTAAATCTATCTATACTTTAGGTCACTATATATATATTTTTTTTGAGTTTATTGCACTTTAGGTCCTTGTTTTTCATGCAAAAATTGCACTATATGTTCGTTTTTTATATTTTTTTGAGTTAATCACACCATAGCTCCCTAAATTATGCCAATTTATACTATAGGTCTCTATATTAAGTTAATTGCACTATAGGTCCCTAAAGTATGCCTAAATTGCACTACAGGTGTCTAAATAAAGTTTATTGAGTTAATTGCACCATAGGTCCCTAAATTATGCAAGATTACACTATAGGTTTCTATATTAAGTTATTTGAGTTAATTGCACTATAGGTCCTAAAGTATGCATAAATTGCAGTACAGGTCTCTAAATATTTTTTTTTGAGTTAATTGCACTATAGGTCCCTAAATTATGACAGACTACATTATAGATCCTTATATTCAGTTTTTTGAGTTAATTGAACTTTAGGTCCCTAAATCATGCACAAATTAAACTATAGGTCCTTGTATTTGCAGGATTGCGAGAGGAGAAAGATAGCTAAATTGTTTCATCATAGATCGGAGGAAAAGAAAGGTATGGTACAACAAGAGAGTGAGTAGTAGTTATGTGGGTCCCACACTTGGTTTTGCTCAGTCGTAGAGAATATTCCGTGAAGATTCTTTTTGAAGATGGTGTGAATGTGTGAATACAAATTGGTTGAAACTCAAGCGAAGAGGGTTTAGTTTAATGGTTCCTCTTTTGCTAGGATGAGTAGAAATATTTGTTTCCCTGTATTGTGGGCCCGGGATATACTTGTATTTGTATCACTATTGAGCTTTATATATAGTAAAGAAAAATGTAGCTTTATTAACAAGGACACTGTTTTGATCGATTAAACATACAACATGTTTTCCTTATCTTTAAAATCAATTGTTATTACTCATGTGAAACAATGGATTTCTTAAAACATATCATTTAAATTGTTAAAAGACGCGATGATGAGAAATAAGAAGCAATAATTAGTATATCTATAGTGCAAATTTGCATAATATAGGGATCTATAGTGTAAAATTTCATCTTATAGAATTAATTAGACTCAAATCATGAAGCATGGTTACAAGTTAAAAAAGAAATGCTCTTATCTTGAAGAGCTACATATATGCTTTAATCAAGAACCAATGATATTTGAGTTTGTGATGATCTGAGAAACACAGGATTCTTGCCCACCATGAATGGTGGTGGTGATGGTTATCGGGCGGCATCTTGGCGGCGAAGAGGAATACCTTCTTCAAGCTCGAGACCTTTTTCTTCATCATACTTAGGGTGATGGGGTGAAGAAGGTGTAGAAGCTGTAAATGAGAAGAATTTAGGGACCTATAGTGCAAATTAACTCAAAATAAATATTACGGTCATTGCCCCCTTCCTTCGATCTATAGTGCAATTTTGTGTAATATATGGACTATAATGCAAATTTCGCATAATATGGGTACTCATAGTGAAATTATATATAAAGAACGAGGTAGTTGCCCCATTCCCCCAATCTTTAGTGCAATTTTCGCATAATATAGGGACCTATACTGCAATTTCTGCATAATATGGGGATTCAGTGTGCTATTTACTTAAAAAGAATCGGATCGTTGCCCCCTTCCCCGACCTATAGTGCAATTTTCAGGTAATATAGGGACTACAGTGCAATTACTGCATAATATGGGGACTCATATTGCAATTAACTCAAAAAGACTTCCTTACCTATAGTGCAATTTTGCACAATATAGGGACTGTAGTGCAATTTTTGCAAAATTTGGGGACTCATATTGCAATTAACTCAAACAGAATGGGGTCAGCCTATAGTGCAATTTCTACATAATATAGGGACCTATAATGCAAGTTTGAATAATACAGGGACCTATTCCTATAGTGCAATTAACTTAGATAAAAATTGTGGCCATTTCCTCCTTCCCCACAACTTATAGTGCAATTTTTGAATAATATAGGGACCTATAATGCAACTTATCTTGCATCTTTCAATTTTTCCTAACATTGTAATTCCCTTATCTTTCTATGTGTTGTAAGTGTTCAACAAAAAACTGAAAAAGGATCAACAATGTTACAAAATCAAAAGATAAAGGACTAAATTGTAAAGTTAAACTTACAATATTCCATGTCCTTGGTTCTGTGAAGTAGAAACGTCCCCGAAAGAATAGTCACAAACCCACAAAACTCTGTAACTATTTGAGTAGTTTCTTGACCATCCCAATCCTGTTTCAAAAAATTGCACTATAGGTCCCTATATTTATGTATAACAATCAAATAAAGTACCTTAAACATGATAACACTAGCCAAGATTGTCAAAGATGTAAACATCACATAATATATTGGTGATACAACCGCTGTGTTAAATGTATCAAGGGCCTGCAATAATAATAACTTATTAATTAATTGCACTATAAGTCCCTATACTTCTAAGAAAAAAACAAAAATTACCTTATTTAAATAATTAATCTGAATCAGCACACAAATTATTACAGTTATAGCAAAAACCCATGTCTGAGGATACGATAACTGATTCATACCAGAGAATGTTAACTTTAAAGAAATCCCTAAAGCTCTTACGCACATGACCTATCATATAATTTATAATTAACGAAAAGGTACTATAAACTTTATTAAATGACAATTTTACCCCTATAGAGCCAACAAGTGAACAAATTCCAACGTATACAACTATGTGAGTCTGTCCGTATTTTGGAGCATAGCGTATAATTACTACACTTGTTGTAATTATAACCAAAGCTGCGTATAATAAAAAACCTGCACATAGGGGTATTTTAGTCTTTTAACATGTCAATAATTTTAACCTTTCAAAAAAAAAGTAAAATTGTCATGATTAGAAAAGGATTAGGGAGTAAAAAGTTAATTCTTTTACAAGATAAGGCCTAAGGGACTAAATTGTTAAAAAGAGTTAAAGGATGAAGGGGTAAATAAGTAATTTTACCTGGTTCAGTAGCTAAATTCCAAAGTTCTTCTACAGATTCGATTTCACGTTCTCTTGGAGCGTGTAATACTATAGTTGTTGAACCAACAATACATAAAATACAACCAATTACTCCGAAAATATGTAATTTTTCTCCTAAAATTATATGAGCCAAAATAGCACTACAAAAAAGAATTAAAAAAAATATCAAAACATAAGGGACCATTTGTGTAATTTACCAAATTTCAGTCTTACCTGACTATAATACTGAGTGCACCTAAAGGTGTAACAAGAATAGCTGGTGCAAATGCATAAGCGATAAAATTAGCAATTTCTCCAATAAGCACTGTGACAATATAGCTAATTATATTAATATAGGGACTTGTAGTGCAATTTTTGCATAATAGGTCCTTGAATTAACTCACTTGTTATTGCACCAGCCCACCAAAGTGGCTCTAGTAAGTAAGAGTAACCTCCAGCACCTGTAAATAACACAATAAAGAAGAAAGATCGAAAAATAATTACGAAATATTTACTAATTAAAGCTTAAATACACAATTAAGATTAATTTTTTTATATAAAATGATGAAAAATACCTGCCCTGAGGTTTGAATTACCAGCTTTTTTAAGACCTTTTTTCTTAATAATAAAGCTAGAACCAATAAATAAACTTGAAGATAATGCTAATACAAAACCCTTTAAATTATCAGAGGATATTCCTTTGTAACTCTCCATTTTAGCTCCCAATCAATAAATAGTAATTATTGTTATTCCTCCATTCCATGCATGTGTGCATTTATAAGGGGTTCTTTTGTCTTTTGTGGGAATTGTGGTGGGTAATTTTGAATTTTTTGATGGTGGGAAAGGAGATTAAAATAATGAGGGAAAATGTGATCTTTTGCAATAACTAGATACTGTGTTTAACTGAAGATCAATGGAATCGGAGATGAGAAAGATGGTACGGTACAAGCGAAATTTGTAAGAAAGATTTATTGAATTTCAATAGGGCAAATTAAATTAGGAATTTTTTTCTTTAGACCCAATTAATAAAACATTAATTTTTTTTTAATCATGCTTATCATTTGATTGGGTAGTTGCTTATTTTCTTCGTTGAAAGCTATTTCGGATGAAACGGAGGAGGTTGGAATTGTTAGCAAGTCACATGTCATGTGGGACAAGACGGGATCTTTTTTTTTTTGTTACAAAGGAGAGCCACTTTGGACTCGGAGTCATTGACTCGGTTCGAACCTGCACCACTAGATTTGATGACCAAGACCCTGGCCAGTGAGCTAATCACAACTGGTTTAGACGAGATCCTTAGTGTACTTTCAAAATTAAAGTATATCATAATCATCAAAGTGTGGTTCATGATCAAACTTGAGGTAATAATCAAGGTAATGCCAATTGTCTTGGTTAAATTGTCATTATCCACTATTTGACCCTCTCGATCTTACCACACATGTACGTATAATGGGGAAGGATGGGAGGTGTACCATTCCAGCATAATCCATCAACATAACTTTTATAGCATATACTATATTCATGTAAATATATATGTCACTATCAGTGTAACAAGTTATGACATTCAAATCAAAGATAAATTTTCTAGTAAACTTCATCTTATAACGGAAATCTAGAAACAACATGTTGCAAATATTATCTATAAAGGCTCGTAGTGTTTCAAGAATTTAGACATCATTGAATCAATTATTGTTTCTAGTTATTTGGTTAATTTATACTCTTCCATATGCATAGCCATATCGTGAATCTTTTCTAACACTAAGTGATTAGTTGGATTATATGTGGCTGATAACACAGTTGTGGTATAGCAAAAGGGTTCTAGGATGCCGACTAGTTCACCCACGACGTCCCAATCACCGAAAATAAATAAATTTGTCACTAAAGTTTTCCTTACAAATGCTAGTTGTTATGTCTTTGAATTCTAATGCTCTTTACAACATTAAAAAAGTTGAGTCCGTATGGGACAAACTAATCTTAAATGTTTGTACTTAACATCTAAATATTCACATTTCTTTTTAAAGGATCAGATTAGTGCAGGAGTGTTTCTAATATTATTTGAAACTTTTCTATTTTTTTTTACAATATTGGGTTTGATTGTTCTCTCATCTGACCCATAGCTTTCCTGAAATACAACTATGTGATATTTTGTGTAACACCCATCAGCAAAATCCCATCAAGAAACAGAATCCTAAATAGATTTTCTGCAATTTTTGCAACATATAAACTAAATTCCAGGGGACACATGCAATTTTCGAATGAAAACACCCACAGAGTTAATAATTATTTAACATACAAACCAAATTTTAGGGCATACATATAATTAAATAAAATTCCATATGGTTCATAAATCAGAAATCAAAACCTCAAAATATCATGGTTATTCCATCCTATCAAAACATCTCCTCAAGGAGAAAGGAATATTGGGGTTGCCAAAGAAAGTAGCATAATGTGTGCTAATATCAGTTCATAAAAGAAATGGCCATCAAAATAGTTTAAAGATACCTAAAATGGGAGAAATAAATTTAACCCATAATTTTAAGGTTGGTCTCTCTCAGAACAAAACAAATCTTGAGTATGAAGGTTGTTAAGATATCCTAAA